>JAACJT020000028.1:8871240-8883257 GCA_009936485.2 Gymnarchus niloticus | reverse complement strand
GGGCCCGGGACTATGTAAAGCGCTTTGTGACCGCGCGCCGTGTTAAAAGCGCTATATAAATAAAATTGAATTGAATTTCAGGTCTGGTCTGTAACCTGATCGTTGCATAGTTCAGCAAGTGGCTAGGGATGAGTGAACTCTTTCCCTCCTAGTTGACTTTGCTGTTCAGTTGGTTTTACTGAATATTTGCCATGCATCGGCACTCACCTCTTCGTTTTTTTTTTTTTTTTTTTTTCCAGCATTCACAGGCCTCGGGGTGCTTTGTCAAGGTAAGCAGTCCTAATTTTGGGGTGGCAATTGTGCATATTTACTGTGGTGTTCAGAAAAATCACTTAAGTTGACTGGACTAGATTAAAGCCAGCTTTTAGGCTCCCCTTTCAGCCTCTATTACATTATTTGGGTTATTGAGATGATGACGACTGTTTTCCTTGAATCAGGTCTCTGATCTTGTTGAGGATATCAAACTGTCTGATCAAGATTAATTAGGAGAAATGATGGGGTGTCATGTCAACATGGACTTCATATTGTGACATCTTGTGGTTGCAGGGGCCTAATGTACATCGAGCTTTTTGCATGGTAAGCCATCAAGATTTGGGGTTTAAGTGCTCATCAGCTTCAGAAGGGTGGAAGTAGCGTTAAATAGCAGGGAAAATGGTCCCTTTCTGACCCATGTGATGAGACCTTCTGCTGACTTTACCCATGGAGTCTGAATATTAGCTCTAGCTGAATGGGTCAGAACTGAAATCATGTTCAGTGTGCTGCTGCTATTCAAGTACTGAAATGAACTCGTCCCTACAGGCCTGTGCTCCTTGGTTTTATGCTGTCATTATGGGATGGGCTGCAGGTGAGACCACTAATGGTAAGGCCTGGCACATATCTGAAGGCCTCCTGATGATGCTCATCAAATGTCTGACCTGAAACAAAATGTCGACATGCTACCCTACTGAGGAATGTGCCAGAGCTGTGGTTCTGTTCTTGTCTTCCTGTGGGATTTCATCACTGCCCTTCTTCCTAGATGGGAAGCTGGGGGAACGAGCTGCATGTCTGAAAGGGTACGGTAAACGTGACTGCAGTCACATCTCCGCCTTTCTTCCATAACCTATGATGATACTATTCTGCCAGATGAGAACCCTGATTATACTCCTTTACCGTTCCATTATCATTCTGAGGTTCCACCTCCATGGCTGAACAGACTCCTGTGTTTGGTTTCTCTTAAGTCATCTGCTCTCCTTCCTAGGTCTACCAGTCACTGGGGAAATGCTTAAAGAAGATGACTTGTGAATTTGGAGCATTTTCAGCATTGGAACTGAAAGAGGAGATGGCTTTGGCTTTTTTTTTTTTTTCCTCCCCCCCCCTGTTTTGTATTGGATGCTTCCCATCCCCTGTTGCTTTCCTCAGTGTTAAAACTGGCTTGGATGGCTGCATAGTATCTTCCCCACCCCCATCTGTACCACATGAGGTTGGGTGTTGTGATGGATCTGTGAGACCTGTGACAAATAAAATGGTTTAATTGATGCTGTGTCCTGTGCCATCACTAACAGGTGGCCTCTTTGGGCAATGTTCAGACATTCACCATCAATATCCTTATCTCCCTGATAACACTTGCAACTTGTTTTCCAACTGCTTTTAAGACTGCGGCAGTGCAGTTTCTGCAGCTGCTGTACTGGAGTGTAAATTAAGCACAAGGACATCACATCTTTGCCAGAGTCCTGCAAAAACCTTTATTCTAGTAAGTGACCCAGTAAAACAAAAGGAAAACTCAAAGGTACAGTTTTCAGGCCTCTAAACTGCCTAGCCACAAGACAAACGTCCAAAATCTGGATGTGCAGGCTGCCAACTTGCCAAGGTTTCTCGCCCCCCCCACCTGGTTAAGTATTTAACACCGGCTCCTCTATATGACCTGTAGCCCCTAATCGCTACGTTTACTTCGAGTACCACGTTAAGCAACCTCCGGAAAATCTGGCTTCGTTCCAGCGGTTGGTCCGGACTTTGCTGGAATGTCACCGGCTGTGACTGCGTGCTAAGGGCTGTGTACAGGCGATGTCACAATCGCGCGTCTGCAAACAGCGCCGACATCGTTACTTAGTGTCACCGTGATAAGGGAAACCCGGTAACATGTAACGTTTGGGGGCAAGGATGTGACGTTCAGACGCCGAAAGCCGTTCCTGTGTAAATCCTTTTATAAAGGGAGGTAAGCGTCTGCTGGGCCGATCGTTTGAATGGACCCGGCGTATAAGCTTTTCCTTTTTTCTCCTGTATTTTGTCTATCCAAATGATGATTTTTCGGCTTCTGCCCGTAATCTGGGCTTTTTCCGTGAAAGCTGATTTTTTCCAGTTTGAAACCATTTCAAACGTATCGACGTATTATTTTAATTATATTTACTGTAATATCTGGGAAGGGGATTGTCAGCCGCATCAAGAGGATGCTACACAAAAAGGTAACCAAATATAATGCTCATATTGATTTCGTCTCTATAGGCTGCTTTCTGGCGTTTACATGGTGAACACTTCACAAATACATCTACCACTAACTGTATAGTCTTTCAGGTGTCGCTTAAATTTGACCGTAATGTGGAATCGTCAAAACAGAATCGTTACAGCAGATATTTGGTGCAAGACCTTGTCAAGAAGTCCAAAATGTAAATGATTTCCTACAGCATTATATCTACTAAAGATCTTTTAACAGATATTGGGCATATAAGATGCTTGAAGGAATCAAATTGTTTTATTAGTGCGTGCCTGGAGCGATGCAAAGCTGTCAATAGCCTAAATGTCTTTTCCTAAGTGTCACTAAGTTTTTTTATTATTTCACATATTTACCGTCGGATTATGGTTTTGGTCTTCATATCTTCATTTGTCGTGTTGGAATTTTTTTTTTTTTTCTTCAATGCTTGAGCCACCGAAAGTGTCGGGATGTGTGATCGTGTCTGATTTACTGTGACAGACCCGGCGTGGGTGGATTACGGCACCATAACTACTTCGCTGTCATTCTGTTCAGTCCCCTCCAGGGACATGTTGTCGAGGCTCCCGCAGGACTGCATGCGCACCCTCCTAGAGTGGTACTGTGCGCTGGGACAGTGTTGTGACACGGGGGACTGTCGTATTATAAATAATATCACAGGTACAGGCGTGTCATGTTACACTCACCTACTTTAAAGTCTCGATAGCTATTTACCGTATGATTATAAACAATAGTTTTTATATTGTCCTTTTTCTGACAGTAAGATGAATTGTTCATCAATCATCATTATCAAAATAATAAATTATTTAAAATTGCTGCGTTTCTCTCCACAAATGTCTTTCTTACTTTCTTGTTTCTGGCACCTGCATGCAGGACTGGCCAAGGATTTGGAGCTGAGACTTCATGGGCAGCACCTGGCCCAGTCTGTAGTTCTGAAGGCAATCGAGGGCTTCCTGAACAACCCCGACCCAAACAAGCCTCTGACCCTGTCTTTTCATGGCTGGTCTGGCACTGGCAAAAACTTTGTAGCCCGTCTGGTTGCGGAGAACCTGTACCGTGACGGAATGAAGAGCGAGTGTGTGACCCTGTTCATTGCCCCCTTCCACTTCCCACATGCCAGGCTGGTGGACGTTTACAAGGTGGGGAACACTCCCTGATCTTTAATGCCTTTTCATTGCAGTTTTAATTTTCCCATTGGACAGTTCATCACATAGTTCCGAGAAATACTCTAAATACTGAAGGATGGCCCATATTGTAGCTGAGAGATGAACATGGTCAAATGTCCAGATCAAGTAAGACACATTACATAATCTCATTATTGCGAAATGACACAAATCCCCTTTATTGGGTTGCACAACATTAAAAGCTGAATCAGCTGATTATAATTTGTCTCCTCTCAGTAACACAGAATTACAGAGATAAGGTTTAGGTTATAAATTAAAAGTCATGTCTTTTTCCTGATTCTTGCTCCAATGCTAGCTTGCACTTGTTGTTGGTCCCTCATTGAGCACTAAGCCTCACTGCACTTAGATCTTAGGTGGCTCCTTCATTGCTGTGTGCTTGTGTTATATGTCTAGCTGTGGACATAAGCGTCTGCTAAATAAATAAATGTGAACTCTTCATGTCAGAATGGAAGGATTGCAGATAAAATGAACATGAATCCATCATTAAATAACTGCTTGCAATTTCAATATAATGCAATGAAATGCTTTTGCTAGAATGAGTCTGGTTCATCCACAGGGCCAGCTGAAAGAGGCCATACGGGACTCCGTGCTTCGCTGCCACCAGACTCTTTTCATTTTTGATGAGGCGGAGAAGCTGCATCCTGGCCTCATCGATGCCATCAAGCCTTTTGTAGACCACTACGACAACGTGGATGGCGTCAGCTACCGGAAGGCCATCTTCCTCTTCCTCAGGTTGGGTGTGCACCAAGAGTGCAGTTAGCACTGATGCAGGGCATATTGCTGCTAATGTCTGCCGTATTACCCTTACCCATACCCTTAACTTAAAGAGTGTCAGCACTAATGCTGCTGTGGCTGATGTATTTTCCTATTCCAAACCTGCAGACATCACACAAATGCAAGGGGTTTAAAAAGTATGATTCCACTGCTAAAATATGCTTGCTTATATTTTGTCCTTGTGCTTGTTTGTACTGCTAGTTATAGTACGTATACTGAACAGGACATATTCTCGAAGCCCAGTATAAAGTTATCTAGGAAAGGTCTACAGACATGCATTTCTGTGAAGATTGATCCAGTAATAGTAATAGGTATGTGTGATTTGTGGATAATCACTTCAAGAAGGTACCCCATCAAGTCAGGTTCATTAATGCCAATAGTTTTCCTGGGTCTGGTTGCACCTCACAGATTGCTTAGGCTTTTATTCAGTGAGGTGAGATCATTTAGATGAAATGTTCATTTAAGGCTCAGTATGTAACAGCTAAGTCCCCTATGAGCCATAGTAGGATGTTTGGGAGTATTTTTAGGCCAGGGCTAAGTTTGGTTAGTAATCTTGATCTTTTGATGCTCGCAGATTGAATATCCCTATACCATATTCTACCGGCAAAATAAATGCACGTCTTATTGTTGCCATAAGCCAAAGAAGTGTATGAGAAGTTTGATCAAATAAGTAAGATTACTGAAGGTCTAATTCAGGAGGGATTGGAGATTGGATATTTAAAAAAGAAACATCAAATTCATTTACTGTGTTTTTTTTTGGCAAGTGTGATTCAGAAAAGTGACTCAGTATACAGTGAAACCTACATGATTTTGTTTCTATAGCAACATCGGTGGAGTCATCATCAATGAGGTGGCTCTGGACTTCTGGCATTCAGGGCAGAACCGGGAGGACATTGGGATGGAGGACCTGGAGCATCGACTGCGTTCTGAAGCAGAGTCACAAGGTAGTAACAGTCACATCCAAACCCAGAAAAGAAACATTTAAGGTCATTATTTACATTTAGCCTCAGAACTTTACGCCTTTATCTGTTTATATAACTTATTGCGTAATTCTGGGTAAGTAACATTCTACGGGTCCAATGGATTTTTTTTCTCTGATCATTGGTCTAAATCACAGAATGTATTGGGTCACAAGGTTTGACCTCAAACACATTTTTTTCTGATTTGATGATTAAATGGGAGCCAGTCATATGTTAGAGTTAGAGCACAGACTGTTAACTTCTCATCGTGTTACATGGTGATAACCTCAGCCTCGTTTTGGCCTCCATCTTCCAGCCATTAGTTGTGATTATTGCCTTCATATTTAAATGCTATCTCTTATTCTCAGGAGGTTTCGCTGAAAGCCAGCTGATGTCAGGTCACCTGATCGACTTCTTTGTGCCCTTCTTGCCACTGGAGTACCGTCACGTCAAACTCTGCGCTCGCGACGCCTACGCTGCCCGTGGCCTGCATCCCAGCGAGGACACCCTGGACGAAGTGGCAAGAGCTATGTTATATGTGCCCAAGGAAGAGAAGCTTTTCTCAGCCCAGGGTTGCAAATCCATACCCCAGAGGATCAACTTTTTTCTTCCCTAAAAGGAATAGGTCCATATCGGCAGTTCCATATGTACACTCCCCAGAAAGAATTGGACAAGAAAGGACCAGGAGACATATTTCTTTCTGCTAAAGGGTCCCGTGTCTCAACTCTGGTAAAGGGGGAGTCTAGTTTGTCTCTGAGGAGACATTCACTCACATAGTATGTTAAAACATTTTGGGATTTGTGCTCACTTTTGTTGCTTTTACAGTTACTTTACAAATGCTGTCATGTTCTCTCCTCACATGTCACATTTTACATGCACTGTGTATGTGTATTGGTCTACCTCAGGTTAATGCCATTATCCCCTGAGTGACTGGGACGGAGTTAGGCTGAGGTCATAAATGCACTACTTTTGGTTATAACTGAGAGGCTTAGCCACACAGATAATCTGTTTTCAGGTCATTACCAACATCATTCTCTGTTACAGCGGAAGGAAAATTGTTCTGTGACTAACAATTGAGCCATTCGTGTAAATGTAATTTTAATTGGTCAGAATGGTTCTAATGCAAAAGTTTTAATCAGATATTCAAAATTAACTATCAGTAACTGTCCCTTTACATTGAATTTCCTGCTTTTATTAAGGATGAAAGGAAAAGAGGTGCCTATTTTTGTCAATTGGCAACATTTGCCTCTTTGAAATGGCATCCTAAAAATGTCGACTTCAAGATACGTTGATTTTGAATACCCAGGCCATGAATATTATTTATTGGTTTCTCAGTGTTTATTAATGATTTTTGTTTTTCTTAACAGTTTACGAAAAGGGAATTTAATACGTGAAATGATGTTGGGAACATTACTTCTAGTAATTAAAGAATATATATATATATATATATATATATACATACACACACACACACACACATATATTTTTTAAAATAAAAAGAAACTGAAGATATAGGAAGCTGAATAAATTTGATGTCCCCAAAGGTCCTGCTCAGGAAGATGAAAGGCATAACTTCATAATTCATTTTGCAAGGTAAAGCAGTACAAATAATGATCATTGTTTTTTTCTGTATTGTTGTTTTAAACTGTTGACCAATGTTTTTTGCCTCATTTTATCTTGTAAAATAGTTTTGATGGCATTCTTATTTTTGAAACATTTTTACAAACCAAATCACTTTTTGTTTTGAAAGCTCAACAATGCAAGTATCACAACAAAATTACATGGATGAAGAAAAGGGTTCAGGAATGTTTGCCACTTTAAACAGTGCTTGCAATGTGCAGAACAATGGTATTTTATTTATTCCAAGTATTCCATATAATGGTTATTTCTTTTTATAATGTCCATATCATTCTAGTGAATTTCATGTTCTTAAAAAGCAGCCATTCAACAGGTATAAACCAACACTGTTTATATTTTGTGTATAATACTGATTTATGTATAACACTTAAAGCAATTATATTGATTTCGTCCTTATTCTCATGTAGTCTTCAAAGCCTTTTACCAGGATAATGCCATTTAGCCACATAGTGGGTTGCCATGATCTTATAACAAAATCAAATACATAACGAGGCTTTGAACGAAGGTACTGAATAAATAATTCTGCTAATATATGTCGATATGATGGTTTGTAACTTCACGTATTTTGTGTAGTTATAAAATTGCACATATAATATTGTGAATTCCCGTTTATAACGTCAAATAAGCTGACATTCTGTGGTATCATGTTCCAGTTTAGTTCCTTGTGTATTATGTATATGCTTTCTATATTACCAGAACAATACGGTGAGCAGTGTAAATATAAATGTTGATATGCAAATTACGCAAATGATATGAATTCGATAAACAACTTACTTAATTGGGATGTTTGGGCTGATTTTGTCACAAATACCCAATAAGCGTTCATTTTTCGGACAGGTAATTAATGTGTATTGCCACGTGATTTCTCATAGGCGTCCCTTGTGCCAGCTTACCAAATTTCACCCTGGGCGTGCACTGGTGACATTTCGTGACTGTTTTTAATTGATTCACAATTCAGTGTTTGTACGATACTGTATAATTATGTTAAAAATTATGCAATCCTTAGACGCCGTAATACAGACCTTAGCGTAGCCCCTCTTTGACAGCGGGAATGGGAAAACTGGGTTGCGTGGATAAACGCGTGGTTGACCGCCATTGGCTGGCGCCGCGGGGGTTTAGCATCTCTCATTGGTTGCTCCCAGCGAGGATCCTGCCCCTCCCCGAGTAACGGCCAATGAGCAGCAGACATCTGTTGTGAGGCGAAAGGAGACCCCTATGTGCTGTAGCGCTGATGCAGGGAATGACCCGCAGGCTTCGTATAGGGGTGTTTTGGGAAGGGGGACGATAAACATTAAGTGTATTTGCCGTGGACATATTTATTTTAGTGTATATAATCTATTTATTTCTTAGGTTACTGTAGCTTTATGTAAAGTACGCCAGACAGGTATGGCAGCGGTCACTTTACTGTTGGCCTTGACGGCCGTGCTGATGTGCGGAGAGTCGACGGTGTATTTTCGGGAGCAGTTTGAAGATGGCGGTAAGCTCTGGTCTGGTTCGTGTTCGGTATTTTGCTGTGGAGTGGCCGGTGGCCTTAGCGGTTTGTCTTTACCGATATCCTGTAATCTAAAAGCACATGGATGGATGAACGATCAGGCAGCTGTCTGACTCCGATTCATCGCGCGATGTATTGCGGTGGGGGAAGGGTACCTAGCTATTCGATGTTGGGTATAAAGACTGGATTTTTATCACGATTTTTCGTTTTGTTTACATTCATAGCTGCTTCATAAATTTCCGGCAGGGTAATTGAATGAAGCCATTGGGCTTCGAGATGAAACCGCGTGATAAGGTGGGCGTTATGTGGATGGATATACTGCCCTGGATGCTTTCTGCAGCCTCCCGATTTTAAATACCTAGACCTGGAGGCTGGCTTGTGATGCCCATGGCTGGGTGGATGCGCCTAAACGTACCGTGCTCTTTGGGCTTTCGTGAAGTGGCCTTAAAACGTGTGTTTATTTACAGATGGATGGAAGAGCAGATGGGTCGAGTCCAAACATAAGTCCGACTATGGCCAGTTCATCCTGAGCGCTGGAAAATTCTACGGGGACGCGGAGAAAGATAAAGGTGAAGACAGGCTCTCTGAGCGCCGTTTGTTTGTTTGTTTGTTTGTTTTGGTTTCTCTTTCAGAATATCACAAAAGCTCCAATGCAGTGTATATTTCGCATTCGTTCGCATTTACATCTTAAAGTTATGGCGCACGTGGCGTTTTGCTCCTGTTATCATTTCTTATCTTTCATTGTTTAGCCCTATACTGACAGCATCAAAAGTTGTCATGACCCCCCCTCCAGGAATAACCCCTTCTATTGATATTTATTATATTTATTTACTATAATCAAACACGTGAGAGGTTAGCGTCCTCCTAACCTGTAAGGTTAACACGTTTCATTTGTGAACTTGAAGGCCTTCAGACCAGCCAGGATGCACGCTTCTACTCTCTGTCATCCCGCTTTGAGGAATTCAGCAACAAAGGCCAACCACTGGTGGTGCAGTTTACTGTGAAGCATGAGCAGAGCATTGACTGTGGTGGTGGCTACATTAAGCTCTTCCCGTCAGATCTCAACCAGGAGGATATGCACGGGGACTCCAATTACAACATAATGTTTGGTGAGTCTTCCTCTTTTGGCTTGCTGAAATGTAATGACGGCTGATTGTATATCTCTGTGCTTGGTGACGGATAGATTTTAAAATGCCTCTTTCCTAGGTCCTGACATCTGTGGTCCAGGAACCAAAAAAGTCCATGTAATATTTAACTACAAGGGAAAGAATCACTTGATCAGCAAAGATATAAGATGTAAGGTATGTCATAACGTGTTTCTGCGACCCTTGTAAAATGGCTAAGTAGAAATCTTGTGGAAACCTGGGTGGGAACTCGAAATGCAGTATCATACATTAGGTTCTTGTCATGCGTAAATGTATTTGGTCACTAACAAAAAAAGATCTGACACTTTGGGTCAAATAGTAGATATCAAAAGTTTGTCTGGCTCTTTCTCAGGATGATGAGTTCACCCACTTGTATACGCTAATTGTCAACCCTGACAATAGCTACGAGGTGAAAATTGACAATAAGAAAGTAGAGTCGGGCAACCTAGAGGACGACTGGGACTTTCTACCTCCCAAGAAGATCAAAGACCCAGAGGCCAAGAAGCCAGAGGACTGGGATGAGAGAGAAAAGGTGGATGATCCTGATGACAAGAAACCAGAGGTGGGTTGATTTGTCGTAAATGTGAAGCTTCACATCTCTTAAACTCACAAATTTGATGACTTCTATCATTTCTTGCTCTATCATTTGCATGCCATAACTTTGTAATTCATCCTAGAAGTTATGAATGGGGGAAAGTTATTGTTAAAGTACAGAGAGAGAGAGATTTGATTTTGAATTTGTGTCCATTTGGGGTTGGAAGGACTGGGACAAGCCAGAGAACATCCCTGATCCTGACGCCAAGAAGCCCGAGGACTGGGATGATGAGATGGATGGGGAATGGGAGCCACCGATGATCACGAATCCCGAGTATAAGGTAGTCTGCATGTCACTGGCTGGCCTCACTGGTGAGCCATGCCAGGGGATTGGAGCAGAACCAAATTACTGTCCAATAGAATTACCAAAAGGAGGAGGGTTTTCTTCATTGTTTACCATTTCAGTGTTTTCATGCACTGATAGGTAAGCTGAAAGGCAGTTTGATGGGACAGTACAGCATGTAACTGTCTAAAATGACCAGTTTTAACCATTTTTTGTCTTTTATATTGTTCATGTTGATCAGGCACAGTCAATGTAGTGTTTTTACAATAATGCCTACTTTTTTTTGTCCCGGTCATCAGGGTGAATGGAAACCTCGTCAAATCGACAACCCAGCCTACAAAGGAAAGTGGGTGCACCCCGAAATTGACAATCCAGAATATACGGCAGATCCTGAGATCTACAAGTATGACAGCGTCGGTGTCATCGGGCTTGACCTGTGGCAGGTGCGGCGGCTCCGGTGGCTCCATACGATCTGAGCAGGGCATCGCTGCCCACTGTAGCTTCCAGTTATGAAACTTAGCAGTGAGCTATTTCATTTACTTTCAGCAAACATATTGCATTGTGAATCGTATGTGGCAAAATGTAGCTTTGCTAATATCTGTCACTGTTGTTCCCCCTTCAAATGACGATGTGCATTTTGTTACAGGTGAAGTCCGGAACCATTTTTGATAACTTCCTAATTACCAATGACCCAAAGCTGGCTGAGGAAGTAGGAAATGAGACTTGGGGCTTAACGAAGGTGAACCTTGAATCTTCTTGGTTCATAAATAGACACCTGTAACCAGACTCACCTGCATAGCTTATTACTTGTAGAGCTAGATATCTTACTGAAGCAGTTACCATTAGTCAAGGACACGTCTGCTGATCTATACGTGGGAGCACTTCTGGTCTCTTTAATATGGCGACAGTAATGCTCTATGCATGGTTTAAATGTCCTCCTGCTTGTTGCTGACTTTGCACAGGATCCTGAAAAGAAGATGAAGGACAGCCAAGAGGAGGAGCAACGGAAAAAACGCGAGGAAGAAGAGAAGATGAAAGAGGATAAAAAAGACAAAGATGATGAGGAACAGGAGGAGGATGATGATGATGAGGAGGAGGAGGAAGAGGAGGAGGAGGAGGAAGAAGAGGAGGAGGAGACAGATTCTAATCCCAAGGATGAGCTATAAAGACACACAAGAAGCAGAGAGAGCCCTTGTTCATTTAAGGGAGGTTAAAGGTCACTTGGCTGGGCTTCTCATTGGTCTTGGTTTGCAGGGGTTCGGAGGAGGAGTTTGCTCATACCGTACTGTAGCCATTTCAGGAAAACTAACGTGAGTGCATTTTGGTTTAGCCACCCCGTTTCAGGGGGCCGAATGCCTCCATACCATTCAGCAGACACTTTATGTTCAAGGGTATGCCCCCCCCCCCCCCCCCCCCCCCCCCCCCACCCGCCCCACCCCCCCCGCCGCCGCCCCGCGCCGAGCCCGCCCCCGCGCGGCGAGGGCGCA
>JAACJT020000028.1:8830722-8864593 GCA_009936485.2 Gymnarchus niloticus | reverse complement strand
GTGTGTGTGTGTGTGTGTGTGTGTGTGTGTGTGTGTGTGTGTGTGTGTGTGTGTGTGTGTGTGAGAGAGTGAGTGAGTGAGTGAAATGGTAGGGTAGAGAGGAAGTTGGCTGGGGATGAGTAATCTGTAAGTATATGGATGATGTGGGAATTCGGTGCCATTTCCTCTACAGGCTCTTCCTTCATTTGTTTTTTTTCTGGGTCTGCTGCAGTGCTTCACTCTGTGTTCTGCTTTCCTCCCCAGCTTTCAAGTGGAAATCCTGTCTATGACAAGTACTATCGGCAGGTAAGCTGAAATGCGATTCCCTGCCTGCAACATGTGACAGATGACCCTGGATGGAGTGAGGGAGAGCACTAAGTGCTGCTCTAATGGAAAGGAGAGCATGGCCAGCTACAGCGTTGTCTCCAGGCTCTTTAATGTAGTCTATGAATTATTAATGAGCTCCTTAATGGTCATGCCAGAGGAGTAAGAGGAGGAGCAAAACTCTTCCTCACTCTAAAACATCCCTTTATCACCTTGATGATAAATCACTGAATTTAGTCCTAAGATGCTTTTTTTCCCCTTTGTCTTTAAAACATTTTCCTGTACTGTAATTGTTTTGATGTTTTTCAATTACTGAGTTAAGTATTTCAGCTCCATGTTATATTGGCTGGGGGTGTTGTCTGTGGGCCTGCTTAGAGAAGTGTAATTTGTCATATCGGCTGTCTCGTAGCAGAAATAAAGGAGGTCCTCCTCTTCCTCATCAAACTGGTTTTCCTCCTTTTGGTTTTATGATCCACAGCAGGCTGTGCTAAGGAAGAGGGGAAAAGCTTTTGGTGCCTTTGGGCGATTTGTGAAGAGTGACTTAATACTCTGAGTTACCTTTGTCATTGTATACCAGTTACACTGGAAATCCATCAGTATTCGGAAAATTCCATGTTGGTGGAAAGTGCTTTTATAATTCTTAAAGATCTGTAAAATTACCCCTTGTTGGGATTACAGCACTAGGTGCCTCATGCCTCCAGGGTTTGGAAATGCCAGCCCAACTTGGGTGTGTGCAGGTTGAAAGGCTTTCCTCCTGTAGTCCAAAGTGGTTAACTGCATTGTTGTCTCTGAAGAGCCCCTGGTGCTTTTGCCAGCTGAGCTCATATTTTCGAGCTAAATAATACAATTAGAGCTGTTTTACCATCCAGAGCAAGGCAGATATTGCATTGTATGATCACCCGAAAACTGAAGACCCCAATAGAGAATTTTAGGGTAGATAGGTTTTTTTGAAGTGCCATTTTGCTGTTACTTGACCATTTGTGGCTTTGTCTCGGTTAATGTGGATTGCGGTTCCTTTCAGGTGGACCCTTCTGGAAGCGGGCGTGTGGCAGCCGCTGATGCTGCCTTGTTTCTGAAGAAATCTGGCCTCACAGACCTGATCCTAGGCAAGGTATTATCCAAATGACATCTACAGTATGATTAAAGCTGTCTCCTCTCTACTGCACCATTACTCATTTGACATTTATTTTGTTTGCCGCACCCTATTAGTAAATTTAAACCTTTCCCTTTTACACAGATTTTTAAAATGTGTATTTTAGGCTAGCAAACTTGAGATTTTGCATGCTAGGTTAAGTGTCTTTGTCATAGTCCTCAGCCAAAGTTTAATACCATCTAAAAACATTGCTTTCGTGAAGTGCCTCCCTTTATTAATGTCAGATTATACATTTCTTTTGAATTTCTGGCAGGTCTGCATGTAGTCAATGTTAAAGTGGAGGTTCGTTGTGTTTAATGTGTACCTCATTCTTATAGTTGTTGCTACTTAAAGTTTTTTTTTTTTGTGTTCATAAGAATACATGTCATTTAGTTCCCTGGATTGTGCACGGTGGTCAGAAGCTGTCAGTTTCAGACAGGGCCATAGCTGTAAACCCTGCTCACCTATTCACATCACTATGGATTCATAGGAGATTGCAGTAGCCATGTGTCATTCAGAGAAGGTGATGTTTACACTCTGATATGTGGCTGTTGGTGGACTTCCTCTAAAGATCAGAGCAAAATCATCTGGCCTGCAATACGTAGTTAATACTTTATTCTTTTGGAAAATAAACTATTATTAACCTCTTCAATTTCCCTTTGAAATAGTATTGAAACTTTAATTTGAATCTTAAATGCCTTGACATGAAATTCTCACATTACCCTTCATGGTTTTTTTTTCTTTAATGTATAAGTGATGTTTTAAAAATGGATCACCCACAGAAACCCTGCTGCTCTCTTGATAGTGAACACAAACTCGAGTCTGTCCTGGCCTGCTTTGTTTTCTTCTTGCTTCGTTTTCAGTTCACTTAATGTGGTTTTGCCCCCCCCCCCCCCCCCAAAACAGATATGGGATTTGGCAGATGCAGACCGGAAAGGCTGCTTGAACAAGCAGGTAGATGTGCACCACCTTTTAAACTGTTATCCTATGAACTTGAAGGCCCAGCTTTGAACTACAACTGTCCCTCTTCATCATTTCTCTGTCCCACAGCAATTCTTCATTGCTCTGCGATTGGTGGCCTGTGCCCAAAATGGCCTGGAGGTGGCACTCAGCAGTCTGAATGCGGCTGTACCTCCCCCCAAGTTTGTGAGTGAGAGTCACTCTGCAGATTTGAACCTTTGTAGGGGGGCGGGCACTCAGCTGTGAATGGCTGTGTGATTTCTGTGCTTTCTGATCCCAGCATGACACAAGCAGCCCACTCCTGCCATCTGGAGGGGTGTCCCTTGACTGTCCCTGGATGGTTAAGGTGGGAGTTTCTCTTGACTGACAGCTCAAAAGGCTGCTAGAGGGTACAACCTTTAATGTATGACAAATGGCATTCCAGTGATTTGCATCCAGTATGATTTTTATTGACATACATGCAGATATCGATGTACGCTTACTTTTTAAAGGTTTTTGTTCTATTTGGTCAATATTAAAATGGTTTAGTGGCTCGCATTCATTATTTTAAGGTACTTTAACTCATTCTAATACAAGGTTTTGAAATTGTCAGCCTGTTTTGCTGACTCATACAATGAGCACTGTAAATTTTATTTGCGTTACAGGACAGGATACAGGAGCTATGGTAGTAATGATAACAGTACTGTTACACATTTTGGGCTGCTGTCTTTGACGGTCATCAGTTTGACATGGTTCAAACCCAGGAGTGACATTTCTGCCTTTCAGCCAGAGGAGAAGCTCAAGTTTGATGCCATCTTTGACAGCCTTTCTCCGGTTAATGGCATGCTGTCTGGGGAACAGGTCAAACCTGTGCTACTGAACTCCAAGCTTCCTGTGGACATCCTGGGCCGGGTGAGATGAGCTGTCGGCTGCACTGGAGGTTATCATTATAGTGATCATGGTAGCTCCTTAGTATTAAGAGGACCTCAGTGGTGCTCTGTCCCTTTAAATATGTCCATTATGCAGTTCATCTGTTCCTTGTTGATAACCACCTGACACGTTTGTGGTCAAGTCATCACTCCCCATAACAGCTAGCACCTGAGTACAGTGAGCTTCACAAAGTGTGCTAATGTAGTTACAGTATGGAGTACAGTGACCGCTAGGCTGACCATGTCCACTAGGGGGTTGTATGATCGTTTTAAAGGTTTGTTGCAGACGTTTCTAACTATATTTGCTTGATTTTTATGAAATTAAGCTTATGTGTTGCTAACTGAGCAATGGATGGGCTTTTATCAGTGAGTGGAATGGCAGTTTTCCCATCCTCTTGTGTTTTAGGTCTGGGATTTAAGTGACATTGACAGGGATGGCATGCTGGACAGAGATGAGTTTGCGGTGGTGAGGCAGCTATCTTTATTTGGATATGACATCTGTATGTCCGGAGAAGTTTCTCGTAGTTAAAATCTGTTGCTCATCTGTTTTTTTGTACAGTATTTTGATATCATGTTTGATCGAAAACAGTTAGATGGATCTACTGAAGTAAAATGTTTAAATAACTTCTTTTTTTTTTCTCCAGTACTTTGTTGAAGTGTCAGTTATAACTGTCTAAAATTTGATTTTCAATTTTTCCAAGTATGAAGGCAGCAGTATAGTAATTTTCTGGGTAAGACTGTGACAGTTGTTAATGGTTCAGTAAAAGTTTGGTGTAGCTCAGAAGTTAGGAACATTCTTGCCCTTTCTAGAGCTTTCTTAGAGCAGCCCTTTTCCCTCCTTTCAGGCCATGTACCTTGTCTACCGGGCTTTAGAGAAGGAGCCGGTACCCATGTCACTCCCTGCACCCCTAGTCCCCCCATCCAAACGGAAGAAACCCTCCATGAGTGGCATCGTACCCCTGTTGCCCTCACCCCCCTCACACAAGGACAGCCGCCTGTCCCACGCGGCACCGAAGACACTGACACCAGTACCTGTGGGGGCGCAGGTGAGCTGACTTGAATCGGCACTCCTGCCTTCCCGTTGTTGTTGGATCAGCTCACTGTCTGGCTTTTGACATGCAGGATGTCCTGCCACCTCGAAATGCTTTTTAAACTGACACCTCAGTGTAAACCTTTTCAGACTTCAGTCTCTTGTGTGCTTGGGAGTCTTGTCAAAATGTGCTTGTTCTAAGGACTCCCTCTACTGGTTCTTTGTTGCAGTACAAAAATTTTGATGAGTTAATAATGGGTTTTTATTCTGCCTCACACGGCTGTTGGTACTCTTGAAAGGCTGCCACACTGAACAAGTGGAATAATCACAGACTATCTTATCAGACTATCCGCACCAGCATACAGGCTAGTGTGTTGGAAAGTCCTGCGTGTCAATGTGTGTTATGCTTTGACGTAGCACTAATTGAATGTCTCTGATGTGCTCTTAAGTATGGCGTCTGAGACTCTGGTTACTGCTCATTGTCCATCAAATTTGGTGTAGTGGGTAAATGAGTCCTTAGTCAGGTCATGATGAAAAAGTCCTTGACCCAAAAGGGATTGTCGGTCTGGTAGCTGTTGGTTCAAGTGCCACGCCTTCCTGGCCAAACCCAGCACATACCCTGACGGTCCTACAAGGGTTTGACTGTCAAAGTTTGGTTCAGCTGTACCGCACTGACAGGCAAAGTTCACCCTGAGCCGCCTAGACACTGAAACTGAGTCTGGTGCTCAGGTGCGAAGTTTTGCTAACTTGCAGCATCTCTCCCTCACAGTGGGTGGTCTCACCTGCAGAAAAGGCCAAATACGAGGAGATGTTTGCAAAGACTGACAGTGATATGGACGGGCTGGTGTCAGGCCCAGAGGTACGGGACATATTCCTGAAGACAGGGCTGCCTTCCGCTACTCTGGCCCACATCTGGTAAGGCTTGCTGGGGCGCCGTGCTCGTGCAAATGCCACGGTGGCAGGTGGTAGCCTAGTGGGGAGCTCTGTGCCGTGGCTCAGGGATGTGAGAGCAAATGATGGTAAATTAGTCCCAGGGGAAATTAGTAAACGGAGGGGGCTTAAATTGATTACCAAACCACAACAGGCATGGCAAAAATGGTGTCTACATGACAGGCTTTTATGAACATTGCGAGCATTTGATCTTATAAGTGGAACATGATTGGAGGACATGATTTGCATTCTGCTGGCTGCTGTTGGTTATAAAGGTGATGGGTGCTTGACCTGTCTAGGAAGAGAGAACTGCTTGTTTAGGCTGTGCAGGACTGTGCTGGGCTTCATTTTTCTTTTGTACTTTGAAGACATAATTTTTCCATGTGCCATGAAGCAGGGGATGTGTTGTGGTAGCACTGTGCTAGTGGTGCTGCTGAGGATTATGGGAAAGAAGGGCTGTGTATCCTGAGCAAAAGGAAGCTGTGGTGAGACTCTCTGAAAGGATCACAGGGACAGCTGATATTGGCTGCACTTAATTCACAGAATTCCATTTAAAATTTGGTTTGGGGTTTTTTTTTTTTTAGGACTGATGGGGGGGGTTTGGTCTTGCATTTCCTATTATCCTGTTTGAATTCATGGTTGTAAAAGCACCTTTTTTGCAGGACTTTCAGTAACCTTACTGAGATTGTATGCTACTTAACTGCCGCACCACTCATCCTCTTGAATTCCTTTTTTTATTTTTTTTGACAACAGTGAGTTTAGGAGCACTGTAATTGCATTCAATAAGAGCCGGCTGTGTATAAATGGGTCAACCCTGCTTGGCTGTGATTGTGGGTGAGTGTTCGTACCCTGGCCTGTGCACAGTACACCCTGGAAACCCGTGTGCCCTGTGTTTCACAGGGAGCTCTGTGACATGAATGACATGGGGAAGCTGACCAGGGATCAGTTTGCCCTGGCACTGCACTTGATCAACCAGAAGTTGACCAAAGGAGTGGACCCTCCCCAGACCCTCACCTCGGAGATGATTCCTCCCTCAGAAAAGTCAGGCTCCCGGGTGGTGAGAGACTTTCAGACTCACTTCCCAATGATCAGAGTCTTCTGTTTTCTGTGTTCTCTAATCACTGGGACTATTTCAGATCTGGACTGCCCTAGCTGTTATACTATTAAAGAAATACTTGGGTCATTCCTTTGACTGCTGTTTTTCTCTCCTGTTTTGACAGTCCATGACGTTCACTTGGCCCTTTTGTAGTCTGGTACCATATTCTAAAATCTGCGCCCCCATGACTCACCCCTGTCTTTTTCTGCAGTCACTTCCTCTGGAAAACCACTTCCACAAACCAACTGCCCATGTCCTTTCGACACATTAAGGTTCACTTAACACTGACCCAAAAGCTTCATCTCATGAGCTAAAAATTAGCGATTTACCCTTTCTTTTAGTTTTAAAAGAGAAAAGGCCTGTGTGGGAGGATTATGCTGCAGGAGAATTCAATGGAGCAATCCTTTAGTGGTACAACAGCTGGTCCCACATGCAGACTTAGCTGATGTCTTATCCTGCTTGCTGCCTTCTGTCCTGTAGGTACAGTGTGCTCCAAGCACTCTGGCTGTAGTGGGGAGTCTCTTACACTGTGAAGCCCCTCCTCCTTCCCTTATTACGCCTTCCAACTGGTTGCTCAGTGTAATGTGTGGCTTCATGCAGTTGCCTAGTGCCTTCTAGCGGTGTGTACGTACCTTTGCTGCCCTCTTTTGCTCATCCTCCACTCTCTCTCCAACAGAGCGGCACCCTCTCTAGCCAGGTGGCCGACTTCTCTGCCATCAAAGAGCTGGATTCACTCAGCAACGAGATCGTGGACCTGCAGAGGTGAGAGCAGCTGTGTGCCCCTCGACGACCATGCCACCCCCAGGTTCTTGAGATGTTTACTTTTCTGGGGGTGTTTTTCATCAAAAATCTTCTTAATGTTTCCCTTTAGGCTTCTAGCATTTATTCAGATTCAGATTACTTCTGATGAGCCACACCCGTTCTCAGGTAAATACCAGGAACAGGTGTGGCTCATCAGAAGCCCGGTAGAATAGAAAATCTACTGGATAGTAGCTCTCCAGGACTGGAGTTGGAGACCCCTATACTTGGGGAGAATTTTGTGTTGCAGTACCCTTTTACATAAATGACAGGATCACACAGACACAAGGTAGGCATAGGGGTAAACTTAACACCAAATTACAAAGTGTATGTACAAATGTACAAAAAATTCGAGTACATGTGCATTCATTTTTGTATTGCCTCAGAGGAAGAGACTCCCCCTCCTGCACTGAGAGGAGTTGTTATAGATGGTTATTGCCATAGGCAGGAATGACCTGTAATTATCTTTATTACAACGGAGCTGAAGGAGTCTCTGACTGAAAACACTTTGTTGTCCAACCAATAGGTTGTGTAGGGGGTGCGTAGTATTGTCCATAATATTGAGCAGCTTGTGCAACATTCTTCTCTCCACAACCAACTCTAGAGGCTCCAGACCAATCTCCAGCACAGAGACAGCCTTCTTTATCAATTTGTTTAGCTTCTTAGAGTTGCCAGCTCTGATGCCGCTGCCCCAACAGATGGATGCATAGAAAATAGCACTTGCCATGACAGACTGGGAGAAGATATGTAACATCTTGCTGCACACATTGAAGGACTTGGGCTTTCTCTAAAAGTAGTCTGCTCTGTCCCTTCCTGTAGACAGCCTCAGTGTTGCACCTCCAGTCCAGTCTGTTGTCCAGGTGAACACCCAGGTATTTGTAGCCCTCCACCACCTCCACCTCTTCTCCCAGGATGGAAATTGTGTTCAGCTTAGTCCTGGTCCTCCTAAAATCCACAGCCATCTCCTCCTCCTTGCTGACATTCAAAAGGAGGTGGTTGTTCCTTCACCATGCCACAAAGAAATCCACCAGTTCCCTATACTCAATCTCTTGTCCACCACTGACACCCCATGACTGCAGAGAGTCATCTGAAAATTTCTGCAGATGACAAGACTTCGAGTTGTACTGGAAGTCTGAGATATACAGGGTAAAGAGGAAAGGTTGAGAGTACAGTCCCCTACGGTGCTCCTGTGCTACTAAACACCTGCTCAGACATGCATCCCCTCAGCTGCACAAACTGGTCTGTCCGTCAGGTAGTCAATAATCCAGGAGGTTGTTGAGGCATCCACCTGCATCACTTGGGGCTTCTCACGCAGTAGTGTAGGTTGGATTGTGTTAAAGGCACTGTAGAAATCAAAAAACATGCTACCAGCTTTGTCCAGGTGAGAATAGGCTCGCTGAAGCAGGTAGATGATGGCCAACCTCAGGGTGGTAGGCAAACTGCCGTGGGTCCAGAAAGGAGCTCACCTGATGTCCGAGATGATCCAGCACTAGTCTCTCGAGGACTTTCATGATGTGTGATGTTAAGGCGACTGGTCTGTAGTCATCGAGGGCAGATGGATAAGGCTTCTTGGGTACGGGAACCAGGCAAGATGTCTTCCACAGCACTGGAACCTTCTCCTTGCTCAGGCTAAGGTTGAAGAGGTGCTGGAGAATCCTACATAGCTGGTCTGCGCAGGCCTTCAGGACCATGGGACTAATACCAACCGGTTCTGCAATCTCTCCAGCTGCCTCTTCACCTGACTACTGAAAACAGACAAGTGGATGGGGGAGGTAATGCAGGGGCTCAGTGTTTCTGGAAATGGGGGAAGGTGTTGATGAGGCTGTATTGAAGTCTGTGGTGGAGGTTGGGAAGTAAGGTGAGGCACAGTGTGAGTCTGTGATCTTAATCATTGGAGAGGTGTGAAAGGGAAGCATCAGTGGGGGCAGGGACAGTGTGGGGTCTGTGGGGCAGGGGGGAGGCAGATGACGGTCCTGTGCTGAACCTGTTAAAGAACATGTTTAGCTCAGTAGATCTCTTATCAGTCTGAAGGCTGATACTCACGGACTTTCACCATACTTGAACACAAAACTCTAATTTCTCAGTATTTCCTTGTTATGCCCGGCTTCTGTAAATATAACTGGCCAGGTGTGCGTGCGTGAGACGAGGATTTGCTGGTCCAGAGTTTTGTGTTCAAGTACAGTGAAAGTCTGAGTGTTAACCCACAGACTGAGGTTTACAGTCCTGTGGAGGATGTTCTCAGGGGCCGCAGCAGTGGCACTGACATGTCCCAGGGAGGCAGTGTTAGGCTGTAGGTGTGGCATTCTCTCCAGATCTGCCAAGGCAGTAGGCAAAATATGGTGGGACCAGACTACCCAGGATGGTGCCCTTAGTGTTTCTATGGCAGCCCTTCAATGCATTTCTTTGTAGGGGAAGAGTTACCATGGATGGTAGTCATTAAGACTGTTTGTTTGTTTTACTGAAATCCCAAGCGATAAAATCCTCAGATATGAAGATACTGGTGCCAGCATGATCCAGTACAGTGTCAGAATATAAACAACCTCGAGCAGTCAGAGTGGTAGAGAAAGACACTCCAGTCAGATTGCGTAGTTTGGTGAGATGACAGTCAGCTGTGTCCACTCTGGAAACAGTCTTCCCTTGATGGTCTGGTGTATTGGTCAGGACATTGCCGGCAGTATCCTTGCTCAGAGTGCCTGGCCGGCTGCCCTGTTTCTGATTCTCTCAGGTAATCCTCAGATGGGTCAGGTCTGCCACGTTAATATAAACTCCGTGTCTGTCATGTTAAAACTTGCATCTCGAGTCATTGCGCTGATGTGGAAAAGTATTTGGCAGTTGCATGAGACAAGTGGGGAGACTAGCTGGACAAACGACAAGGTTGCAAACGTACTACCAGCAAGTCTGAAGAGCCACATGCTACATACTTTTATTTCTTCAACAGATGCTTTTATCCGTGATGGACGGTGAGGCAGGTACAAGTCCATAGAACATTTTTCGGTTGAGGACCTTGCTGAAGGGCCAACAGTGATATGAGCACTCTTGCTGTCAGTGGGATTTGACTTGGCAACCTTCTGGATACCTAATATGTCAAGCCACACATTACCTGTCAGAATATTATACTTACAAGGCTGGAAGCTAGGAGGGGTGTGGCCTGTTTGAAAGCTCAACCTTTGTGCCTTTTGTTAAACGCACATATAACCATTCAGTACGTTCTTTGAGTCCTCACCAATGGTGGACTAAAGTGCTCACAGCGACCAGGTATTTATAGGCTGTAAGTAAAGTCCTGTTCCAGAATAAAATGACTGACCTGCAAAACTTCATGAAAGACTTGGGTTTCAGCTTGTGTGATGAAAGATTAATTAGCTAAGAGGCTGAAAGTGCGGGGGCCGAGGAGGCACTGACTGGCTGTCTGGTGGCAGGGTGTGAGGAAGAGGTTTAGCAGCTCGTCTCCTGGGCTTTCCTCCCCACGTGACAAACACTGCCACCTCATGGCTGGGGGGTTGGGGTTGTTGGTAAGGAAGCTCAGTTACACAAACAGTATTATCTTTCCTCAGATTTTGCAGTGGGATGGCTTCTAACTCAGCAACACTCATCTCCTCTTTCCCAAGTCATCCTGCAGCAACAACCTCTGGGTTGTAAATTCAGGGAATAATGCTGTGAGAAAGGAACAGATTTGTCCTGCCTTCTGTGCGTCCCTTTGCTTTGGGGGGGGCACGTCAGTGTGGGAGGTGTGTCTTGTTGCCTGAGTGCCTGGGCCTTGGCAGTGAGGAGAGCGAGTGAGCAAGCAAGCGATGCAGAGTTAGGATGGGGGACTACATGCTGCAAAGATGATGCGTGTTGTGCGGGATTGCTTAAAATCGCCACGGCAACGAGCAGCCTCCGGCGAGAGGTAAGCAGAGGCTGTTCCCTAGATGATACTGAAGCCCCGGATAAAGCCGCAGGCTTCACATGGAACTGCTGACCTCATCAGCAGCAGAGACTGTGGGGGGGCACTTATTTGCGCTTTTAGAGTGTCTTGTTCTGTGTGTTTAAGGCCAATCTGAGTTATGGCCCGGAATATTTGTGCCATCTTTATCAGAGCCGCCACAGTGCCATGGTATAGGCCAAGACGTAGGGTATTTATTTTCCCTGTCGTGCCTCTGCTGTTCCCTTTACTGTATTTCCCGTGCCCATAAAGCCCATTAAATCGTAATTTATTAATTGTGTTAATTGGATTTCTCTTGTGCTATAGATTTGTGGATGTGGTTTTTAGAGTTCTGGTGAACTGCCAGCAGGAGAAATAGGATTAGGATAACATTTATGTTAACCCAAAGACATGGTGGTGTTATTCTCAAAATAGAACGTGTGTGTGTGTGTGTGTGTGTGTGTGTGTGTGTGTGTGTGTGTGTGTGTGTGTGTGTGTGTGAGAGAGACCCGCACCCAGAGAAGCAGTCTGAAGATGGATGCGTGTGTGTCTGATAAAGACCAAGGCGTTGGGACTGTAATTCTTTCCAAACCTAGCTCTGCGTACACCGAGAATTGTCAGTAATGATATTAGTAACTGCAGCAAGGCACTTGGTCTTTCATCTAATTTTTTTGCATGCTGCTTGCTTCAGATGTCTTTAATGGATGCGGGACTCCTGATGGATGCTTTAGAAAGCTGAAGATCTTGTCTTTCCTAGCTGCAGGAATGCAGCTTGCCTTTTCTTGCAGGCGTCCACAGTCTTATTTCTCTAGTATCGTATAAAATTTTCTGTACATTCATGTGGATTGTCTTTCGGGTTCCTTCAAGTGTCTGCTAAACTTGACATTCCTCAAAATAACTAAAGTTTTCATTTCCCCATCAAGTCTTCAGTCTCTAAAGTACAACGTTGCAAACTTGAATACGTACGTCAAGCGAAAATCTAACCATATTAAGTATTAGCGCTGTGCTCTGTTTAGCTGCTTCATGATTGTTGCTGGGCAGCTTGGGGAGAAGCGAACGGTGAAGTTAGCACCTCCTCTCTTGGTGGATACGAGTCCTGTGTTCCGCTGAAACCCTGTCTTCATTAAATATTTGGCATTCTTGTCATTTGCTTCATAAATGCTGTTCATGCTCATGGTGCTTGGAGGAAGTCTGGGGGGGAGGGGTCTTTTTTTATAATAGTCTTGTGCTTGAGTAATTTAATTTCCATCCTGGCTGCTTCCAGCAGCCGCTTCTGTCTAGGTAATTAATATACTTGAAGTTTAATTACCTGTTATGTGGTTTAATGTGGTCATGTGATGTTAGGATGCTGTATTGATTACTGCTTTTGGAGTTCATTATGTAGTTTGGTGCAAAATGCTCAGTATCTGACGCAGCACCCCGGGCTCGTCCTCCATGTCACTTGCAGGCGGCCCAAGTACCCAGCCCACGTCCTGCCTGCACTCTATCCTCCGCAGCTGTGACGTATTGTTTCTTGGTGAGAAGTGTAGTGGGATTCTGGGAGGGTGGGGCTGATGGTACAGCTCTAACCACACCCCCAGCTCGCTCTCTTCCCGCCCCTTGATGAAATGACCTGCACACGTCATCGGGTCTCGTCAGACTGAGCAACCTTCTCCTACAGAAACACTCTCCAGGTCGTTCCTGCTGGGCTGCACCTCTCGGGGAAGGGGGAGACTGGGTCTGTTCACCGCCTCACATATGCTTAAGTATTCCTGCCAGCTCTGCTGCTGTATTCCAGGGAGAAGACGTCTGTGGAGCAGGAGATCAAGGAGAAGGAGGAGAGCATCAGGCAGCGAAGTAGTGAAGTGCAGGTATGGCATCTGAGTGCCGTCTGTGTGCTGCGTGCTCTTACCATGCATCACATTTCCTATATCACATATCTTCCGTGAGGTATTTCACTAAAAGTAAATACCTCTGCTTCTAACTGTACTTGAAGTTTCCTGCAGTGCTGAAATGCATTGCTTGTCTTGCCCTTAAATGTTAGCTTGATGTTGTTTTACTGGAAGCCTGATTGTGTAAACATGGCGCCCGCACCTTTTTCCCGAGGTGTGTGTTTTGAGTAGCGTCCCAGTTTTCAAACTTTTGCCTTTGTATATCATGAGCCGTGCAGTGGTGGAGTTCTTTAAACAACGAAGACCCTGTGTTGTGTACAGATGTTAAAGCCAACAATGTACTACATCAGTGCATTTTATGCTTTGGGTAATGGATATTTGCTTGTCTCTGTGGTTGTTTTATATATTCTTCCATTCAGAAATGGTCACACTTGCAATCAAATGCTTTGTGAACATTTCAGAATAACGATATTGGATATGCACTATTATGTGATGCCCACCTGTGTGTGTGTTTGTGTGTGTGTGTGTCTATAAACATACGAGTGTTGGTTGCACTTGTAATTCTGCTGAAAGTTCTGGTATGTGTGGTATTTGCCTATTTGTAGCAGGCTGCCTAATATTGTCAGGGACTCTGAAGGACACTCGTACCTGGCGCCTTGGAATCTTCCTTCTGCTTAAAGGAGTTCTTATGGAGCATCCAGCCCATAAAGTGCAGCAGAGTGGATGCTCTGTGGCCCAGCAAACCCTGTCACCTTACAAGTTTAGCTCCGAAACGTGCAGTGTTGTCAGAACAGATTGTGAATGTGATTTGAAAACCAAAACTTGGAGCTTGCTTGATAAGGCATCTTGAAAATAACACAAACCATGGCTATTTATGAATGAAATATTTACATCATATTCCAAATTACATTAAGTGACAAGTGAATTTGCAGGGTTAAATGCTGCCCAAATTCCCCTGTTTGTGTGTTTTGTCTGCTGTGTACTTGTTAAATCTCCCATTTTTACCCAGTCCTTAACAAAACAGACTTGGGGTCCAATCCCAAAAGTGGGTTTAACAAATCTTAAGTAAACCAGAAATCCTGAAGTCAGGCTCTCAGTTTTGTCAATTCCCAAAATCTTCCCAAATTTCTCCAAGCAGAATTCAGGTTTGAGTATAGGATTTAACCCCACATTGTGTAACAGACCCCTGGTGATGGACAAAACTGTTCTTCCTGAAGATTTTTTAAGAGCCCTGCAGATGCTAGACCTGCAGATGCTTGACCTCCAGTACTATTGGCTGGCAGATTGACAGGGGTGGAGCCTAGGGGCAGGTTTCTCTCACAACGCTTATGTTAAACTTTATTAAGCTTCTGAGTTGAAGATTTAGTGGCGTCCTTTCTTGAACTTTTCACCCCCCCCCCCCTCCCTTCCCAGTCAAGAGTCTGGTTTGGATGCCTGTTTTATTTGATACCTTCAAAATAGACTGGAAATTATGGGCCAAACATGGCTTGCTTAACCTGCCTACTTCCCCTAAAGTGACTCACTTAAATGTTTAAACTGAGGGCCTGTCTCTTAGATGAAGTGTAGGGGTGTCTTCAATAAGTAAATGGAGTGACTGATTCTAGCACTGAGGACAAGATCGATTTAATGGCTGTTGTAAATAGCCTGCTCCTGAATGACGTGGCCTTTGTGCTGTTTGCTGTTAGTCAGTAATTGAATGCTCAAAGCTTCAGAGATGACATTGTCCTTGCATCCTTGTACATATTTGAGCGATGGTGAGTTTTAGTACCCCACCGGAGAACGCGTGGCAGTGCTGTTACCACAGTGACTGGTTGCAGTCTGCTTAATTTGATATTTCTGCTTAAAAACCGAGAAATTCTGCATCTCCACTAAGATACCCTGTGTAATCAATCTCGGCCTTATTTTAACTTTTTTAAGGCTACTGGTATTTTTACTGTAGAAAATTATTACACCAGTGATTGCAGTGTTGCCTGTGCTGGTTTTGTTGATAGTCCTTTACTGCATATATTCTGTGTAAACATTTAGTGCCTGCTTAAAGTAAGCATTTGCGCCATGCCGTGTATAATGTGCTGCTGATGGGCGTACACTTTCTTTCACACACTTGGATCATTTACTAACCTAATATAGGTACGATCGGCTGGTCCAGGTTCCCTTAGTATCTTCAAGACCCCCAGCAAACTTCTGAGGTTAAAATCTGATGCCTCGTTTTTGGGTGCCTGTAAACTCGTCACTGTGTGTGTGGTAGCTGAAGCTTTGGGGGTGTGTGGGTCTCCTTGGACCATGCAAAATATGTCTTGGAATCTCACCAGAAACTGAATGTCCCATATTGCCCAAAAGAGCTTTTTTGTTTTATTAACACTCCATTTAAAATGGTGGCCTTTTCAAGTGATGAGCCCTTTGTCTCGGACCCCCAGGACCTGCAGGATGAGGTCCAGCGAGAGAGCAATGAGTTGCAGCGGCTCCAGGCTCAGCGGCAGGAGGTCCAGGATGCCTTGGAGAAGTTGGACATGCAGAAGGCGGCACTGGAGGAGCAGCTGGGACAGATCCGACAACTGTGCACCAACGAGAACGAAGTGGTAGGTCCTGGTCCCAGGTGGCAGCATGCTACAGGGTGGAGTGCCAGTGGGGTGGGGTGCGGTGCTCTCTTTGAGAGCGCCACTATTTTCCCCTCTGATGGTTTCTACTAACATCTGAACCTCTTCCTCTCCTTCTGGCACCCCCTGCTGCCCAGATCCTATCCCTGCAGGCGCAGCTGGCAGAGCAGGAGGAGAAGATCGGAGAGTACGAGGCAGAGCTGTTACGGGCGCGGGAGGAGCTGGGGAGGCTGCAGGATGAGGCGGCGCTGATGGAGCAGAAGGTGGAGGTGGCACGGGGCCGGCTGAGTCCGCTTCAGGACTCCATCAAAGACTCTCACTCAGAGGTGTCACAGGTAGAGTGCCTCCTCCTCCTCATCACTGTTGTGATTTTTTTTTTTTTTTTCCCCTCCAGGAAGCCGCCATGTTAACGGGGGCCTTAAGCATATTGGCACGTTCAAGAGAGTTTGCGAGCATAGTCTGGAGCGATGTCTCTTAATGGTGTTGGGGGAATAAGGTCATGTGTGTGGTTTTTTTTTTTTTTTTTATTGCCCAATCAGTGTTGTAACAGATTTGTTATTGATGGCGTAAATGTTGAGGTAGTAGCAAATAAAAATTCAGATCTTTTTATGTAATATTAACCTAACGACATAGGTAAAACAACAATATAGTTGAGTGCCATTAACTCTAGCGCATTCTTTCCACTGTGTGACGCTGTATGGCAGGTCAGCCCCTCAGGTCCTGAGCCACAATAGCTGCCTTTAGCTGTCTGATTCGACTGTCCAGGTGCAGCAGCAGCTAAGTGAGCTTCAAGCGGAAGAGATGAGCGTGATCGCCCAACTCGGCTGGAGGAAACACCTGCAGGGGCAGCCGGTGCTGGTGAATGGGCCGTCTGCCACGGACCGGCACCAGAGCAGCAAGGAGGAGCCGGCAGAGACACTGGACTTGGAGGGACAGGAGGAAGAGGAGCCATTCCAGAGTCCCGAGGAGCACAATCCGAAACCTGATACACTGGGAGGCTTCAGTCATGACGCGGACACTTGGTTGCCGATTGGCGTGGTGAGGGGGAAGGCATATATATGTGAGAGAGTGAGAGGCTTTACTGTATGAAGTATTTTGGTAAGATGTCAGTGTTGGAAGAGCAGCCACATGTTAGTCAAGCAGACGATATCCATGTAATGTCAGCTGTTTTGGTGTTCGTTCCCTGCTTATCTGTGCTCTGGTCTTTCTCATTTTCTTCTCCTTCAGGAAAGCGGTAATTCCAGCTCTTTAATCGAAATGTCAAGTGACATTCCAAAGGAGGTAGAGTCTCCCAAAGATGGCATCCTCGAGGTATGGTGCATATTCCAGATAAAACTGCTGTATCTATCAGAGAGCACCAACTACTGTGCTGCAGTCTCAGATCGACATACAGACTGTCTACTGTCCCCAGGAGGAATCACCAGAGCCAGAGAAGAACCTAGAGCTTTCACTGCCACCGCTGGAGCCCCGGACCCCGGAAAGCAGCCCCCCTGCCGGCACAGGACTCAACTTCTTCCAGGCAGACCCCTTCACTGACCGTAAGGCCTGCCCCTTATTCTTCTTCAAACTTCGTCTGGTTCAGTGTCAACTCAAGGTCTTTTGTCTTTGATTGTTTTAGAGGATCCATTCAAGGATGACCCATTTGCAAGGGTTGATGTTTCTGGTAGGTAACTGGGTTGACATTACTGTCTGGGTTGCATTTTCTCTAAATGAATTTTGCAGTGTCATATATCTAATAAAACAAAACAGAAGTGTGCCGACCTACTTGTGTATTTAAATTGCTGCCATTCTCGACACTTAAGGTGTTGTTAACCCCCTGTTCTTCTGTTACTTTTAGACCCATTTGGGGGGGACCCCTTCAAGGGCACGGACCCCTTTGCTGCCGACTGCTTTTTCAAACAGCCCCCCACTGACCCTTTCCCATCCAGCGATCCTTTTGGTGGCACTGCTAGCTCTTTGGAACCCAGTTTGTTCGACAGTCAGCCAAACAACAAGGCTGCCTCTGACCCCTTCGAATCGAAGATCGCACACCCACCTGGGATTGACCCCTTTAGCTCTGGACCCAACGACACATCGGAGACAGACCCCTTTGGCCCCCATGCCATCCAAGCGGGTTCAGACCCTTTCACGTCCTCATCGCCTTCTCACGAGCTCACTGTGGTCAGTCTTTGTATGCCCTCGAGCTTTAACGAGCCTCTCCACATTTTACAAAAAGCATCTGCTGTCGTGGTCAAACTGTAACTGACGATGTGACTACAGTATGGCAGCATCTGAAGAATTCCCGGTGCTCATAGCTGAGCTAATATCCCCAGATGGTGGACCAGTTCTGGCATTTGTCTTAACCACAGTTGGTGGAGATTGAGTTGGCTGATGGGCTTAAATTCAATATAAAATCTCCCATTTGGTCAGACCAGTACTGATGTGCTTCAGAGGGTTCCTGAGGTCACGTGTGGATTTGTGAAATTGTACTGTTGAATTTCTATTGTCTGAGTAGCTGTTAGTCTACAGTTGCACCATTTCTCTGTCTCTTTCTCAGGACTTACCGGCTGCACTAAATGACCCCTTTGCTCCCGGAGGCACAGCAGTGAACGCTGACTCAGACTCCGGTAGGACTGCAGATCTAGTCACATTTCTGTAGGCTGCACCCGTTTGTCGTTTCGTAAAACACCATCCTATTCTCACTCACTCTGTTAGATCCTTTTGCTGCTGTTTTTGGCAACGAGATGTTCACGGGTGGGTTTGCAGACTTCAGCGCCCTTTCCAAGGTAATATCCTGATGTCAAGGATCTGATTGACTGACTAGGTCTGGGACACTTCCCAGTCTGCGTCATCTGAATGTCCACCTTGAAATGTCCTAGAGAGATGCCTCTGCTGGTTCCCAGTCACCTTAGAAAGAGGCTGTGTGAAATTTAGGAGATGCACTGCTTTGGAATTTGGTAACGCTTACCACCATATGGCTTCACAGGCAAATGGTGAAGACCCTTTCAACTCCAGCACATCTAATAACAAGAACCTGTTCAAGGATGAGAGTCAGCTTGGGAGTCCTGAGATCCCCCCGGCTCTTCCTCCCAAGACTGGGACCCCCACAAGACCTCCCCCGCCTCCTCCAGGTCACTAATGGACATTTCTGTCATGTTGATTTAGTCACTCCAGTAGCATAAAGATATTGGCAAACTGTTTCGACAAGTCTCTGTATGAGTTACATATGAGCATAATCTTTTATAGAAACTTAATCAGTGAAGCCTGTTTTGTCATAGCTTGGTTAATGTGTAAAAAAAAAAAAAAAAAAAAAATGCTATGGGTTTCAGGGCTGTCTGGGGACCATTCTGATTGGTGCTCATTTTCAAGCTATTTCTGCCCTTTGCTCGTGTGCAAATGAGTCTGCACCTCAGAGTGAAACTAGATGAACACTGTTTACTGTCTTCCATCGCACATCATATATAAACTCTATCGCTAACCTTCTGCCATATGTAGATTTAAGAATAACAGAGCATTAGCGTTTATAGTCTTAAGATGATGGGAATGGGGATACCATTATTTCGATATTCTGCCACTTTGTTTTTAACGTGCCGATACCATTTAAGTGCTGCAAGTTAATGTTATATTCTTAAGCTCATCTTCATAGTCAAGCTCCTACAAATTTTGTAGTTGATAGCATTACACGTCACTCCCATGTGGATGGTTGGATGTTATCTCTAATTCACAAGGATATTTTCAAGTTGAGTGACAGTTGGTGTCACTCAAACCTGCCTGTAAGCAAACAGGAGCCATAGTGAATCAGCAGGTCTGGGTTACTGGCCTAGTGATGCCATGAGAGTCCCTTATTAGCCTCTGCTTTGCACTCAGCAAATCCGATAATAAATGGACTGCTAAATGTCAGTTAGCCAGGAAGCTGTGTTTTGTCCTGAGATAATCAAATGCTTTATCTACCCGTGACGACCTCTTGCAGTGCCCCCGATGGACATAGCTTTTAGCTCTCCACGTTGACAAACTTCACGCACATGTACGTACACCAGTGCCACTTGCGTAGCCACAGCAAGAGCAAACGTCGCATCATGTGGTGTTGAGTATAAACCAGCGCTAATAGTTAAACTGGGCTCAACTTGTCCCTCTTAAACAGCCAGCTTTAATGTATTTGATCTGATTTCTCAGTTCCAAATTGAACATTTGCCTTGTCTGTGCACGCAGGTAAGCGGTCCACCATTTCTCGATCAGAGTCTTCCGACTCCTTCCATCGGAGGGCACCGTTCTTCCCGCAGGGCTCAGTGGACTTCTCCTCACTCCCGGCCAAGGTCACCCAGGACCCCTTTGCTCCACGGGACCCTGACAGATTTACCAGCCTTGACAAAGTGAGCACTTCCCCTGCCCCTCCCCAAACCCCTGAGAACCTGTAATATCGCTCTCTCATCCCCAATTAGCTGCATCTCAGTCACACCTCCAGCCATAGCCAAAGTCGAAACATTTGGAGTATTTTTATCATATGATTTTAAAGGTAAGCAGTCAGCGCGTCTCCTGTAGTATGACTTTCAAGGACTGAAACGGTCATATGGGAATAAATGGTCATCGCTCTAACCCAGTCATACTTCCTGAGACATTTCAATGTCTGGTTGTCTCTGTACTTACTCTGTAAACTTAATGTATATTTGTTTTTGTGCAGTGCATGTTACTGGGTTCAGGTCAAACGGCTCGCAGGATCAGTTTGAACAGTGTCCGTTGAAGATGCTCGTGTAGGTGTTCATACCTTTTTATAGATAAGACCAGCCGGTACCTTATGACAACTCCTTTTAGAAAGGCGTCTGTTGTACCAGTACAATACAAAAGTCAAAGTAAATCAAAGTTCAACTTGGTGGATTCCGGCAATCTTAAAACTCATCAGTTTTGGCTTTAATGGAAGTTCCTCTCTGGCTGTGGATGGGAAGGTTCAGCTGCTTGCTTCGGTTCAACTAATCGGTCATTTCCACTGTTGACCAGATCATCACCTTCCTGCATCCTGCACGTCCCCACACACACCCCCTCCACAGTCCTCCTATGCTAACTGTGTTTGTGTGTGTGATTCACCTCCTGTTCCCCGTGAGCTGCACCCCCTGGTGGCCCTCACTTTCATTACTCCTGCTGCACCCCATCACTGAGCCTTGCCACCTTCTTACCCTTTTTTTAAATTTTTGCTTTTCAAAAGTTGGACGACTTTCATTCGCTCTGATTTTGTGAAATTGCAGTGAACAATAAAGGGCAAGAATCAAACTTCATTCTCTGCAGCTTGAACATGACGTGTCTCTGTCTGTACATGTATGTATAGGAATATACTATATATAACACACACACACACACACACACACACACACACACACACACACACACACACACACACACACACACACACACACACAGGCAGTGTGTGTGTTTCTTGGCTTGTAATTGTCAGTCATCTAGAACTTCATTTGAGATTTGAGCTGGAACTAAATCAACTCACACCCCCCATTGTATTTTAAATGCCAAAGGAAAAAGGCAGTTTTATAATTGGAAACCCAGTGAACTGTTGTCATAATCATTGCTGTAAATCACCTATTACGTGTGTATCAGTGGATTGATTTAATCTGGCCTCGTTTATCACTTTCATTTAATCATCACATTTTCGTCTTTAACTGCATGTTGATCAGGGCTGGTACTGACACACCGGTTGTAGGCTCATGGATGTTTAGAAATTTTCAGAATTCAATTTAAACACACTTTTCTAAAAATCACATCAAGACATGTCAGTCGTATAATGTAGTCGACAGGGTGTTGATGGCTAGGAGCTACTTGGGCTCTAAGTGAGGCAGAGACAAGCACATTTAAAGCTTGTCTACGTGGAGCATGGCTGAGCCCTGGCCTTCCTCTGCCTGCTTTCTTAGTGTCGTGCTCCCTGACCGTGGCTCGGTTCTCTGATTTCGTGAAGTGTGTTTGTGCCAGCCTGATCGCCAGTGCCTCTAAACAAACCGTATGGCAGCGGCTTTCCTCATCCTCTACCTTTTGCGCACCCTAACATCCACTCCTCACAGATCAGTGTTCCCTTCCTGCTAAGTGTCTCCAGCAGGTTTAACTCCAGTAGAGTGTTGTCCCCTCCAATGTATACAATGCCTCTGAGCTAATCACCTCGAGCATCTTCTTTGGAGAGCATCCATTTGTCATAAGGCCTTAATTTGCTTTGGCTGTGCTTAAAAGGCTTGAGTCATCCTGGGTGCATCAACCTTGTGACAACTGTAGAGATTTAAAGCAATTAGAATCAGCTGTGTCTTCTGCCTACCCCACACACACACACACACACACACCCCCCCACCCACCACCACCACCGTCCCGTTACCACTTTATAAATTACTGTCTGGTTTGTCATGCTGCTTGCATTTTCTGCCTGGAAGTAAAATGCTGCAATGCCAGTAGGCGGTGTGGCGGTTAATGATTGTGGGAGAATAGCTGGACAACCATGGATATTTCCCCACAATTTTCAGTTTTATTTATAGTTTAATTTTGGCATGTTAACTCAGATTCACACAAAGTCCAGTAATGAATATTTGGGCTGTAATTTCAAGGGAATCCAGCCACGACTGGAAAAAATCAGTGATGAAGTATACTGATGCAGTGTAGTGGCCATTCCGGTGGCTTTATGGGGAATAATTGCAAGGTTGTCTGAGTACAAATCTCCCCAATGGTTCTTGCTTGAGAGGCAGCTCTGTTGCACGTGTCATCCGTGTGGGGGTAATCTGACAGGGCTCTGGTTGTGTGTGCGTGCGCCCGCTCGTGCACACGTGTCTGTGTGTGGTACAGTACCCCACGGAAGAGGACATGATTGAGTGGGCGAAGCGGGAGAGCGAGCGGGAGGAGAAGGAGCGCCTGGCTCGGCTGTCGCAGCAGGAACAGGAGGACCTGGAGCTCGCCATCGCCCTCAGCAGGTCGGAGGTCTCCTGAGGCATGCGTGGCCCCTACCACCAAAGGAGGGGAGGGGGTCCTGCACCTGAACTGAAGGGGTCCAGCTAGAGTCAGCTTCCACCTCATCTGTCAGCTGCCATCATGCTCCTCAGTCTCCCAGCAGTGTTCTCATTTACTGGTTGCTTTGTTTCCAGGTCTTTGTCTGTCTGAAAGGAGGCATCATAGATATTAGTGAGTGACTAGGCTTTTTAAGGGACTGATTCCTAATGTTTTACCTCAATTCCCTGGGATAAACAGGCAACCACCCCAAATCCCCTGACTGCTCTGGTGGTCTTGGGCATGATCTCACGAGACCCACCTTGACCCCTGAGCCAACATAGATGCATTTGCAAGATAAGCTACCCCCATTGAACCAACATTGGCAGTCTCATCTAGCCTTGTGATAGAAGTGCATTTAACATGGATTAATGGGTACTTTATCGCCTGCAGACCATTCTTAATCTGGCTAAAGCTTATGTAGTTGGACAGAAGGGTAGCATGTATGTGATCATTTTCAGATGACCCGCTATCTGGAGAATATTAATCTCCTGTCCCAAATCAGTGACCAAATGCCAGATGCACTGAACTATTTTGAATCACAGCTCATTACTCAACTGTGTGTGTGTGCACGCACGCAGGGTTGTCAAGTGTGGATTTTGGAGGTAGGGAAATGGGGTCAAGGGCCATGTAGCCAGTGAAATCTGAGAGCAGCAGTCATGAAAGTCATCCATTTATTAGGGAACAGACGTACATTATACGCCTAGTTTGCACAAGATTTAACATGGGTAGCATGGAGTGAATTACATCACTTCCAAAATAACTCCACATATGCATTATTTTCAAGAACTGCAAATTCTTTGAGTTGACTTGGGGGAAATAGGGTTGTATCAAAAATGGGATTCATGTGCAAGAGAATTTTCAGATGTACTTAACATGGTGATTCGAAACTGAGGAGATGGTGGTTTTTGACTCAGCACCGTAGTGGGAGTCTGCTTTCCCTGTATGTCATGGGTTCTGACCATGATTTTTCCTGGTGATATTGAGACTGGTATGTCACAGAACACTAATTTCTGACATGGATTTTGAACTGGCCTTACTCTCGTTTCAAGCCCCTTATTGTTTAATGATGTACCAAGTGGATTGCATGAACTGCACAATAAATTTTAAAAACACCATTAACTTAATGGGTTCTCACTGAAGGCCCCTGCCTCCTCCATCTCTTCTCTGCCATTGTGGAAAGGGATCCTTAAATATGAAAGATTGGTTCATTAGCAGAGGTGCCTGTACTTTAATAGTTGTCACTGTTCTGGGGGGAAGTGCAATTATAACAGATGCCAAGCCTTCCGATCAAATGTCTGAAAAATGTATAACCATTTGTCATCTCACTTTTAGAATGACTTTCAAATTTCTTTGTAGATGCCAAATTTATTGGCTTTACTAAAATCTTTTGTAATTCAACAAATAAAGTTGTCCCCACCCCATGGAAAATGCAGGCAGAATTTTCTAACGAATTTCTCGGGAACAGCATGGGTTCCCTGTTTTGAGGCCTATGAAGGAGTGTGTGCACTAAAGTACCTTTTCTAGAAGTGCATTTCATCTACAGGTGTTTTGTTAGAATCCCCCGCCTTATTTCCTACATGGTACCTTCCATAGCCATTTTCCATTTAAAAAAATTGTGGGGAATCTACCTGTTTAAGCACCCAAAGAACAACTTGTTTTAAAAGTGAGGGTCAGCGCTGTTTGTGGCGTGGCCAGTTTTGCTCTGGAATGTACCTTTTCGTGAGGACAATGAATATTGTACAGTGTGTGCCTTCATGTTAGCTTTGAATGTAACTGATGTGCCCCCCATTTTCATGGTTAAATGATTAAAGGTGTATTCTGTATAACTGTATGTATGATGTTAGCTTGTTTCATCTAGTCATAACGATGATTATTTAGCATTGTTTAAGTGCCATTCTGTACAGGAGAAGGACGTAATTTCCTCAACATTCAGTGCCATATAAATGACAGCTATCCATAGGGGGGTACATGCGAATATTTTGTTGCTTTTGTTGTCAGTGTTTGTGTACCTGTCAGTGGGCCTGTTCTGTGGTGAATGGCTCATCTTTGAGCACTCCTGACTGTGAACCGTACCTTGTCTTTCCTGGGAAGACTGTACTGCTGGTTGTGAGACTGCTTAAGTGTGCCGGGCCCTCTTTACATCTTCTGTTTACCACTGGTTGTTGCGTTGGCCATGAGTTTAACAAAAGAACTAAACCAATCTACTTATTGAAAGCTAATTGCGGTGATGTCAAAGTGAGCTGACCGTGTCGTTAACACAGACACTGCTGTGAAAAGTGTTTCTCCTTTGGACAGTGAACTTCCATGAGGGAAGGGACAGCCAAGCATATTATATTAACTGCTCTTTACGGACTTGCATAGGAATTAATTAGCTTAGAATATGATGATGTAGCCTGGGTTTTTAAAAATCCTCTCTCCTCCAAAGATGTCTTCTCTGTGTCAATGCACTAGGGTTCTGCTCTGCCTTTATAGAAATGTCATCTCGTTGACCCCTTTCCACCCAATTTGTTTTGGATTTAAAAGGATATCCATTACTATCGTTCATGTAACTTGTATAAACTTCTCATGTTAAATCAAAACCACTGATGTAAGCCATCTATATAGAGTTTTTAAAACTGGCTAATTTTATTTTTTAACATCAGATACTTTTCCCTTAATGGGAGAACTTGTTTAAATATGCTGAATATAACATGTAATTAAAAACAAAGTATAATAAATGGGGAAAACTTGGCTTTTGATTTGATGGTGAGATTCTTACTGTTGACTGCTCTTGTATTAAATTTACATGTAATATATAAACTTGAGGATTGAACATGAGGTGTCCAGTTTGATTTATGAATAGCACAGAATTTCACTTCTGCTGGTCCAAATTTCCTCTTAAATGTGTTTTATCAGCCTTTGACCCATGAAATCAAATGTATGGTATAACCAGCCTTGCAGGGTGACCTAATCTTTCTGGAGAGTTCTCTCCCATTATGAATGATGCAAGTTGCATTAAGTGTTATAATCACACCTGTCTATTAATGAGCTTGCCATGGTTAATCAGAGATACAATCTCATTATGGAAAACATTTTAATGCTAATGTAGCATCTTTCACCACATTACAGCCATTTGAGCCTTCTGTATTGGGGTTGGAAAATCAGAACAATTTTATGCAGTAGTACATGTGAAAATGCATGTTTTGTTTTGGGCATTATTGTGTAAATTGTTTAACCAGTTAAGTTGATCTGTTTCCCTGGTCAGATTTCTTAAGGGATGGAAATTTTCAAGTTGATGTGCTGGAAAGCCAATAGGATTTACGTATGCATCTTTTGCAAATCAGCTTTAACCTCAAATCAATAGACCAATAATCCACACTAAAGGGAAATGATGTATCATGTTGTTTTCCATGTTCAAAACTTTGCTGCATAGTGAAACTACAAGTAATAAAGTGGGATATGTTTAGTTCATAATCTGAGGATCAGCCTCTTCCCACTGCAGTCGGCATTAAAGTAAACTTTGAGTTGGTTTCAGTTTATGTGGTGTGAAATATCCAGGCAGACAGATGAAGTATCTGTTAACACAACTGATGGGGGGGTGGTATTTATACAACTGCAAGAATTGATACACATTAGGATGCCTGCCACAGCCATCAAAGATTGCTGCAGTCCTTATTATGATTGACTAACACTCAGTGCTAGCTGGAGAAATTCCCTCTAATCGGAGGACTATTGAAATTTAGTGGGGGACAGTTAGAAAAGATTCAGGGTTGTTATATTCACCACAGCACACCCCTAATCAAAAAGTACATACTACAGCTTTGGTTTTGTTGAGGACGAAGGACATGGAGGATTATGCTTGGAAAAATGTGTAGTAAGCTAAGTGGCCATTGTTGAAGTTCTGCTGCCTGGTGCCTAGTTGTCAAAATGTGCACACCATCAGATGTTCCAAGAGAATTGAGGCTTCCCAGCCCAGTGGGCTAGTTTATTTCCTTTCTTTGCCCGTAATTTTTTGGTTGACACAGCAACCGTACTTCCACTGTGATGTCTTTCAGATCCAGGCAGTGATGTGTGGATCCTCAATTTCAAGCGTTGTGTCAACAGGAACTGGCATCCCATTCAGGGTGTACCTCAGCCTTGTGCCCAGTGATAGGCTCCAGACTCCTCTGTCATACTGACCTGAATAAATGATTGGAATGTGAATGGATGGCCAAAAACATTCTGTGTATGTGGCACTTTAGTTGTAGCTATTGCCCCACTCACAGTTGAGTTCAGTAATGGGTGGGCCCATGTTCATCCTCTGTGACAAAGATAACAATCAAAATTTGATCTGCACACCTTGGACTTAGAATTTGGCAATTGGATGTAGCACAGTCCTCTAAGACTGGGATCCTGCCTATGTTAGTATGTCTAAGCCCCGCAATCAAGGTGATGAGACTTAGTTCAATGAAGTAAACCCTGGCAGTAGCTGCGGCACTGACTGAACTAATCAATAAATATAACTGCAAGCGGTTATGGGCAGGTTCAAGCACACAGTACCAACAAGGACACCATGCACCCTTGAGTAAAGTAGAAAGCAAAAGCCGTTTTGACCATCAAAAAGCACTAAGAGTTTGATTTTTTTGGGTTGAAACAGGTAGTGTTGGCTTAGGCAGTCCCCAACTGCATATGCCAGCACTGAATGCTTCAGTACCTATACCAACACTGCTTGCTTCAACCACTCCCCATGTGTCAATTGCCCCTCGGTGCCTATGCCAGCACTGCATGCTTCACTGCCTATGCCAGTACTGCTTGCTTCAACCACGCCCCATGTGCCAATTGCCCCTCAAGGTGCCTATCCCAGCACTGCTTGATTCAACCATGCCCAAAGCACATATGCCCCCAACTGCCTATGCCAGTACTGCCTGCTTTAAGCCCTGATACCCATTCCAGCAATGCATGGTTAGTCCATGCTGTCACTGTTGCCTTTGCATGTAGTAGTAGGTAGTGCTGGCATAGGCAGTTGGGAGCATTGGCTCGTGGGGAGTGGGTTTTGGACAGGCAGTGCTGGAATGGGTAGCATGGGTTGTAGTATACAGTGCTGGTGTAGGCAGTTGGGGAGAATAGGCACTTGGAACGTGGCCTGCAGCAGTGCTGGCATAAGCAGTGAAGCATCCATAGGTAATTTACGGGCACAGGCACTTGCAGTGTGGCTTGTGGACACACAAATTGTCACACATGGGATTTTTGGGATAACTTTTGACAAGCTACGCCTCCAACGCAAACAGTGTTGATTAGGGGGTTGACGTAAGCGGTCCTGGATTGGTTAGATGGGCTGAAACATGCAGTACTGCCATAGGCTGGGGGGGGGGGGAGTAAGCACTTTGAGCATGGCCTGCAGCCACGCCAAATGGCTTACATGGGATTTTTGGGATAATATTTGAACAGTTGGGTCTGATTATTACAATAGTGCCAAATTTGTGCAGATTGGACAAAAATTCTTCAACTTCTATGCAAGGCAAATTATTACTTATTACTCCGGAACAGCAAACCACACTACTCCCAGATATATAAACTGTCAAAGACTCCCAATAAATAATGACTAACTCGGACGCCGGACGGCAGCCGGCTCTCGTAAGCATTGGTCACACCAAACACAAGTCGGTGCACTAAATAACATCTGGGTATATGGTCAGACCAACTAAAAGATTAATGCAAATGTTAATCAAAACCCATTTTCTAACGCTTGGTTTATGCAGCTGGGTATTCGTGCCTTTATAATAATTAAACATTAACTGGGACCGAAAATTGTAATGGTTCAGGAAAATTAAAATGAAACAATTAATTTATTATTGCCTGTTAAATAAAATAATGGAAAAAACATAAAGTTTACTTTTATTCGGTAGCCTTTCGTTTTTGTCTTTTCTGCGTAAAATTTGAAATGAGATTTCATTACTTTATAACCTCGTTATTTTCCCCCTAATCATTCTAACGTGGAGTTCGCGGTGATTTCACCTTTTTCGCCGAAGGATTCAGATATCATCCATTTCAGGGGTTCTGATGTTATTACATTAAAAAACCACAAATGTTCCTCTCACTCGCAACTTATTATCTGCAGGTGATATATGATGTTATTGGAGCAAAAGGTGTAGGCGAGAATCCAACACTACATATCAACTGGGTTTCAATATTTTATGCGGGGGGGGGGCAAAAATACTTCAGTGAAATATTTTATGGGGTGGGGAATGTGTTCCTCCGTTCCACCTGATTCCTACGGCCTAGGATAGGAGCATCATTCATGTGTAGCAGCTACTTCGCCCATTATTTTTAAACCTAAATAAAAAATAGGAGACCCGTCCTCCTTCGCCCATATCTGCAAGACTCTCACTGTAATTCCCATATGCCCCAAAAAACAAATGTAATATCTGTTACTTGTTTATAGACAGTTTGTATTCATTCAGTGAGATTCACCTCAGTTGATGCGTAGCCCGGCCCCGCATCTTGTTTTAATATCAATTATTATTTTGCTCCTTGGCTGGAATCCCTGGGTTACCGCCAGCGCTCCTGGTGCATCGTCCGATCAGTAAGAGGACTGCAGTGTGTAGCGTGATCGTGATGATGAAAACCGGGGGACGTCACCGAGAAGGAGAGCTGAGGGGTTCTGCGAGCGTGCGTGCGTGTATGCACCCACATGTGCCTATGTGTGTCTCTGAGGGAAGAGGTGGAGAACGAAAGTCACACAGGGGTGTGAGTCTCGCAGTGTATAACAGTCATCCCCATCTCATTAGCGCTGCGTCTTTCCTCCTGTTTCTCCCCTTCCCTGTCTGCTGCTACTGCACGACCGCAAGGGCCGGAGCCAGTCTGTGAATTTTCGGCACCTCCCCTCGCTGGAGCGCTCTGCCAGATGAAAATGTCAGGGGAAGCCAAAGCGCTGCTGAACGGGTAAGTAAAATAAAGGGTGCCCCGCGGCGCACGCCTGTGCGGGACCCGCTCTGGTGTGGATGCCGTCACTCTCCCTCAATCTTGAAGCCTGGAGAGGAGCGTAGAGAATAAGGCTGATTCTGCATTGTTATACTTTTCAAATGAGAGATGCGGTGTTAGGCAGCAGTTTTATCGAAGTGTATGTTTGGCAGTATTGGTGAGTGATGTTGTCATATTATATTGTAATCTGTTGCATAACACACACCAAAAAAAAAACTGAAAACATCTACGTTCACTTGCTTATGAGTGATGCGCTGTCTGTGATGATTATTGGTTTGAATTTATTAGTAAATCTAACTTATTTAATCCCTAAAAGATCATTTTTTTTCGATTTTAAATGCAGGCGAAGGAAAGAGATTCTCTTTTGTTCTTCCATCAGATAAATTATTGTAACTCTGCGCACAAGTCAAACATAAAGTACCCAGCACTATGCAGGGTGACCCTCTGAATTTAACCTCTTGTATGCTTTATTTCCTGCTTTGCCTTAGCCTTCACACAGCCTAGGTTTTAGCCTTTGCAGTTTGATAATCCATTAAGCCTGTCCCATAATCTTGTAGTATAAGTTAATGTAAGTTAAGTACTGTAAATGCAATACATTCAGTGTAATGTTAGGGTTACTGTGACGTTTGACTTGTCCTGTTTGAAGCTGAGTGAGCTTGCTTATGTAAATAGCAGATAGGGGGAGCAGAGAAATAACATTTCTCAAGGCCTTTGGGATGCTGAGTCAGCCGGGCAATTGTGGATCACGTGTTGCTGGGAATTAACAAACCGTCTGAAACTGCTGTACTGTAATTTGGAAGGGGTTCCCAAAAGTCAGGTTGCCTTGACAGTGATGCAAATTGCCTGAAGACATCTGGTGACACCAACACCACCACATGAGCAGTCTGCAGACAGAAATCTCAGCCATTGCAAGCTGATAAAATAATTAAGGTATCAATCTGTTCTGCTTATTTTTGCTCTCTCTTTAAAATGAGACTTGCAGTTCAGCTTGTTCATATTTACATTATACGTACATGCATGGAATCTTGGATGACTGTACAGCTACGGTCAGATGGGCTAAAGACAGACACCTCTGTCTCAGTGCAGATTTTCTCGTCGCGGCAGGGGCCTCAGTGTTGTCTGTGGGTCCGCGTGAGGTCGGTTTGACACCCAGGGAGCATGTGACCTTGCAGACAGCTACTTATTAGGGCCGGGTCAGCAGTGAGGGTGGGCCTGTTCTGCTTGCCTTTGTTTCCTCGGGACTGGCTTCCTTTACGTTATGGTCAAGCTGAACGTGAGAGTTTTTGTGCAGACGCATAGTGAAAAGAAAAGTCAGCCTTTTGTCAAGTGATGCTGCATTACAGTCAGGGCTTTGAGAATCTCGAGGAATGTTATAAAAATGTATCAATTTTAAAAATAATAGCAATGGTTTATCTTGCTATGTAGTGTAGGGAGAGTTGCATATTAAACCACATATTTTATTTGGGCAGGAGGAGACTTTAAGCCTTGTTGTGACTATACAGTACAGCCCAGTGTCCTGCAAAAAGGCACATGTAGCTTGTAATTACACGTCCATAGAACAGGATATTTACATGTACTGATTTGCCATGTGACACACATTCTCTCATGGAAGGCTTAACTCATGTCCTGGGTTGGTAATACAAGTGACTGAAATAAGTTTTATGAACATCTTGCAGTTCACACATTACGCAGATGTAATGAAGTTTATTCAGTACAAAAAAATTACTTCAGTTTTTGAATATTGTACATATTGTAAGCTGTATATTTCACTTTTATTTTAGGAAAAATATGTCTTAAAAAAATCAAGCTCTTCTGAATGGTTTGCTAAATTCAAACATCTGCAGATTATAGCTGTAATAATTATTCACAGGTAAATATATTTTCCAACAAATTTTTCAAAGTTTTTTGCCTTTTTAAACTTTTCTAATAAGACTATCAATAACTAGTGCAACAGGCTGAAGTACAGAGAGATAGCTGATGACAGAGTACGATAGTACAGAGATGTGCTATCTCCGGGGCCTCATTCTGACAGGATAGCCTCAGGGTCTGCGGCGTCTCCGGGCCATTTGGGTCTCATTCTGATGGGACAGCCTCAGGGTCTGCAGTGTGAAGGGACAGAGCATATCAGTTGAATCCCATGTGTTCTGCCATGCTCGGTACTTGTGAAGGTCTGGATACACGGTCATTTTCACAATGGGTCTGCTGCAGGCAGCATCATTGGAGTTACTATTTGAACATTCAGGTGTTATACCAGCATGTTCAGGTTGTAAAGAGAGATGCGGATTTGGGTGTCTGTTATGGCTGACCACTGATTCCACCTTCTCCCTCCCTGGAACCCAGGACTCTGAAGTCGGAGCTGTCTTTGGCTCTGGAAGACTGTATGGTGGCTCTGGACCTTTTCCTGCAGAATGACTTTGAGGGGGCACTGTCTCACCTGCAGAGCCGGTAATGTCTTTGTTTTAAAACATCTCACTTGTTCCTTCTTTTCTTCCCCTTTCCCCTGCACTCCTTTTCTGTTGCTCTTTTCCATTAGTTTCTCCCACTCTGCTCCCTCTCCTCTTCTTCACCACATCTTCCTCTAATGAAAAACATATGTACTGTTTCTTTCCTATAATAGCAAACAGTAGTTTGTGATGATGCCTATGTCTCTGCAAAGAGCAGAATCTGCCTTCCTAGGGAGTAATGCAGAGTGAATGAGATTAGAGAGATATCCATATAGGGGGTGATCTCCCCAGACCTGTGATGTAAAGTGAATGAGATTAGATAGATGTCTGTATAAGGGATAATTTCTACAGGCCTGTGATATAAAGTAAATGAGATTACAGAGATGTTCGTATAAGGGGTAATCTTTTCAGGCCTGTAATGCAGAGTGAATGAGATTTGAGAGTTATTCGTATAGGGGGTAATTTCTCCAGGCCTGTAATTCAGAGTGAATCAGATTAGAGAGATATTTGAATAGGGAATAATTTCTCCAGGCCTGTAATGCAGAATGAATGAGATCAGACAGATGTTCTTATAAGGTGGTGTAATGTCTCCAGGCCTGTAATGTAAAGTGAATGAGATTAGACAGGTGTTCATATAAGCAGTAATCTCTCCAGGCCTGAGATATAAAATGAACGAGATTAGAAAAACTATTCATATATGGGGTAATCTCTCCAGGCCTGTAATGCAGAGTGAATGAGATCAGATAGATATTCAAATTGGGGTTAATGTCTCTAGGCCTGTAATGCAGAGTGAATGAGACAGAGAGATATTTGTATAGGGGGCAATTTCTGATGTAGCTGCTGATGTTCAGTTTAGTTTAATTTAATTTTACTTATATAGCGGCTTTAACAAGAAGCACTGTCACAAAGCGCTTTACATAGTCCCAGGCCCAGAGTCCCTAGAGAGTAAGCCAAAGACTGACAGTGGCATGGAAAAACTCCCTCAGGTGGAAGAACTCTTGGGAGGAACCAGATTCAAAGGGGAAGCCCATCCTTCTCTGGCCGGCACCGGGCAGGACTAATTAATTGTTACAAATAAGAACAATAGATACAAATAAGAACAAATCCTGTAATAGTCAGGAGGACAACAGGGTATCGGAGGTTGCAGTCCAGTGATCAGAGCAGGTTCGGTGGCTCAGAAGGCAGCAAGCCAGTCAGTGTGGACAGCCAAAGTTGAGGGAAGGCGTGGTAGGCCAGCAGACGATCCGAGGATCTCTTGAATCTGAACCGCCGAGGGAAACATCCCAAAAGGGGGGCTCGGGAGAAAGAGAATGTGTATGAGCAGAGCAAGGATTTAAGGTGGCGGGTTAATGGGAAATAAAGTAGCAAACAAAACGGCAAGAGCCCCGGCATAACTATATATGGCAGCATAACTATGAAGGAGAGACCAATGGGGACACAGGCATGAGAAATCCTTGAATGCCAGCACTCCAACAACACACAGTACATGGGAAGCAGGAGTGACAGCACTGACAGAACAGTTCATCCAAAGTCAATGGCACTGATCCCCACCCAGCTCTACACCTCAGCCTATAGCCTGTAGTTGGGGAGTGAGTAGCTACCTAAGGTCTCTGTAAGCTAGACTAAAGAGGTGCCTAGACTTAAAGATAGAGAGTGAGCCAGATTCCCACACTGCTGCTGGAAGACCATTCCACAGCTGCGGATCTCTGTAGGAGAATGCTCTGCAGCCCAACGTCGCTTTTTTCACTCTTGAAACTAATAGATAACCTACCCCCTGAGAGCAAAGCAAATGGGGGGGAGTAAGGAACCAAAAAATCAGACAAGTATTTTGGAGCCAAACCATCCAAGGCCTTATATGTAAGTAATAGTACTTTAAAGTCAGTGCAAGCCTTAACAGGAAGCCAATGTAAAGATGACAATACAGGACTAATATGATCGAACTTCCGAGTTCCAGTTAGCACTC
>JAACJT020000028.1:8775438-8791808 GCA_009936485.2 Gymnarchus niloticus | reverse complement strand
CCCGGGACTATGTAAAGCGCTTTGTGACCGCGCTCCGTGTTAAAAGCGCTATATAAATAAAATTGAATTGAATTGACATACTCCACCATTTCCATCTTTTCATGGTGGGGGTCCTCCTCAGGATAGGCCTACTAGGCAGCTCTGGTATCAGGGTCTTCATCTCCCCATGATGAGTTCCTCTAGTGAAAGAGATTCAGCACAGCGGAGCAGCAAAGCCACACCTTACCAAAGGACTGAGACTCTAGCAAGTCTGCTAGCTCCATTAGCATGGCCATGTTGATTAACATTCAGGGCTGTGGCTTTTTTTTACTCTCTGGACATGGCCCACCATCTAGATAGGCACAAAACATACAAAGAATGTATTAATGAAGGCAAGACTTCCTCTATACGTGAAGACTGCAGAATTCTTGGCTGGCTAAGTATGACTGGCAGTCAGACTCTCTAGACTCATTCACCAAACTTGTTGTGTGGCAGAGAAGACATAGATGACAGATGTCAACATCCTCACCTGGGCTTGTGACTTCTCCAGGAAGTGCAGGAGCACCACTGCATACTCTATAGTAGGTCGGCCTTTGTAGAGGCTTCAAAATTTGACCTCTACCCAACTATCCGTAACTCCCCTTGGAACCCTCGCAGCTTCCTTCCTAGAGACCAACCACCCAGTGTTGTACAGTTCTAAAGAGTACATACAAAAGATGGACTGCAAGAATATCATATAAGTCTGGTGTCAATATCAGTATCCTTATGAGCCCAAGGTACATTGAGTCCAAAATCCATTCATTGTTATTGTTATTGTTATTATTATTATCAATTATCAATATTATTATCCATAATAATAATAATAATAAACCGACGTTGTTGTTATTATCGCTATACTATAAATACATTCCATTAAATGTTTACTTTAAGCTACGTTATTACTTTTTAAAGTTTTTACCTCTGATTTCGTTTTCCCCAGATCATCATCGACCTGCTGGAGAGTATACAACAGACTCAGGCCTGTCAAGAAGCACCGGGTAGCTGACCCGTGCCCTTCCGACTCGCATCCTCTGCCTTCTAGGTCTTCTATAAAAGATCAGCTGCTGCCGCTTCGAAGGCTAATACTGTATGGACTGACAGTAGGAGCTACGAAGGAACCGATTCCCAGCCACGCTTTGTGAAACACACTTCAGGAGCAAAGGAGCTGTAATTCTGTTCAAATGGACTCAAACGACTTGTAAAAACACTGCAGGAGCCTAGGACCAAATAATATTAATAACACTCGTTCGAACTTCTCGCTAAATTCAGCCTGCATTTCAGCTTGTCTCGGGGACATGTTCCTGTCTCTTTAAAGTCATATTAAAAATTGAGTCGTTGAAAAGGCGATTATTGTTTCACGGGCCATTGGGTGCGAAATGGTCAATAGATATAAGTCATAGTTCTCGTCTGTGTTGTTGAAGACCCTCTCTACTCCTCCCATAGCTCGAGTTGAGTTACAATAACAAAGCAACTGAAATCCATGTGATCACGACAAAGTCAAAGTATCCAAGCAGAACAAATACAGCACGGAATTTTGCACGTTTACGTTTTTCGATTATGTTTGAATATGGTAAAGTGCGCGAATAAGAAAACTACTGCTGATACCTTCGATAGTGAGTGCTATATTACGCTGACTGAATATGTGAGTAAACAAATTTAAACAAATAAATAAATGCATTTGTTTTAAAATCGTTAATACACGTGGCTGTACATAACCGATTTAATTTCTATTCCTTTATTTATGTATTTGTTATTTTTAAATGAGTCTGACATTGCAAGAGCACCTGCTGTCGCGACAGTCAAAGGTGCACGCCTGGCCCTGTATTCTTTTGAGACTGTATATGTTTGGGTTTAACTAATGTATGCAAACCAATATGAAAACATAACCATTTTAAACAGACAAGTAAACTTTCTTTACATATGCGCTAGTCTTCCTATAGAAGAAGCCATTATTCTAAGCAACTAACAAATTTAACAATCCTGCAAATGGCCGGACGTCCTGAAGAAGAGAAATGCCTGGACTAATATAGAAAATTCTTAGACAATAATAGGAAATCAGTTATTTTTTACTTACTTTCTCAAACTTTCGTAAAACATATAGCTATAACGTTCCCAGGCCATGGTACTGCTCAGTTCGCTGAAAGATTATGCAGGAAAATACAGGCTTGAAGAAAATACATGGTAAATTTGGGCTGCAAGTTTTGTAACAGCTACAGAAGGGGTGATGTAATTGAAGGTTGGTTTAGTTTTAATATAGGCCTTTTTGATTCATGACTAGGTGTAAATAACTTATTCAAGTTGCCCTGGATAATTTTTTGGCACAGTCATTGGCCTTGTCTCCAAATGCTAGAAAGTGCTTTTATCCTCACACAACACATTTTCTGTATTTAATGTTAAATCAGTTTAATGTTTGTTTGTTTATTTTGATATGAATAATCAAATGCTTAACTGAATGTTTACTTTTAATTTCCATTATCTTGGCTTAATTGTCTTTGATCAGATTACTAGAAGAGTTTACCACTCACTGGTACTTCAGGACTCCTAAACTATTTATGTTTGTCACCGAAATTAAGAAAGTGACGAATAAACACATTATGTTTTGTCACTCTCAGCTTTGTGACAAAACAAGCAACAAATGATTCACATATTAGATAATGGGTTAAAAAGTGGCATTAATGTTTTTCATAGTGTGTGAAGTACCATTGCGGCACTGAAAAAAAGAAAAAAAGTACACTTAGAAAGGAGAACAAACGGACTTAGAAAGTAAGGTTAAGTGCCCTTTAACAAACCATGCCTATTGGGACTTCACTGTTTGCTTATCATTTTCTGGTACTGAAAAGTACTCTTACTGTGTCTAGTCTTATTGATTTGTTTTAATACTAACAGCAACCCGTATGAGTAAATTGGTTGATTTTATTATTTTTCATGGCTTGGATGGAGATCGTTTTAGGTATACTTGCAGTACGATCAAGATTATTGACGGTTATTGATTAAATATAGGCTACTACAACATTTGGCTTCCACTCAAGTTTTCACGAACCATAAATAAGTGTATTGTCACCCACATTTCTAAATTGATATGATAAAAATTGTTGTGATACGTAATTATAAGAAGCGATTGTCAAAAAAAAAAAAAAAACTATCCTACATGCACTTGTTAACACTGTTCTATGGCATATAGGACAACATTACTCATAATGGCCGCTACTACACACACACATTTCTTAATTTTTAAGTCTTCGCGTATTTTTATGTCGTTTTGCGGCCATGGAGATTATAATCGTTTACCAAGTTAACGACATGAAGGTCACTGCATCGTGTAGCGATACTTTCCGGGTTTTAGTAAACGGGGGCAGCAGAAGCGTTAAAAAATAAAGCTAATTAAAACTATAAGGTACACGATCTGTTTCGGTTATTTTTTGCTCAGATCTTCTCTCCAAAGAATCGCTACCTTATTTTATTATTTAAAATGTTCTCGCTAGACTGTACGTAACCAGGAAGAAGTCCGATTAATCAAATGAATCGATTAAAATTGCATCGTTATTATTATCTAAACTTTTTCAAAAGCTAAATACTGCTTATGTGTCATGAAAATACGTTACACACATTTGATATTTTTATGATGAGTTTTATTTCTGCTCACAACTTTTGCGGTTTACAAAGCGCCAAAATTTGAAACGAGCTGAAGGAAGAGGAACCTAACGGTTTGGTCTGAACAGCGATCTTGCTTCCAGGTTTAGGGGCTTTATCCACATTTTTTGTTAACTGATGAATTATAAGATGCGATGTAAATAAATACATGCAATGTTTGGGAATGTTCAAAGTATCTGAAAGAAATACTTGACAAATATATTAACACCAATAAACATCACTCGCAGCAATTCTTCGTGAAGTAAAATACCTTGTCCTATAGAATAGGCAAAGTGAGATCTTCGATACTGCAACAGGTATGAAACGTTACAGGACGTTCAAAGTCGTCCAAAGTTTTAAAAACAAAAATAAACGTTTGCCTTCGACGGGATAAAGTGCATATAAATACTCATTTATAAATACTCATTATATCCATTTCACATTAATATCTGAAGACTCTGCTCTCTCCAATATCTGTTCTAAATTCTTAGATTACACTCAGAACGTGACCGTAGAGATGACGATCATGTCTAGAACTGAGTAAGAGTGACTAATGTCAGGCCATTTACCCACCAAAACAGCATGCGGGACAACTGAAATTCTGATATTATGTTGTTAATTTTTGCATCTTCGTTTGCCCGTACATTCACAAGTTGGGCATACATACTGTTTCGCATACATCGAAAATATAATGGTACTGAGATTACCATTGATACTGCCTGTCAGTCGCGTTGTTGAACAATGTTAAGCAGCATTTTGTTTATTGTTTATTGCAGGCCACTCATTTTTAAACAAATTCAGCCTTGCAGCAGTGTACAGCGATGAGTAAAACTAAAACAATACCTTAAAAAACAAAGAAAAAACAAGAAATAAAATTCCCAGGAGACCAACCATTTAAAAAATGAAACACAATATGTCTAGTTTCATGGGTATCCTTTAAAATATTGTTACATTTAAAACTGACAGTAACAGCCAAATGGAACTTTATCGAAGTTCATAGAATACTGTTTCTTAATACGTCTATTTTACCTTTATAATAACGTTGCCAGTTTTACAGTTTAAAGAATCATTCAATGTACATATTAAATACCTGTCTTTGGTAATAACGTAAGCAATAATCACATTAAAATGTTAATATTAATATGTATAGCTTCACAGTTCAGTATGGACGAAATACTTATTATTTACAACAAATGTGCAAATAAATACACAAAACAAAATCTATATAGGCCTACATGGCGTAGCTTTCGCTGCTCTACAAGAAAATCTGCATCATATATCCACACTACCGATTAGGTGGCACAATTAAAACGAAACAAAAGCATTTAAATACGCATATGATGCATATTGCAATATAGGAAAAGTGAATGTGAAATTAACTGAGTGTTGTTTTAGTAAGTTTGGGATAGCAGTCAGATAAAAGTATAAATATGTAAAAAAATTAACCTGGAAAAGAACGCGATTGTAAGGCGTCCTTGTTTTTCCTTATTGGTGTAATCTTAATTTCGTATAAGTAACGATTTAACTCATTCTAACCATTAACTTTCATAGTGTTACTTGAATTCTAACACATTAAATAATATTTTTAGAATTATCTGCTGTACAATTTGAGCATTCATAAAGTTTAATTACATTTCTAACATATCTGAAAATCCAATCAATTTATTCAAAGGTTATTTAAACTTAAACTGGACCCATTCACCTTTTAAATTGGGTGTTATATGAATAAAAAATTATTTTTGTTTTGTGGTTATTAGTTGTAGTCACACAATATTACCAGGTGAAGCTATCAACAAATGCCCAAGTTGCACTTTTTGAAAGAGAGGGCAAGCTTATTCACAATTTTACCTAAATAATTGCGGAGCATAAATGTTGCTGTTCAAAATTATTTAAAAACCAATATTTTAATTTTTAGATTGCATACGCTCTTTGTCGTGCATCCGCGCCAAATCATCCGCCGTCTTCCCCTCGAGGTTCGCCCGTCGGGGCTCCGCCGTGCACTGTGTTAAAAACGCAAACACATCCATGTTGCCTGCCTGAGCAGCAAGGTGCAGCGGCAGGTTCCCGTCATTGTCCACCGTGTTGACATCGGCGCCAAATTTCACCAACATCCGTAGCGTGTCCAGGTAACCGTCCCGTGCGGCGTCGTGAGTAACCGTCAAGCCCTTCACCGGGTCGTGCAGGTTCGGATTCGCACCAGCTTTCAATAACGTCTCAGCGAGTTCTGGAACGCCAAGTTTCATTACCTGGGGTCAATGGAAAAAGATAATTATTGTCGTGGAGATAATGCTATATTGTTTTGCACGTAGTACATAATGATTAGGAAAATAACTAAAAAGGCTGAACAATGGGTTAGATATTCGTAATATGTCATACTTTCAGACAAAATTTAAACAAATGTAATACTTAACAGACTTACTAAATATATACATTTCATCTGATTTATCTCGTTGGCTATTACACGATTTGTACACTGCAAGAAAGTGGAATGGCATTTCATAAAAATGCGCAACACTAGCATTGTTTAAGCAGTGTAACACCATCTTAATTTGATTTATCAGAATTTTATTCACACTTGTGTTTTACACTTTTTATGACTTTTGTTAATCCCTTGCAGATTTTTTTTATATATATATCGGCTCCTGCCGCTTACATAACACCTTTATTGCTTCATTTTCAGAATTACACATCTAATACATTAAAAAGAAATCTAAAGCTATAACATCAATTTTTTCCTAATTTGTAAAATACACTTTCCTGCATTTTCTCTTTGATTAGCCTTTCGGATGATCTAACTTATAGCCTGAAGACTGGTGTTTTTAAAGGCCAGCAGCGGTGGTGTGCTTGCATGATGAATATGTTTAATTCTGAGCCTGGCAATGTGCGTGTGTACTCGAGTGTGTGCGTGCGTGTGTATGCACTAAATAGTAAACATAAACCATAAAACATCCTACACACACGTAACAAAAATGATGAGTGTGTAACAAACTGGTTATCTATTGTTAAAGTGTTTCAGTAATATAACAATAAAAGAAACGTGCTCAAATGTGTTATTTTTTTCGAATAACTCATACCTTTATCAGAAAACAACCCACTCACTTGTAAGTTAGTTTTCCAATAATATAATGCCTACAAAACATTTATCTAAAATAAGATGCCTTGTTTTCTGCTACTGAAAACAGATACTCTCTTGTTTGAAGGATGGTTTGCATTTTGGGATTCCCCAGTTGCTAAACACGTCAGTCTGTCCTGCAAAACCTTGTACAAATGCAATACAGTATTTGTTCATGTGACTAGCTCATTTTATTTATTATGTTTTAAAACAAGCTGCTGTGACATGCACAAACACACTTACAAAAATTTAATGTTGTAGCTGATCCCCTGCAACATGACAACAGCCCCGCAAGTAGTGTAAAAATGTTGTGCCTGATTAAAGTAGAAAATTACATTATCCAGCATTTTACACCATGTCCCATTTTAGATTCCATTTAGGCCATTAATCATCCCTGAGCTCGATAAATGTGTAAAGCGAGGGAAACCTTCAGGCCTTATCTAACACATCTAATAGCAAAGATAATTAGATCGAGCCAATGTATCTTAAACATACATTATTATACATATAAAGATATATTATTCATATTTTAAAACACATACAGTGTTACTAAGGGGCCCTCTTGCAGTTTTCTTATCACACAACTCAAACGCCAGATTATTTTTAACAAACCATTTAGAAAATACAGCATTGCTATTCTCAAACCATTAACAGAATGGCCTTTCAGGCCTCATATAAAAACATTTCAATATTATACATTAACTTGAGTCATGATTCTGACAGTCCGTACTGGAAATGTGCTACATTTCAAGTTTCGGTATCAAAAACCTATATATGTGATAAAGTTAGAGTGAAATGTAATTGATAGATTCCCATAATGTACTGACACTATTTAAATAAATTTGTGCAGAATCCGTGATTTATGCAATTTAAGCTTATTACAGACTTTGGAAATGCGACTTAATTTCTGGGTTTGCAGGTGTTTTTAAGGATCACTGAATGATACTAATTTGTCTACATGGCACCACATTTACTGAAAAAGGGTCACGCCAGTCCAAATAAAAGAAAAACTTGCGATGTGCATCTTTATAACTGTGTGGATTTCTTAAAAGCAGTAGCCTGAACAGCACGTTGCTCTAGCACGTTATAATCAGGTAAATGCACGTGCGGGGCATAAGCAAATGCCTATTTTTGATTTATGTTCGTAGATAATCTTTTATTTTTTCGGCATGCATTAGCGTAATAAATGAGAAGACCCACGAGAAGAAAGCAAGAAAATACAAGCTAAGCACAAAGAAAATTATTCTAGTTCATTAATATCGTAATTTTTACTTGTAACACCTTAAATTAACGCCGATCAAGGTTGACCACAGTGAGTATTAACATCGTACATTTCAGCCGAAAACCCAGAATATTCCAGTACGTCATTAGACATCTTGTTTTAACGGTACACCAGCAGTTAAACAGATAATCCCTTGGGCAAACCTCAGCAAGTCAAATTTCAAAACCATATAAATGCCTAAGTAGCCGTCCGAAAAAGCAATACCAACCTGTAACGCTGTTCTGCCAAATTTGTTCGGCTTATTCACATCTGCCCCGTTCTGTAATAATGTTTTAACTTCTGACAAGTCTCCCCTTGCAGATGCACTGGTCAGCTTGTTTGCTTCAGTGAAATCAGCCATTCTTCATGAAAACAAACGATGATGGCAGAGCAATTTTCAACGTGGTGAAAAAAAGCGCAGCGGCTGAACTGAAGTGTCTACTTGCTTGTTTTATTATGCTTAGACCTATATGGTGAGGGCGCATACCATAAGACTGGTAAATAGACTACTTAGCAAAAAGAAACTGGATCCGTGCCATGGTCCGCCTTCCGTTTTTAACACCATCCCACTATACAATCCGCATCACTTCAGAAAAAAGGGATGTCACGCCTTTCCCAGCGTGTCTGTTCACCTAAGGCTGAGAGATCAAATCGATTCGTGCAATGTCCTGAAATGCCCTCAACTGGGGCCGGGCGGCAAGATGCAAGAAAAATAGAATAAATGAAAACAATCAGCCGAGGCGCGCGGAGTGCCCACATTAAAACTGCTCAGTCCTTGCATCATTCAACATCCCTCGGAGGGCTGAAATCTTCCAGTTTTGAAATCGGCATTCAGTTCTGTCCGCTTGCTTAAACAAACCAGGATGAGGGGCAAACAAGTGAGGCCAGAATAGCCCAAAACATCAATGTATACGACAAGTTCAAATAGAAGGCTCGGTGGTGTGGTACATCCCGTTTCTCAAGCAACCTCTCTGTTTTTTTGTATCATTGTGTGCTTCGATAAAATAACAGTAAAATTTATCCGGAAGTCAGCATTCATCTGTTGATGGCTTGGAGAAACCCAAAGAAATAGAGGGCTGGCAGAGAAAATTAGATGCATTCCCGGTAGTAGCAGCGATAAATCATCTATATTTTCCAGCGATCAGATCCACAAAGGCGTCTTGCGAAGCTCTCCGTAGGTTTGAGGAAAATCGCCGGTACACAGGTGCATAACGATCCGGCTACGACGTTCAAAAAAAAAAAAAAAAAAAAAAAAACTCTCCATTTGAAAATAATCAGCTCTGCGAGGCAACGACGTGGTTGTCAAGATGATCCCCTTTGGTCGCCTCTGGAGTTTCATATTGTAGGGCTACGGGGGTTTATCGCCATTCGGTGTCTAAAAACACCAGCAAAAAAGAAGATAGACTGATTTTGTTTAACGAGTGCCTGTATCCAATGACATTTTAAGGGATGAGGTTTCAAAAGTTTTATGCAAGCTTCCCGCCCATTTTTCAACTGTAGAAACAGGGGGGTTGCTCAAAATTCGTCCTACTCACTTGGCTCATTAAATATTGAGCGCTTGTTTATTTCGGTTAAGAGCGGGCGGACGGGATCCCCGGCAAAAGGCGGCACGTAGTGAAACATTGTAACATTGTCAGACTGCAACGTTGTATCCATCCGCTGCGCCGCAGCCTTTCATCATTTACAATTTCCATTGCTGCTGAAAGGTGATTTTAATAGCCAGATTTATGAATGACGACTACGCCTCTTATAACAGGGCCCTGGTGTTTTCAAAAGGAGGCTTGATGTGCCCAACAAAAAGGCCACGGAACAGTATAAAGTTTGTTTTTAAATAACATTTATGCGCACTGCTTAAAAATATGATGTTTTGCGCTAGGTTACATATTTGCGCGCCATGCAATTCCTCCGCGATGGCGAAGCAGTCTTCTTACCATGTTTTCCATCTTCAGTATTCTGATTGGGCATTCGATATTTTTTTAAAAAAGAGACTCGCTTTTTTCATTGACATCACTCAGTTTTGAAACAAGGGACCTCTAGTCGTCACATAACAGACGACGAAAGGCGGGACTAAAAATCAGTGAGGTCGGCCGGACTGAGGTACCTCGCCTGCAGCTGTCACAGGACGAGCGCTGCGCTGATGTTGCCTTTCGGCGCCGCCTACCGAATGTCACACTCGAAAATGATGAACGTCTAATGCGAAACAATACCAGAGTGATTTTCATAACATTTCTGAAATGGATGACGTTTTGTTAGAAGTCCTCGTCTCATAATTTACTGAAAACTCAAACCAGCCAAACGTCTGCCCTGAGTACCGGGATGACATTTTTTAGCTGTGGGTGAACTAAAACATCGATGAACATTTCTTGCATGCGTGCGCATACCTATGACACGTGTTTGTGAAACACATGCCACCATGTCAGTCGTGACCAGGGCTCTGAGTCCTTTTAGTTGCTCATACAGACGCAATTTATAGCGGGCTTTAAATTTTATATGTAGTTATCGAGCGTTAAACCTGCTTGTATTACTACGTGCCTGTGCAAAAGAACCACGCGGGAATTACGACGTATATGTTTTTAAACATACAAACCCAATATAGCAACATGATTTGTCCCAAAGTTATTCATTTCTGGTTAGAATAATTTTTGGTATTGACTTCAAAATTAACACCAGCTTACGAAAAATTATTCTCGATAAATTGTAGTTTATTTCTACAAGCATTTTAGAAAATATGGCATTTTATTTAATATATTATTTAATTAATAATGTCCTCATTGAAACTTAAAATAGCGAAGTATATGTCATTATCTGTTGACTGGCGCAATCAAATCTTCACATGAAAAGTTTTTATACATTAAATTGTACAAGGGTTTGTAGAAGAGATGCTCCTCTTTATTGTTGTATAGCAAATAATCAGGACATTTACCGACTGCTTTAATATAAACCAATCTGGTACAATCTTCTTAGAAAACGACCTGTAATGATAACTGATAAAGTCTGGAAACAGTTGAATCATAAATACTAGCTGTTTGCTAATGTTATTAACTGCCACCTAGATACATCATTAATAATGATCGTTTTTTTATTTTACAAAACGACTATGATTGGTATTTTTCTTGTTTCTACCAGACATTTTTCACAAGAGGGTGAAAAATTACAGCAGCTTCTACAATCTTACGTACACCAGGCCTGTAAGTTGAACATTTGGGGCGAGCGCCTGTGGTTCCTTTGGGCCTGCGCCTTTAAGAGTACCTGAGCCAAATACGTCTATATTGTGCGACGTCGTTTTACGACTGCCGTAAAGCGATTAAACCGTTGTGAGGAACGCGGATAAAAAAAGTGACGTTCACGGAACACTCGTACTCATAAAAGATACAGAGGTTTAGAACAGTGCAGAAAGTCTGGCATTTACTGTCAGGTGTTTTTTTTTTTTTCCTTCCTTTTTTTTTTTTTTTTTTTTACACCCCTTCCCTTTTCCCTGTGAAATTCCAACGACATTTGTATATGAAACCCGGGTCCCCTCTCTGCTTTCAAAAGAGAGGGAGTGAGTGAGTGAGAGCAATAGAACAGACGTTAAGCCAGTCATTGCGATGGCCTCCGGTAGCGGTAGCAACATGGACAGAGAAATGATTCTGGCCGACTTTCAGGTGGGTTTTCCCTTTCGCAGGATACTTGAATGTGGTCCGTAATGTGATGGGCAGCTCAGTCCCTTTGGTAGCCTGGGTGGTCGGCTAACTGCGATATAGCGGTGCTCTGGTCAAAGGAGCGAAGAAACTGGCAATTTTTAAACAACACAAAGCGAGGACGGCTCTGCTCGGTGAAAGCTGGGTACATTTTAATGCACCTCATGTTTAATGAAAGGCTGGCAGCTCACAGCTTAACGTCAGCATTTATTCGTGGACACGTGTGTGTCTTTAGAAAGTCAGAACATACTAGCAGGGTCGTCACTGAAAGGAAACCTGGTGTCTCTGTGGGTCTTGCTAGCCAGCAGCCCTCAACCTTTGGTGCTGTTGTAATGTTATCGCTAAAGTAGCTAACTGCAAGGTCTATATAGTATGGCAATGTAAACCAGGGTAGCTGCTGCTGAATCGGACGAGTTTGATTATTCGAAACTTTGGAGTACTTTTTAAAATGGGCTCAAATTAAGCGTTTGAAATACAGTACTAGCGAAATGTAAACATTATTGCTGTTTTAGGGAGAAGCTTAGAAGTATCACAGAGTACACTGCTAACAATATGTCAGCGCACCTTTACGCCTGGGGGGTTGGTGGCGGATGACCACTACTGTGTACATGTGTACTGTCAGTATTCGTTCTTTAACTATGCTATGCGTAATTCAGCCCATCTAGCATCTCTGTTGTTCAGAATCAGTTTTGTGAGGTCAGTATCCATGCATACGAAGAATTTGATTTACTCATGTCGCGTAAATCTGTGATCTGCTTTTCTGAGATCTCAGTAATTTTATCCCATCTCTGCTTTTGGTGTGTTCTTTTGAATGTGTATTTTTTTAAATGATTGCCGCTATTGCATATGCAAGGCGATAATGACTCAAAACGGCTTATCCCCTCCTGTCTAATGGTCTCGTGACTTTTTGAAATTTCTTTGTAAACGTGTTATCTATTCTCTGTATATGTTTTTTTTTTTTTTTTTCTTGCATATCTGTTTATTTATCCACTATATTTTACATGTATATTTTTCTCCTTTGGTGGGGTATGGTGGCTCATAGGATGGTGCTGTTGACTCTCTCCTTCAGGGTTGTTGGTTCAAATCCCACCTCTGTTCTCTGTCTGCATGTTTGTATGTTCTCCCCATGTTTTGCAGGTTTCCTCTTGGTACTCTGGTTTCCTCCAGCAGCTCAATGACAAGCGATTAGGCTAATTGGCGTCTCTGAAGTGGCCATAGTGAATGATTATGTGTGTGTGCGTGCGTGCATGTGCCCTGTGATTGCCTGGCACCCCATTCAGGGTGTACCCCCCAGCCTTGTGCCCTCTGTTGCCTGGAGTAGGCTTCTGGACTCCTGCAACCCTGACCAGGGTAAACACTTGGAGGATGGATGGGTTTATCTTCTTTGTTCTCTTTTTCTTATCTTTATTTGTCTGACAGTCTACTTTTTATTGAATATTTACTGTACAGTGTGGGACACTTTGTGTATCTTTGCTCTCTGGAGATTAAGCTCCGTGGCAAATTCTTTAATCTTTTTTGTTTTCCTTTTTTCTCAGTAGAAGATGATTAGATCTCTGCAGAGGAACATATCTGTGACACAACATTACTTTCGATTGGCTTTAAGTTCTCAGAAAATGCTTTCTCAGCATTGGCCAGAGCCTCCCATTGGCGGGGGGGAATCCATTATTCCAGGTGGTAGCAGGACAGATGTGCCGTGTTCTGAGGAGGACCTAGGCTTTGGATGCAGGCGTTGCATCAGGTTTCAACTGGTCTTCACGGTTGTTTCAGCACTTCAGCCTAATGGTTTACTGACTGCCAGAGGTCTGAGGTATATAACTGGTGTATTAAATTAATCCGCTGTCTTGCAGGAGAAGATTAACTTTTATTGATTCACTGGTATCCAGTAGACAGGGGAGGGGGGAGACTTAGGGACAGAAGAGGAAATACAGGGGAGAGAGAGCTGCCCATAGGGTCATACCAGGGCACCCATGTGACCTCCCTCTCTGTAGACATACATGTAACTGGCTGGACAACTCATCTTTGTTGCATGATGATTTTTTTTTTCACTCCTGCTCTGGTGTATGCCGTGTTTTTCCATTGCTGTATAGTTGAATATAACGTGTTCTCCAAGGATTCTCATTTTTACTTGTTGATTTTGTCTTTCTATCTCCATCCTGTTGTGAATAACATGTGAGAGTGTATGCATGTTTTTGCCCTGCGATGGAGTGCCATCCCATGCGGAGTGTATCCCAGCTGCGTACCCTTGTGCTGCATGGAATAGGCTCCTGACCGGGATAAGTGGTTACATGGATGGGTGCATATACGCTGTATGTATTCTTTTATTTAGGGTTCTATGCTCTTGTTGTATTATATTTAAATCTTAATTTGGGGTTGTTGAGTCATATTATAAGATCTGGAGAGGATGAGCATTCGAGATCCACAGCCCTGAAGGTTTTAGGCAAAACTTTTTCGGTACCTCTCGGTTAACATTTAATAATGGCAGGTATGGCTTTCAGTGGAATGTGTGTCTCTCGCTTCCTGGTTCGATCCAAACCCAGCTGTATTTGTACTGGGAGGATAATAGCTGGGGAGTAGGAACAACATTTGGTTAGAAAGCCCAAGTGTAATGCAAATTAATATTGTGTGTGTGACGTGACATAGGCCTATATCATTAATATTCTTTGTAGTGTTAGATTAACAGTTCCAGTTTCTTATTATTCAGGTCAAGCTTATAAAGAACATACTTTTTAAAATATGCCCGCACATGTAAATTAAAATATAAGAGAATGGCTTGTCATCAATGCCCCTTCTGTGCGAGTGTGCTAAGGTTCAGTTCTCGTTCATCAGAATATGAAGAGGCAGTTTAAAGTTGTTGCACAGAAGTTTTATGGGAGCCTGTATTGCCTGCTTTTTACATCAGTGGAGACAGAAGTGGCTGTGAGGTCATTCTTAGTGAAGTGGCAGGTTTGTTGTTATCATTAAATGTTTTTTTCCTTGGAGAATGGTAATTTGGACTTTTTAAAGTGAGTACTAATTTAAAATATCATGATTTGGAAAAAAAAAAAGTATCTTTGTACAATGACAAAATGATTAATAGATCATTAACCTCTTCACTGAGAGGTCACCTGGGGTCGGGGGTCATACTGTGTGAGCACTTAGTGAAACTGGTTCTGTTGTTCCTGTTTTTGAGCAATGCTGTCATTTTGTCTGCTCAGATTTTGCAGTCTTGATTTCTTCATGAAGCAACTTCTGGCCTTGGACTTTGTTGGGAGACATCAACTTTATGGGTTTTGCCTTGTGTCTGTTGGATTGGTGTAGCTGTCTGGTCAGTCCCCATAGCTCCACTTTTCCCTGTGCTGTGGGTATCAGTTGTACCACAGATTGCATCGTTTCCATTGCATGCAGCAAATGTGGTCAAAGACTAACTTCGTTTTTTGTTGTTGTTTTTCAGGCTTGCACTGGTATCGACAACATAGCAGAAGCAATTGCTCTACTGGAACTGAACAACTGGGATTTAGTGGTGAGGCTTTCATTATTAATCACCTTGGTAAAACTGTGAAAGGGAGAAGATGACTAATTTCTGCCTTTCCTTGCGACGCCTTAAGGAAAGGCTTCTCTTTTTGTGAGCTTTCATTGGTCTCTGTTACTGAGACTTAGTGTGGCAAATAAAAACGAGACAAAAGAAGAAATCAGCCTTTTTTTTTTTTTTTTACTGAATATGCAAACAACTTTGTAGATTTGTATGAAGCTGATATCTCCGTGTACTTAATTATGTTCTTGTCATTATTTCTGGAAATATATCAATTACGTTACTACTATAGAACTTCGATTATTCAGATTAATCCGAACGAAGGTTGGTTTGGTTAATCGAGTAGTTTGAATAATGAAACAAACGTGAGAATATCCAGTTCATACAAAATAACAAGCTGAGATAAACGATTAAGTGCAAACTAACCGCCACCCCCCACTGCATGGCTGCACTCAAAATAAACAACTGACAATGACGTATCACAGTCATTGGAAACTGTCCTGAGTCGGTACAGTTGCTGAAGTCATCTGATTTTTAACTTCTGTGATAAATTAAGACTAGACTATTCTCTGATATACTGCATATATCTTTGAATAGAAAACATTAACAAATGCATTAGGAAGAAGGTGTAATACACAACAATCAGTGCATTACATTTCCAGACCACCTATGTGTGGTTTTATTTTTTGAGGAGGGGGCAGCTATATATGTTCCTTGTTGCAGCAGACCTTGTGCTAATGTGCCGGATGTAATGCCAGGAACGAGAATCAACATTTTTCTGTATATTAATGAGACTAAAGGACTGTATTATTGCAAATGGTGAACTGTAAATGGGGAGGGGATCCCATTTGAGGGAAAAATAGTAGATGATAGTAAGGCATGAGGAAATCACCTCGAGGCAGTCTTTATAGAAAGCCCTGTATACCCAGAGTATTCAATTCAATTTTATTTATGTAGCGCTTTTAACACGGAGCGCGGTCACAAAGCGCTTCACATAGTCCCGGGCCCACAGTCCCCAGAGAGTAAGCCAAACGCGACAGTGGCAAGGAAAAACTCCCTCAAGAGGAAGAAGCCTTGGGAGGACCCAGACTCAAAGGGGAAGCCTGTCCTCCTCAGGCTAGCACCAGGCAGGACAAATTAATGAGTCCAAGTAGAACAATA
>JAACJT020000028.1:8731638-8756863 GCA_009936485.2 Gymnarchus niloticus | reverse complement strand
ACTGTAACTAGTGACGATCAGAGGAAGCCAAATTGTATATGTTTGCAAAGTACCGTTTCCTTGAGTTTTAGTCCAACCACTTCTGCTGTGGTTGGTATAGATATAGCATCCCAGTGTTTTTTTTTTTTTTTTTTTTTTTTTGAGAGAGAGAGAGAGAGAGAGAGAGAGTGAGTTCTATGACAGAATGTCACCTGCATGTCTGAGCAGGCTTGGGTTCATAATGACTTTGTTAATTAGGGAGGTCAGTCATGACAGCAAAGAATTAGTTTGTTCAACCAGTGGTAATACCTTGAGAATAAATTTTTGGAAATGTGAGTGTTTTAAGACCTTCGTTAAAGACAATTACCAGTGTATTAAATTACAACTTCAATATTGGCAAGGTTTGCTAAATAATGCTACTAAATAAGTCTACTTCTACCTTATATATATATATATATTTTTTTTTTTTTTTCTTTCATAATTTAAGCATTTTAAAAGTAAACAGTATTGACCTGATCAAAGATTTTGCAGTATGGTCACGCTTGTTTACAGTTAAGGTTTAAATGAATGATGCAGTTTGAAAGATAGTGGGGTAAAGCTCATGCATTCAAATTAGCATCAAATGTGAAGTTTAGAACAACAAAGCAAAATCAATTAAGCTTGGAAATTCAAAACCCCCAATTTGCCTCTAATTTAAAAAGAAATTGTTTTGAAAAAACATTTTGAATATGATTTTACTTAGAAAGTAGGCATCTTTAGGACAGCTTTGATACAGATCCTGTTAGAGCTGAATGACATCGTATGACATCTGCATTAATTTGCATCGATTTATTGCTCAGGCGAAGGGTGTTGAATTGTTACGTGTTTAAGTGTTAATGTTTTCTTTTGTACCATAGATTACAGATGTGTTTTCTGAGAGTGAGACAGGCACACATCAAACAATTACAATTTATTATGTTGACAGTCTTTAAAACATTCTGTTATGGCATTGAAATTGTATGGAAGCTTTCTGAAAAGTTTTATCTTTCATTTTCTATTTACCCAGGTCTTCTATAGCCAGTGAAAAGTTATATTAGTCTTGGCTGATGAGAGATTCTGCATAACAACTGTTATTGTGTTATAAGTGTGTGCATATGGGGTTTAGTCTTGTGCTCAGCCATAGCTGATGTCTGTTCTTCAACTCGGGGACCACGAGATTTAAGGGCCCGAGATCATCATTTGGCCGTCTGTCTCTTCACCATCCGTATTGTAGGATCCATTTACTTTTGGAGGTGGTTCAACACTGAGGACTGGACTGCCAGGAGAAATAAATGGCTGTATGCTATGGTGTCATCTCATGGGTTGTTTGCCCTGTGTGTAATGGGTATAATGGCCTCTGGGTTTATTGTAGCCCCAGGAGACGGTTCTCACACCTCCTACATCCTACAACTTATTAGAGTTACCTCTGGCACATTGTTTCTGGCCGACGCTGGGCAGGCCTGTTCCAGCCCATCATAAAAGGCCTGGGATTAGGAGTGGGTCCTGGCATCCACCTTTACTGGGAAATGGGGGAGTGTCCTCCAAGGCCAGGTACTTAATGTGGGCAGGCTGGGGTTTCTTTTGGGTTCTTCCTGTCCATGTAAGACCATGATGGGGTTTGGAAGGCTCCTGATGGTCGACTGATATACAGATGTAAGCAAGCAAGTTTTGTTTCTTTGGAAGTGTTTTTGTTGTTGACACCGACTCATGGTCAGTGAACAGTTGTCGATTTCTCTGAGTAAAATCTGTTCAGTATGCCGACCTATGTGCCAGCCCAGGTCATGCATGAAGTGGAGGTGACAGAGGGTGGAGCCCTCTGTCATGCCTCACACAGAATGGTGGCACCCGTTCCCTGTGAAGAAATCCCTGATGGCCCTCTCAAGGCACCCCTGAGCTCAGTTTTCAATTCCTGATCACTCATCATCCGTTTGTACCCCCTCCTCCATCCTTTTCAGTGACCCGTAGTACTCTGTCTATACCAATACTACTTTTTTATCATGCGGTTATTAAAACAGATCTTATTAAAATGAGAGGAAAAGGAGCTAATCTATATTTGCATTCAGTCAATGGCAATTCATTAATATTATGACATTTACAGTGAGCTCTGAGGGTCTACCGGCTACCCTTTTCCTTTACTGAAATGTTAATTTAAAGTTCTGTCTTTGTAATGGAATAAAAAATCCTTTCTGCTCTATCAAGTCGGCGAGTCTGGTTAGGAATACTAATTCGGCTCCCACTCCTCCGGTGAATTTGTCTTTTGTGTGATGGGGCTAATATTCCAGTTTCTGTAAATCTGAAATTTAATCTGATGGGTTTTTATTTTTCTTTTGGTCGCAGGTTACTGACCATGTGCACGAGGCACTTCGGCAGCGTGGTGGCACGAACCATCCGGACATACAAGACTGACCAGTTCCCCCTGCTCCTCATTGTAATGGGAAAACGGGCATCCAACGAAGTCTTAAATGTAATTCAAGGTAAGGAATGAAATGTCTCAGTGGTAACAGGGCGCCACCGTCTGACTAAAGTGAATGTTCATTTGGGGGTGATCCTTGTACACGGTCATTAACCAACCTGTCCTGATCCAAGGGAACACGACGGTGGACGAGTTGATGATGCGGCTAATGGGAGCCACTGAGATTTTCACAGCCCAGCAACAGGAAGACATCAGGGATGAGGTAAGAGGCTTGGAGAACAGCCAATGGACCGTGATGGTGGGACGTGGACTGGGACATGTGCTTGTCATGGCCTGGGCTCAGAACAGTTTGCGAAAGGTGGAGAGTCATTACCTACTAATCTGGTGTCCAGTAGGCTTCCCTAACCTCTCCTGGTGTATGGAGGAATGTGAGGGTGTTTCCGGCATGACCCCAGAACCCTTACTGCACGTTGCAGCCCATCCACCTACTGATGGGGATACACAATCCATAGCAAATGACCAGTGAGCCTTGAAGTGTTCCTAATAGTAATCAGGGAGCAGAACTGGACATGCAGAGTTAAGCAGGTGTGCAGATCAGCCGGACTGAAGCGAGGTAGGGGTGGGGGGGCACATGTTAATTGAGAACTTTGAATCCAATAAAAACTTGGTCCAGCAATGGGGGTGGGGGGGCGCATGGGTTGTGTTTTTTGTCCCCCTCTTCCTCATTCCTATTTGTATTGCTCCTCACCATCTCAGACCACTCAAAGCCGTCCATATCTCCAGGCCTTCTCGGAGCCTGACCTTCTGTTCAGGGCTCTTGCCGATGGAGGCAGTGTGTCTTTGTCACAGATGACCTTGCAAAATAGACAGGGGGACTTATTTCAGTGACATAATACCACGCAAGAGACACTTTACCTGGCTTTCTGAACTCTACACTTTGTTTTTCATCTCAAATGTTCTGCTACAAAAAAGACTTTGTCTTATAATTGTATTTTTGGGTCTTTTTCAGGCACCAAAGCATATTTGGCTTTAAAGCTTTGTGTGAAGAGAGATTTCTGTTATTTTTAAATGACTGTTTTTTAAAGACAATGTTTGTGCTGGTCTCCCTGCCGGTAGGTCCAGGATTCGAATTGAGGCACATTTTTTAAAATAATTTACTTTAGCTGTAATATGACTTTGTATAAGAATCAAATTGACTAGTGATCATAAATTAAACAAAAGTCAGTTACATGTAAAGGCGAAAGTGTGATTTATTCGGCTTTGAAAATGCCTGACTTTCTGCAGACTCTTGCTTGGCTGCTGGTGACAGACAACCACGGAGAACACAGTCGGTGATGATCTGTCTCGGTGTCAGCAGCTGCCAAACATTCTGCTCACTTCGGCAAATGTGAAATCTTTCAGTTTGCTTATTGGACTGTAATGGGTTTGCTTGGAGACTTGGATGGCCTTTCAGGACACAAAAACATTGTCATTTCTAAAGAATTTTCATATGCTTTGGTTGTGGAAATTGAGTGGGGGGCGGACATTGGTCACTGGAAAGTAATTATTGTCCATGAGATGGTAAAACATATGGTTGATCACTACATTCAATGTATTAAACCCAAGTGCAGCCCAGAGGTCAGCCTTCTAGTGTTGAACTCGGTATCTGTACTTCCTGTCCACACAAGGTTCCCCAGGGAGAATAGCTAGAACCTCAGTCTCTCTCCAACGAGGCCCAGGCTCCTGTTTGGGGTCTATGAAGTGCAAGCGTGCATCTCTCTGTCTGTCGAATTAATCTTTTTAATATCAAATGAAATGTTTATAGTGTCCTACGCGGCCAAAGCAATATGACTTCTGATACTCTTGAGCAGTTTGGACGTGAGGAAAAGTGCAGGACGTCGCTGTTGTTTTTTAGGCTTTCCTTTCCATTTCCTCTGCATTCCCTCCCTGTAAAATATGCTGTTTGTGATTCATTTTCCGGTCTTGTGATATTTATTTAATTTATTTATTTTTATTTTTTCCTTCCCATTTGATGCAGTGTTCCTCTGAAAGACATTTTTTGAGTTTTCATGGATTTTCTCAGCACATTGCATTCCATATATTGACTTGCATCTTCCCCAAGAGCAGTGGCCCAACTTGACGTGACAAATGACATTTTCATGACTGGACAACAACATTTTCTAATCATCTGTGCCTTTTGGGCTCAAATAGACCTACCTGAAAATGCAATTTCCTTTCATCTAATAACTCAGTCTAGGTGTGTCCTCCTATGCTACGCCGCCCTTGAAAACACACCAAATGAGGCACCTGCGTTTCAACTTGCGGGCGTGGGAAATGCTGTCAGATTACCTGTAGCCCCAGGGTGAACATGGTGATTAGACTCAACCTGGCATCCCGGGTTCCTCGGAATGTATTTTTATACAATTAGCAGATTTGACACTGTTAAACTTGTTCTTCCAAAATGAATCAAATCCTTAATGACAAACAGCAATACGAAGAAGGTCACACAGTGAATGTTCCTGACAGCCTCCTGCCAAGCTGGCGTGTAGTGCTGCTCCCTGTAATTCAGTGCAGAGGTTCCTAAACGTGACAGCTGAAGACATTTGCCTCACAGTTTTCAGCGTTCGCCAACCCACCCCCCAAATCACACTCACCCTCTGCTCACAGAAATTTCTCACAGGCTGTTGATGTAAGGCTCGATTGGAGGGGGGCATGGCCAAAAGTTTTGGCAGCCACTGATTTAGTGGTTGTGTTGACAGAACCTCAGTGTAGTTGTTTCATGGGGAAATTTTTTTTGATTAAACTTTACAGGCCTGTTTTAATATAAAAAAAATGAGCAGTATTAAGGCTATCAGCAATCTGTATGTAACACATAAACTATACATCATGGGGCAAGATGGCACCAGCAAAGGGCGGTTTACCCTTGAACGTGAAGTGAATTAACAAAAAATATTCACATACCATTTGTATGTGCCTAAACCCGTCACACCTATTCCATAATTAAAATGTTTGGATAATAAAAAATGACAGTCTACGTAGGACATTGATCACGTTGATGAAACATGACATTTATTTTTTTGTTGCATCCAACAAATTCAGAAATCAAATTGGAAAAAAAAAGTCTCAGACTCAGTGTGAAGGAATTCATACAAACCTGGGTGTTCATTTTGAAATCCAATTGCGAAAATCTGATTTTTTCATGCAAAAATGCCCTAACAGAGTATTCATACCCAGGGCCCTCTTTTGCTGTTAGTACAGCTCTGTCATGCAAGTCCTACACTGTAAGTAGGGGGATACTGGTCCAGAGGCTCCATGGAAGGGTGGAAAACAACTTCTCACTCTGCTTCAGAACTCCAGAATTCATAAATTTTGGTGAAGTTAAAACCAGCTGATTGGGGAGGCCATGGAAGATGTGTGACTTCATCCTGGTGTTCAGGAAGCCACTCTTGAATTTAACGGCCTGGATGGGGTATTATAAACTTAGATTACATGAACATCATGATGGACCGGTGTTTGCACTGTAGAGGAAGCCTTACCCTATAAAGTAGCCTCATTTTCTTGGCTGTTATAAGACTGTGCAGAGCGATCATGTGACCTGATGACTGGCATGAGATGGTCTCCCTTACCAACAGGCATCCTCTGGCCATCTGTCCAGATGTTGAATAAAGGGGTGAATGACACACTGCATTAACACAGTCAAAGTGCTTGATCAAAGCATTTTTTATCAACATTTTATCAACATTTTTGATGTCATCACTTCCATCGAGGTTATACGATGCAGCTATTTGCCCTGGTGTTTCTGAGAGAGACGTGTCATGTGGTTCATATAGGAGTCCTCTAAATCGTAAACCTGAGGAATGTAAAGCTCATCCTCGCAATGCTGCCTCACATGTGCACTCACTGACTGCACTCGTCTGCTCACCCTCCTGTCCCTTATAATCATTTTCGATAAGGTTCGTTATAGTAATGTGTTAATTATTTTTTTTTATTTATTTTTTTTTTTTACTTCATCCCCCCCAAATATGTATGAAGTAATTTTGGAGACGACCCCATTTTGGACAGGACCTCCCGCTCTGGTCGCAGGTCAGACCTCCCTGGCGGAAGGACACAATAAAATGGTCATCCTGTGGTCAGGTGTTTCACATGCCTAGGGTGGCATCCTATTGAGATAAACTAATCACAGAGGCCTTTGGCTCAGTGGTTTTTTGACTCGGGTACTCTTGGAGGGTGGCGCTGGTTCCAAATCCTTTGTACCATCTCCAGTGACCAGCTGGATGATTCAGACTGACCTGTCCCTACAATCTCACTGACAGACCTTCTGTAACAGTCACAGCTGTCCTGACCTCATGCCCGCGCTGGGCTCCTGCTTGCTGGACAGACCTGCTGTATGCTGATGCCAGTCGGTGTTTTGATCACTTTGCACCATAACTGACATGCCCCTGGGTGTAGGGTGGGGGTTAAGGCTAAGTGAGGAATACTTCTCCCTCCAATTTGAGTGAACCTGACTGCCCGGATAAAGCATGGGGCTCTTTCTCACAGATTTCATGTTAAGGTATGGTGTTATTCCCAGTAAAATGACCATTTTAAGTGTACCATTTCTGGAGTTTGCACCGGCAGCTCAGCCGGAGTCTCCTCAAAGCACCGGCAAGCCCCTTTTCTCTCCGTGCCCTGCTGACAGTGTTAGCGAGGGTCTTAGAGGATCCTTATCTGATTAGACCCCCTATTTAATTTTGGTGGTGCTGCCACTTCCGGTATTTTGGCTGTTTGCAGTGCCTCCCGGCTCAGCCACTTCCGAGTAGACCAACACTGGTACATGACTGCATAGAGGATGCAGTTGGTTTTCCTTTTAAACTTCGATTGGATGCCCCGTGCTGCAGGTGTGTAGGCAGGCAGCTGTAAACCAGTAGACAAACATGAAGGAGCAAAAGGGGTGGGGGGACACAAGACGGGCCGCCATGTCCCTTCTGTCTGCGGCGGGATGACATTTTTTCTAACGGCTTTTATCTTCGTGGGCAGGATGAGCGTGAAGCCAGGGAGATGGTGAAGAGGGAGCAGGACGAAGCGTACCGCCTGTCTTTGGAGGCTGACCGCAGGAAGGTCAGACATCTCTAAAACACCTGTTTGTTTTTGAAATGCTTTATTTGGTAATAATATGCTTAAACAACAAGACAGATGTCTCCATTAGTACAACTGTTTACTGTTTCTAGCAAGTTCCTGAAGGGAAGCCCGGTGGAATTCTGTGTCAGTCATGTGGTTGCAGTCTCTCACTAGTCCCTGAATAGTCTGAAGGAACGTTTAAGCCATGTTGTGACTCACCCTGCTGATGGGGGTCTTCACCCGACCCCACACAAGCACGGTGTCTCAAACCTGGGGTCCAGAGCCCATAACGAATCAATGTTTGTCCCATGCAGAGAGAAGCCCAGGAGAGAGAAGAGGCAGAGCAGGTCCGTCTGGAGCAGATCCGAAAAGAGCAGGAGGAGGAGCGTGAGGTGAGATCACACCTACGATGTTCACTTCCCGTTTCGGCGTGGACCGGGTGCAAACCGAGCTGCCATGTGCATGGCGGGTAACCAGAGTGGCTATTCAGGACTTAAGTAAACACGCCATTATTTATTTCAATATCAGAATAGGCCTCTTTAATGGAGGCCATTTGAGCCCAGAGTGCATGCTGTGGTCTTCGTCTCTTCTGCCGCTGTACGCCGTGAACATTTGTGTCCTTCTATCAAATCAAAGAGGCTGTTGTTAAAAGTGAATAATTGAAGAACAAAACACAAATGCTGGTGAAGAGCCACACTTAACTGCATTCACTGTCCTGTATCCACTCTGCAGTCACAGCTCCATTCAAAGTCATCCCTGGGTATTTGCTCAGCGGCCAAAGGCGGCCATCTTGGGCCAACCACCACATTAGCCAAACATCTGTTGACAAAAAAAAGAGTCTGGTATTAATTGTATTACTTCTCTGCAGTGGGGTTCTCCCGCTTCCAGAACAAAAGCCCCCCTTGGCTGGAGCACAGCGATGCAGATATTCAGCAATATGATGGCCCGCAGTGATCTCTGTTAGGTTTCCAGCCCGCCACTCTATCTGACCCACCTGGTGACGTATGTGACATTACCACAATGCTTAGCGTTTTGTGAGTGTGCCCACAGACACGTGCATGCACGAGCATGCTTGAGCACAGCGGGGTGGCGGGTCCACAAGACCTGTTTGATTGTGTCACGTTCGCCGTGCCGTCTGACCTTTTATACCATCGGCCACTATTTGCCATCTCCAAGGAGCCAGTCAGGTGTCAAGCTGTGCAGGAGGCACTGGGATTTCTCGGTCTCCACTTGTCCACGATGGGCACTGGCCTTGATGAGCGAAGGCTTGGGACTCAGTAATGAACCCCCTGGGAGGTGGGGACGCTCGCCGCCCCCCAGCTGGGGCCAACAAACAACACGATCAAGGGCTTCTCTGGTTTCACCTGTGGCCAATTATTTGTGCGTAGCACGGCTCTGCGTGGGCTTTATTTTGGCATGGCCGACTGAGTGTGATGAGCGGTGTTACGGGCTGTTTAAACACAGGAGCCCCGGCTTGGAAGACGGGTCCTGACCCAGGAGAGGATCAGTGACTGATCTGAGGAGAGGAAGGCTCCATGATCTTGAGCCTGGTTCGAGACTGATGAGAGCTTACATACACATCCTCATGGCAGGACTGAAACTGAACGGTCCACACTAGGAAGCCGGAGAAGCACCCTTTTAGTCAATGAGCCTTCCAAGCAAACAGTCAGCGGGGCATCCAACATATTTTTTCATGCAGTTAACCTTTCCAGATTGCAGTGATTCCATAGGTTGGAGGATGCTTGAGTTAGCAAAGAATCACAGAGGCAAAGGGTGTGCTGAGATACTGTTGGAGCGCAGAAGCATCCATGTCGAGCAGGTGGCAGGATTCGCCAAGATCTCCTGGTTTCAGAATAAAAGTCTCCTGCTGAAACACCCATTGTTTATGTTAGTGTTGGCCTGTAGGCCGTCTCTCCAGATCCCCTGATTTAGCCCATATGGTCGACCACGATGACAGGTGCGGATCCAGAACCCAGGTCATCGTCAGGGCTACGCATACATGCCGCTTCTCCTGTCGCCTTGACCACGAGGGTCACTGGGCTTCCCACCACTCTGCAGTTTAGGGTGTGTGCCAAGGTAAAGTGACTATCTGTAAGCTTGGCTAATGAGTGACCCGTCACGCCTTTGAATCGTATGGCAGCATTATGCTCTGAGCAGTTGTCTTGCGTACGCTCTGTGATCTTCAGTGTTGCTGCCGTACTGTCTGCCATGTAAACGTCTGATATCAGAAAGATGCTTGGACTTTTCTGATCTGTTCTGACCTTGAGGAATCTATCCATCACCTGGCCCATTCTTTTAACGTGGCTCTCAGTCCTCTCCCCTTTTGTCGAGGGGGTGAAATTCATTTTGGGACAGTTAAAGGTTCTCAGAAAGCTGCCATCACTAGCAGACCCTTTAAGCAAACCTAAGAATCCTATGTTAAGGCCGGCTGCTTGGACTAGAATCAGACCTCTCTGATCAATGACAGAGTCTGTGTCTGGGTTTTCTTCTTCTGAATGTTGCCCGTGAATCGGTCTGGTGCTAGTCAATCAGAACGAGCGGCGGTGCGGGATGTGCTACTAGTGATGCCCACAGGGGGGTGAGGGATGAACCATTCCTTGTCTCTGTTGGGGGAAAATGGCGGACCCTGCCTTTGAGTGGGCCGTTTCTTCATCTGGGAGGAAAACAGCTCATTTCCTGATGTGGTCTGTGAGTAAGCAAAGTACCATGACCACCTACTCCTTACCTTCAGCCAAGAGACACTCCCCAGCCCCGAAGCTCTGTGGTATGACCTCCATCCTGCCCTGACTGCTCCAACTGTGTTGATAATGTGAATGTGATCCTCCTGGATGATGCTGATAAAGATGATAATAGCAGGAGGAGAGAAACGGCAGACAAGGGGGGGTCAGAAAGGCAGCGGGGGTGTGGCTTGGGGGGAGGAGGTGTCAGGTCCAGCCCCTTCAGGTGCTGGCTCCTCCTCTCTTTTGTGGCTTTTTCTCCCCGTGGTGAGGAGGTACTTAGGCGTGCTCTTTGTGTGAGCCGGCCCCAAGATGCGGTGTGGCGGCCCCCGCTCCCCGGGGCCCTTTATGCGGCCCGGCCCGGGGGAGTGTGCCCGGGGGCCGCTGCGACACGCGCACACAAAGACGGCAGCTGCTAATGAGCTACTGTTGGACACTTTTATGAAATATAATTGCATTATGGTTGGTAAATAAAGCCGGCGTGTTGTCACAGCATATGCTGCCAACTGTCAAAACAGGAACTGCGAGCTGGAGGTGAAAACCACAGGGGGAGGCCGGTCCCCGTCGGTGACATCAGGGGTCTGCTTAATTCCCCCGCAGAAGGGGACGGCCTCACCTCGCCTTGTCCATGTTGCCATAAATAAATTCGGTCGTCCATGACTGGCCTGCAGTCTGCATCCCGCCTTATGTCATTATCCTTTTATTTTTTCTTTACTTGTGTGTAACCTGTGAGCATCAGAAGTTGTGTTGAAACGATCGCCCTAAGTGTGTAATTACAGCCAAATTGCCTCACTGCAGGCTTTGGCCAGAAGGACACAGTTTGTCTAGACGGCCTTGCTGTGCCGATCGTTCCGGGTTTACAGAATGGGCTCGGTTGTTGTTTCCCAAGGTATTTGCCCACTGTTACCTAAGCCGTGACCCATGGTGGTTTTGCTCCATCTCCTCTCGCCTCTCACCAGGCCATCCGGCTGTCACTGGAGCAAGCGCTGCCCCCAGAGCCGGAGGACGAGGACGGCGTACCGGTCAGCAAGCTGCGCATCCGCACGCCCAGCGGGGAGTTCCTGGAGCGCCGTTTCCTGGGCAGCTGCAAGCTGCAGGTGCTCTTCGACTTTCTGGCCTCCAAAGGCTACCCCTGGGACGAGTTCAAGATCCTCACCACCTTCCCCCGGCGAAACGTGAGTTGGCCCACCCACCCCCCCACAAGCTCCTTTGTTTCCGCCCGCTGCCTACCCCTTGTTACGAGGTCACCGCAGCCAACCCCTGGCGTCGATGACAACTGTTAAGCCCGCCCCCCACCCCCCGTAATGTATAAGTTTTCTTTCGCAACTTATTCGTTGATCAAGCAACGAGACAGACGGCTCCTTGGAATCGGATTGTAACATCTCTGCAGGAAAATGTTCCTTGTAATAATTGGGTTTTTAATCCCACCAGCTGACTGGCGTTTGTTGCTCATTGGCGTCCCCTGTGTGTGGAGAGTGTGACTGTGGGGACAGTTGGACGCTTGCAGTTTAATTAAAAGCCAAGGCGAGCTAATGAGAACATTTTTGTGTGTGTGCGTGCACGCCCGCGCGCGTGTGAGTGTTTTATTTCTATCCACAAGTGCATTTATAATTTGCCGAATATTAATTAGGATCCCTGTATGCACAAAAGAGCACTGGTTACTTAAGATACAGTCAGCAGTATTCGCCTCTGTTCCACTGCACTCTCGAAGCACCGGTGCTAACCCAGTAATTAGAGGATGGGCTGGTATGCTCGCTGGCATGTAACTAATGAGCATCTCTTTTAACTACCTGCTTAATTAGACTTGTTGGAAATAATATGGGACTTCCATTAATCAAGGCAAGTGTGCAGGCCTGCCCAGACAGCCATTATGGTCCTTAGGGAGAATGCATGTGTGTTCGCGCTCAAATACACACTCATACAAATAAACAGGCACAACGTCTATGCGTCCGTGCAGCCCGTAGAATGTCCGTAAACCAGAGGGATGCATTTTGTTCTTGTCATTTGTTGCTGGGGAGCCTTGGCAGTTGGCATGGGGGAGCTCAGCGCTTCTCTCCTGTCCCGGTTTCATTAAGACTGGCGCGCAGATCGTCCTGAGGCTCGCAGTGTAACCAAGGATTAGTGGATGTATGACCGAATCTCCACGCCGTTATAAAGGAGGATTTTTGGCATGCGGGACCCCGGGGGCTGCCAACGATTAGCAATAGGAAAGTAACTAAGAGAGAGGCTGAAAGTGGGTGTTTGTGAGATTCCCTTCCCTGAGCTGGGGTTCCACTCACCCAATGGGGGGGGGTCCATCAGGTCTTTGGCTGGGCTCACTGTACTTAAAACGGGTCACAGGCAGTATGTGTCCTGATGGCTCAGAATGGCACAAGCACCACTTTGGAAAGCCGCGGACCTGCAAAGCACCCCAGCCTTCTCTCTACAAGTCTTCCATGCTTTGCATTGTGTGCAGGTTTCATTTGCATGATTGAGACAGGACAGGGTGTAGCCCTAATGGAGAAATGAGGTACTGCGGGAAAGGTCTGGTCCACCAAATGCAGGTTAAATCATCGATGTTGGACAGTCATTTGGAAACATCCAGCGTGCAAAGACTCAAAACAGACTGGGTCTGTCCTTAGTGGCAGCTCCCCTGTTTATGTCTCCAAACGATCTGCATTTGATCGCCCTTTCATGACGTGGTTCGTGCTGCAGCAAAGGATCCAGGATCTTCGCTTCATCAGGCTGCACAGGCACACACTGGAAGCTGGCAGGACAGCCATGCACACAGGCTCCTTTTTCCTGTATTTTCCTTTTTTTTTTTTTTAACTGCTTTCTCTCCATAAATGCCATACTTTGGCTGCACATGTGTCAGGTGTTTTCTTATGAAAATAACATTCATATGAAATAACGGCTGCTGGAGATAATGAGGAACGTGAGTGCCTGATCAGCCGGCAGATTACTAGGCATGGAGCAAATATTTTGTCGCTTGGCCGTGTGCACAGGACTAGCTGTTGTGTCATGGTGTATTAAAGCAGTCATGTCTGCTTCCTGAGCCTTGAGCTGCACACCATTGCTCTGCACCTCAGTGGGGGGGGTTCTTTTGTGATTTTGTGGAATAGTCCTGTGACCAGATTGCTTTTCTGCTTAAGAGGAGTTAAAGCCACGGCCACGCTCCCCCAGGAGCGGAGCCCCCTTGGCCTAGCCGGCCTCCCTCCTGGCTCTCGGCTGCCCCCTTTGAAGTGCCCCGTTTACGCCCCTGCGCTGCATGTTACCACCGTTCCTGGAGGCAGATAATGAACTCCCACTGCTTCAGTAATTGGCCAAATAAACACTTGACAACACCGTTTTAAAAAAGACAAGCTATTTGGTTTTAATTAACATAGAAACTAAATGGCTTCATCAAGGAAATTCGTTATTACAGCTGTGCGTTTGGGAATGTTTGAATTATACTTTTGTGTTTATTTTCGTCCCTCTTTTGGTATACCAGTCATTTCAATTTTTTTAGTCATTTTATTTTTTTTAAATTAGACTTAAAGCATTTCTGAATATCGCTAATGACAGGCTAGAAAAAAAAAATATTTATCTATGAATTTCACCACTTACCGTATTAGAGGTTTTTTTTTTAATTTAACTTAAAGTTTTTGCCTCAAACGCATCTGAATAGCATTAATGACAGAGAAGAAATGCTAGAACAAAATATTTATCTTCAAATTTCACCACTGACCATATTAGACATAGATAATGTGTTTTTTTTGCATCTTAAATGCATGACATTTGCCCTTAAAGTTGAAGTTCCTTTCAAAGTCATACGTTGGCTTAGTGATTGCCATCCTCGTGTCTACCGTAGTCATTTCCAAAGGTTGTATTCCCAGCCTGTCAGTGGCTTTGCACCCCACAATCCAGAACCGGGCCACATCCATTGTTGTGTTTATTGATTTATGTGTTTAACTGTTGGTGAACGGCACCTTTAGCCTGTCTGTCGAGATGAAGTTTGTTTGCCCATCCGGCCGGGAGGAGGCCACTCGGAAGAGGTCGGGGGACGAGGGCAGGTGGTTGAGGCCCCGGGTTGCGCGTGCCCTGTCACCTCATCTGTGGCCAATACCAAGGCGGCACCACTGAGCCATGAGGGTCGGCTGACGGTACGAGCTGTCGGCTGTGCACCTGTACGTGCATTTTGCCCCCAAGTCCTCGTAAGAGAACTCCCCACCAAAACGATGCTGGTGGGAGACAAAGCGGCTGGGTGAGGGTGAGAAAGTGATCAGAGATGGAGGCTGCGAAAGAAAAGAACAGCTTTGTTTATTGACAGATGCTCCCGCGCTCACGGCTCATTAATTGGATGACAGTGTAAACAATCGCCGATGGCACCCGTCTCCTGTGTCAGCGTGGCACGTCGATTTCGACCCCCCCCATCATACCGTCCTCTGCCGGGTCCCCTCAGCCCCGCTCGGCTCATTAGCGTTGCCTGCGTGTGCCAGACGTCGGAACAACAATGGCCGACAGGCTCCTGCCTTGTTTGCAAAACACTGTAATGTCATCTGTTAGCACTCGGGGGCGCCGTCAGCTGCTCACCACCCAAGCCACTATGCCATGCCGTGAGGCAAGCGGTGTGTAAATTGCAGTTTCGGGAAAAGCGGTCTGTCACCACGATAAATAGTGTTTCTGCCGTTAAGGAAAGGTGGTTTTTTTTTTTTTTGGGGGGGGATGTTCGGTTAAAGGGGAAGTGTCACAAAATGTCTGGCATAACACACACTGTAGATTAAATACTGTGTCATCCAGGTGTGACTGAATGGGCAGGATTCCACACGTGATGCATTTCCCTGTACCGTTACTCAGTGGATATTATGGGCTGTTGGAAACCTAGTTGGTCGATCAGAAGGCGCTCTTTTGAGCCTTGCATGGTGAAGGTGAGCTCATCCATGCCCAGTGTGTGTGGCGCTTGACCAGCTGTGTTAATGTACAGCTAAGACAGGCTGGCATGGTGGCCGATATGGCCTTTACTCGCAGACGCTCTGGAGCATGGGGTGTCATACTGTATGTGTGAGCGAAAAGTGTCAGGAAAGCACCTGCATTGCGTTTGGTTTAAGCTAAGAAAAGATGTGAGACACTATAGAACATCCGCTCAGTCACTGAGCGGCTGAAGTACCTACTGAGACTGAGAGTTGGCGCTGTCATCGAGGCGCCAGAGCTCATTTTAAATGAGGACTGTCGATCTGAGGAAGGACGTTGGAGGCAGCAGCAGAGTGAACAGTGGTGATACCATGTGTAAGGTAACTTTCCATTAGGGGAGTCTGTTTTGGTATCGCCATAGTGTTGAATTCTTTAAACGCCTTTCACGTGTTTCTCGTCACCGTGTTTCTGGGTGGGCTGCTGAGGGCTGGGTTTCCGCATCCAGCGTTGATGTCGTGTTTGTTCGGGTTGGTGATGGTGATTTCGTCGCTCCCCTGATGAGCTCTGCCATCCATCAGGCCTGTTAGCCATGTGTTCCCGGGAGGCAGCTGGGGGTGACGCCCTCCAGCACGTCCTGATTTCCGGCCTCTGCGTCATGAGAGTCTGTGTCCTGCTGGTTAATTACCATCCTCGGCCATAATGCGGGCTAATCTGAGTGTGTCACCAGCGAGAGGCAGGTAAGCCGTGCCTGCTAGGGCACAGGTGCGGGGCTGCATCCTATGTAAGGCGAGACGCTACGGCGATTATCGGACTTTACCTGGGCGTTCAGGGGCTCGTGGAGAACGACGTGAGCGAGCGGCTCGTTAGCGGAGATTGTAGACTGGTTTTGGACGTGGGTGGTGGTGGAGGACAGGAATGGCATGTCTGTTACCTTATTCCAGCAGGCTGTGTGCCTGAACACTCAAATCCCTGAGCCTCATCTTATTTTCATAGCTGCTCTTCAATCGGCGCCGATACTTGGGAGAACGCAAACAGGCCCGAGACCTCCTCCTGGAGAGCCGATGCTGCTCTGGTCCAAAGTGACCTTTCGGTCAGGAAATATGACGAATTTCAGGAAAGATTGATGTCCTGGAAGTGCTAAGGCCTACCGGCGTCTTCTCTCGCAATCGGCAATTCAGGCCATGAAGCCAGCCAGACACCGCAGACGTGGATGTAATGATACAAGAGACAATGTAAACTGGGCCTGTGTGTTTTAGCAGGCTGTCTGGCTGTTATCACAGTAAATGGCTCTATTATTATCCTTATTAGGTCATTTATCTGGCAGCTGATCCATGGGAGTTTGTTAAAGTGCTTTGGACGTGAATTGACACAGCGATTGTTATTCTTGCAGTAAAACAATTTTCTGCTCTGTTGGAAAATTGCCACCTTGTGCCGTAAAAGTCAACAAAGGCCGCTGTCATCTTGTACAAATGTGACTGTGTATGTCTCTTAAAAATTTTCTCTTCAAACTGCCTTATTTGTAGTGGCACATACACCTGATAATTTAACATTTTACTGCTGTATAACTGGGTGCCTGTTATGAAAAGATGCAGTAATAGTTTTCTCTGTCTCTGAGTCGACGTGGTCAGAGGTCGGTTCAACGCTCTCCTGATCGCCCATCGTCAGACATCAGCATTCATGCTCATCTTGTCTTCTTCTCCCCACCTTCTCAGATAACCCAGTTAGATCCAGCGTGGACTTTCATGGAGGCCAAACTGTTTCCTCAGGAGACTCTGTTTTTGGAAGCCAAGGAGTAGGACTATAACCAATGGAGGAGCAGGGTGGAGGTGCCGGGTGGAAGAGCCGGCAGAAAGAAGCCCAGAAAAGGAACCCATATGTGGAGTCTCTCTCTCTCACATGTGCGTGTACGCGCGCACACACACAGACACACACACACACACACACACACACACACACACACGCACACGCACAACAACATCCCCAACAGGTCGGGCTCCGCGCTTGCAGACACGCACCCACCAGACATGCGCACAGCCAGCCCTACTCTCCTCCTCAGCTAACCTCCACGTCTCCATCTTCTCTGTCCATCTCCTTACAAAGACTTTCCCACAACAGCTTTTTAGATGTTTTGTGTGTAAAGAGGAAAAAAATTAAATAAAAACGGCAAAACCGACCTTTGGAGAATGCTGGACTGTCCCCCTGCCTCTTCAGCCTCTGTGTTTATTGATCAAAGGACAGGCTCACCTCCCCAAAGCACCACTGACCCTGGTCTCACTTCCAACACCATTACTACTTTTAGTTTTTTTTTTTTTTTTTTTGCTGATTTGAATTTAGTTCTGTATTCATCAAATGGAATAAATGACCACGTCTACGTGAGCCAGCTCTCCCAAAACACACATGCATGCAACCATCTTTTTTTAATCTAATTTGAAGCTTTGTATTAAGAGAAATTATTTTCTAATTTATGTGTTCATTTCCGTTCAGCAAAGCTGTCTCCTACCTTTAGTGTTGTTTTAGGTGGAACTCAGTCAGTATCACATCTTTCTGCCTTGGAGGACTATGTTAATATTTTACACTGAATTAAATCCAATAGGTATTGCATATTTATTTTTTAATTGTACTGCCCATTTAAAACTTGTCCTTTTTATAGTGTTCATAAGCTGTTTTTTTAAATTTAATTTCTTTTGTTTTGCCAATGCTGTGATTGTTAATATCATTATGGAATTCTTATAATTGCCAGCTCTGAGTGTAAACATTAAAATCTACTCAGGATTCTTCAGTTGGCCTTTGGGATTCTTCTCAGTTCCATCTTTGCTCTCTGAAGATGGAGTGCTAAAGTAACCCAGCAAACTGTCGCGCTTCACGGTCTACTCAGTCGGCAGACACAGTGAACCCTTTAGCTGACATCTGCATTGCACAGGAAGCTTTTCACACATCATATGGCCTTAAACTGCCCTGATGGAGCGTTTCTGTTGGTGGTGCAGCAAGAAATATGACATATAACATATTGTGGTGAATTTGGTGATTTTTATGGCAGAATTTTTGTATTAACATCTATCTTGACACAAATGCAATACCGCTACCCCAATTAGGTCTTCTACTTGTTGCAAATCAAACAACTAATGTGCTGTGATCTGGATCCCGATTGCTGTGGTCTGAGATGCAGAGTGCAATGCGCATCAGTACCTGACCATGTCATGTAATCTTTTGTTTTCATTTCTCATGCTTCCAAGAAAATCAAATTGAGGGTAGGAGGATAGTAGAAGATAGAAGTGATTTAAATCAATTTAATATATAATTTCTGTTGTTATTAACCCATTTTACAATATTACAACGTTAGGGCCTTTTTAACAACTTTTTGGATTTCCTTTATAGTTGGCAGCAATTTTTAGAGCTATCCGATCCTGTTAGAGGTGAATGGGGAAAAAAACACGCCCAGTTCATTCAGTTGTTTATATTTTTTAACCCTTTCATACATGAATTATGACTTTTATTTACTCTTTTTTTTTTATTCTTTCAGGATAAAAAAATCCTAACTGATTTTCCTCCAGTTGTACTTCTTAAAAAGATGCATATATTGAACTGCATGTATTTGAGTACTTCACTACAAGTGACACAGATGAAATTAGTAATAAGTCTGACAGTGAATCACAGTTGAAACCTTTGCTCCTTTTGGGGCAGTATCTCCTAAAGAGGATTCCATGCCACCTTTAATTTGAGAACGATCCATATATTAGATAATGGGATTTAAGTAGTTGTCTACTGTAGTTAGCACAATACCTGAAAGGGTTAAATAAATTTCACTTCCGGTTTCCTACATTTATTCATTTCACCAGAGTGGGGAAGGTTTGAGTCAGGTGCAGCACCTCCTACTGGCACATGTGGAGTGCTGCTAGTACCCTTTCTGTTTGGTGTGTGTTCAGTGGAGTCAGAATCCAGGCATTCAAGGTGGTCTTGCAACAGGATGATGGTTGATTTGGTACCTTAAATTTGAAAAAAAAAAACTATACTCATGATTATGATGATTGAAATGCTGTATGTTTTAAGTAACACTAGCCATCCTTTTTAAATATTCGCCAGAGATGCCCAGTGATTTTGTATATTGGATGTTTGATTTAAAAGGATCGGCATCCATGCATTTCCTTAATGCATCTTATGTGGCAGCCCGCAACAGGTAGGTGAAGTGATTGCAAGCCTGATTGTAAAAAGATGTGCAGCCAGTCCTGAGAACTGTGTTGATGGTTCAGTGTTCTACAGTGTAACATCCATGATAACTTTCCACTTAATACAGGCTACCAAAAGGGACATGGCTCAGCTAGCTGGAAGATGTAGACTGTTCGTGTGCTGTGAGCTTCACTGTTGAGCCACACATTAATGTTTTCAGACCTCTCTGTCACAAAAGCTAATTTTCCATGTTCAACAATGAGCTTTAAAAGCTTATCTCTCCATCTGCAATGGTGTTTTAAGATGAAGGCATAAGGCTCAAGAAGGCATAATAAGCAAAATGTCAGCACTCACCAAAGACCTAGAAAAACAAAAAAACTGACCCCCTTCAGGTCTGGGATGAGTGCTGTGATGGGGGATATGTGAAATGTGTCCAATTGACCGTGAAGCTTGTGATACTGTAGCTGTGGCCCTTAGTGTCGTAAGCATCATGAGAGAACTGACACATCCTCAAGGCCAGTTTGGCATTATTCTGTGTTAATGCCATCAGCTGCACTGCTCTCACGCAACAATCTTCACGCTCAGTGAGTTTGTTCATTTGGTGTTCTCCAGAGTGACAGCCCTGAGTCAGCGACAGGACTAGCCTTGCCATGCTCCGACACTCCTTTCAGCATGATGCTACAAAGCATGATATGCATATCTCCATCCTGCCACATGACTAAGCAGGGCTGTATACTTCATTTGGGTTAGATACCTCTCAAACAAATAACTCAGAACAGAGAAACTGCAACAATAAAATAATCTAAGATGTTTGGAGGGATTCTCCCAGTCATTCCTTAAGGCCTAATGTTAAGGCCGTTCACAGATACACTTTTAGTACATTGGTACTTTCTATTTTTTCTTTTAACCTGCTTTAAATGTGGCTGAAATGAAATGTTCCTTGAACAGCTATAGAAAAGTAACATTGGGGTGGATGATGCATTCCATGGTTCTGCAGAGAGAAAATGGTTTATTTTGCTGCTAAAAGCATCTGATGTGGTCAATGAGACGGATGTGAATGCACAGCAGTACCACGTGGATGCTGGCTCTGACCGCAATAAAACCAGACCATCCTCCAAAGCTCTGCCCCCTCAAGTGTCACTTGTATAACTCTAACCCTATTTCTAACATGCTGCATTTCAGTTGTCATATCAATGTCAAATAAAAACTGTCATCTCTTATTACACAGAAGCTACTATGAATTATGTTGATTGAAAATTCCTGAAGGATTATGATGATAAGTCACTTTGTATAATTCAGCTTGTCATGTTCAGGTCTCTGTGAGCCAAAAACTGGTTTTCTCTGCCATGAAATTACATGCATAAAAGTAGATACTGGGAAATTTTTAAGTCTGATAGTTGTTTTAATGCAAATAAAGCATGATTGTATCCAGTCAATTAAATTTCTTTATAGCAAATGATGGGAAAGACACAATCCTTTATGCAGGATTTAAGACAAAAAGGTGAGGATAACCAAAGACATCCATTAAGGTCTTAGTTCATGTTTAGTCCTGATTGTGTTGTTGCAACAGGACCTACTAAATTGTGTCTCTCACTTATAGTCTCACATAGAAAGAAAAGTCTCTATTATGTTGTCAGCCAAAAGTTTTACTTTTTTTTTTTTTATAAATACCTATAATGATTTCTCTTTAATGGACAGTGTTGCTGGTAACTTCTACTGAAATTTCATACACTGATAGCTGTTGCCCAACACTTAGGGAAAGTAAACATAACTGTGTATATGAGAAATGTATGAAAATGCAGTTTTCATATACAGGGTCACACAAGGATTGGTAATTGATATGATTTGAAACATCACCTGAGAGCCAAGTGGCATGGGGAATAATCGGCATTGAATGAATGAAAAAAATGAAGTGCTCAGATATTGGTTTTATTTTGACATTTTTGACATTTCTTCAGTATGTGAAAAGGGCATATATTTTCACATATTAACCATATCCATATGGTAACTCTGATTAGCTGGGACATGTTGTCTTAAATGTCCATATTAAGTGACACCCCAAAAATCACAAAACTTCTATTTAATATTACAGCAACCTTCTGAAAAGTACCTCAGTGCTACAGTATACTGTTCAATTGTGAGTAGCACTCATTCAATGCATCTGTAGAGCATTTGATAAAAATTAATTTACCTGATTTTCATGTTTCCAAGTCCAACGTGATGCAACTTTCCCTTTTCTGCCATTTTCAATAATAAAATGGTAAAGTTCTTCTTAACACATTTTGGTGTAACTGGCAAGAGACGCCTAGTTGCCAGTAATGTCCAGGGAGACCAGGAACATCTTAATCAGGACTGGTAGTTTGAGGTTGATGTCAGTCAGGAATCCTGTCAAACTAAAGCAAGCACATTAAATCCCACATTTTGGCAATGGGGTTGTGCAACAATAGAGTCGTTCTGCGGTTTCCTATGACACAGATTCGTAGTGGCGGAGATTAGGTGGTGACTTGATTCCTTAATGACAACGAGGAAGCGTTCAGTAATGTTTAACCATGCCACCCGGGTCAACAATGTTGCTCTATGATGAGTGAACGGAATTCTTGACGCAAGTGATCTCCGCTTTGAAGGAGCTTCTGATCCCACCACAGCAAGCTTTTTAAACTTACTCAACCATCGATCTGAGGAATCCCAGACTAAACTAACCTGGGAGGTCATTTAAAGTTTACTTTCTCAGTGGAACTGGCACTGAAAGACTCGAATAAAGAAACAGAATCTATACAGCTTAAATACTTAGAAAAAAGGATCTGTAGTGGGTGACGGCTTTTCCCCCCGGCCCTCGACTAAAACTAATTCATACCGTAAGGGAACTGTATGGATAGCAGAATATATTTGTGGTGTGATTTATTTATTCATTTTTATTGCTCAAATGTTCCCGCGATTCAGAACAGGATGAAGCGGTTTAGAAAATTAATGAATGAATGTTTAAATGTTAGAAATGGTAAACTATTTTGAGTTATATGAGTTTCCGAAGTTGCAACAAAAGATGGACTAGATTCTTGCCGTAGTACTTTTAGCCCGGATAGGAGATTATTTAAATCACAGTTACGTGTTCGTACTCACTAAACATCTTAATATTCTGCGATGTCCCACGATGGAATGCGTCATGTATCCGCCTGCTTTTACACGGCCTACTACACTTCACAGTTGGAAAAAAACGATTTGCTTTTCTTGGAAGACTATATGATATTTTTATTTTATAATAATGCTTGTGATTTTGCGGATATATGATTTGTTTTTATTATTGTAACATATTCTTTTTATGATTTGTAACGAATTGTTTCCTTTTGAAACTTACTTTGAATGGATTTTCAATTTTAAAATAAAGGCTCAAAATTTCAGTATTGATATTCCCTAAGATCTGCACATGGAATATAATTTTTTACGTTGTCAACAAAAGGTCCCAAGTCCCCTTATGCGAGGATTTGTATGTCATACTGAAAGGCATGTTATTAATGTCAAAGTCTCAAAAGGTTATGTAGCTTTCCAACATCCGTTTACAACAGATGTAGGATTCACATGCAGAGTTTTTGGGGATTGTGGATGGTGGGAGGAGGGACTTAACCATCTTTCCATTTGTAGTGCTTTTTGCGGTTGATTTAGCATGAAAAAGTATCTCCTTAAATGCAGTTCAATATTTTAATTTTAAAGTTCAGTTTTTTATAATGTATAACACAAAATGTACATATACATGATAGCATGGCATGTTATCATTTTTGTAATAAATGTCTCGTCGATTTATCTGTGTGAAATTACAATCGCGTTGATGAGTGCCGTGTAGTTTATAGCAATGTAACTGAATTTGTTGACTGTAATCAAGGCGCAGATTAAGAATTTGCTATTCTCGGCATCCGCAAAAAGTAATAAGTTGCATGACCTGTTTTTTTTTCTGTCACTGATCTTCACAGTCAAAAACATAAATTGATATCTGTCAAAAGACACCGGCCAAGGTAATGATATAGAACATGTTTCGATGGTATAACCTTAGTCTTAAAGGACATCTCCTGTGGGACGCCTGTTATTCTGTTTATAAAGAATTTCAAATTGTTGGTTATTTTAATTGTTATGATTCGTTCGCTGCATCCCATAAATCACATTTATATAAAATAGAATCAATACAAGGCCTAATAGTTCGCTGCTTTTCATTTTATTTATTTATTTATTGCAAGACGGGGTGTTAAAATCCTCTATTCGGAAACGCTACCACTGATAAAAATGGAAAATTTCCTATCAGTATTTTTAAATAATCGATAAAAAATGCATCTGTTATTTATCAAATACATTTTTCCATCTTATTGAACGGTCGCCTAACTGAGACTACGCGCGGGTCAGCCAATAAAATAAAAGGAAAAATTATTTAAAATTTGATTTTTAAAAATAGGCTAAAAATTTTACACGGTACGGTAGGAAAACAGCAAAACACGTATTAAAAATGTATGCCATTTAAAATATTCTCAATAGGTTTTAGGTTAGCGGGTATTCAGTAGCGGGGAGGAAAGGCAGTCAAATGCGGTGCAAACGGAGCGGATCACCAGATTTCAGGTTTTATATCCAGGCTGTGAAATGGATGCATAACTTCAACAAGCGAACACATCCTCGTGTTTTTATGAAGTGCAGTTTATATTCAGCAGTAGAAACAAGTTAACACCACGAAGATCGATCCGGCTTAGTGTTTAACTTCTGATGTCTTATTTCCTATACTTGGTATTGATCTTCGTTGCCTGTGACATATTCGTGTTTTATCACACTCAAAAATAGGAAGAAATAAAATTAGCCTGCTAGAAGATCACATTAAGCGTTTCAGAATTTGGGGATTTTATGTATTTTGATTAAAAACGTAGATTAAAATAATTTTCATATGTAAAATCAAATGTTATGTTACTCGTTACATACATGTAATGCGTATGAAATAATTTATCATAAACTGTTAACATTGATAATCTGTGTTATTTTTTTAAATATACTATTTAAATGATTTCGATCCTAATTGTATTATGTGACGTATAGTTGTAACTAGTTTATAAACGGATGATTTGTTGGAAACTTTATAAAAGCTGTCCGATATTTCTAAAAGCGATATTTCTTGCTCTAAGACTGAAATGACTTGTTAAAGCTGGGATATTTTACGTTTATAATATTGATATATTTTACATGTTCCTGTTTTTGTGAAAAGGACATTGTGCTCCAGCTATTCCGTCAGCGACATTAATGTAGACTAGTGAACATTGTTTAAATAAACGGAAATGGTAAATATCTTGAATAAATAATAGGATTGTAGTCACATTGAATATTCATGTATTTACCGTTACCCCCTCCGATCTCCACTTTCTTAAAAACTGCCAAGATTAAAAAAAAAAAAAAAAAAAAAAACGTAAACCTATGGTATTCGGATTATCATACCCTGGAATAAAGCATTAAATAGGCCTAAGAATGTTTGAATGGGAGCAGTGGCGTGCGAACTGAAGTAGAGTAATTATTGCTTCATAATTGTGTTCTTTTTCAACACCGTCTTGCAGGAGAGCCACACTTGGAATCGAAGCGGTTTTGACATTTAGGAGACCGGTCTTTGTATAGAACACTTCAAGTTTAAAAAACAAGCCTGATTGAAGCGGAGTAGCTCAAAGCGGAACCCATTGTAGGCCAACACATTGAGTTTTGATTTGGGACAATGGTGTTTCTCAAATTTCTAGCAAAAACCTACACTCCATCTGTGATCTCAATGTGGGCTCTTTTTGTCGGATACTTTCTTTTCTGCGCAATTCGCTCCGTAAAGGAGGCAGATGCAGGGGATGGAGCCTGCATTTTAATTGCCTGATGTATACCTGAGCGCACCGGGGGGGGGGGGGGGGTTTTCAGGAGTTGTCCAGTTCTAAACATTTTTTAAACAACAGTCGGTTTTAGTTTATCTTGCAAAAATATTATTGGATGCTGGTTT
>JAACJT020000028.1:8716529-8731538 GCA_009936485.2 Gymnarchus niloticus | reverse complement strand
GGAGAAAAGAAAAAAGAGGCAAAAGGAGGAGGGGGGGGCGGGGGACCCCGCTGTAAAAAAAAGGAGGGGGGAAGAGAGGGGGGGGGGGGGGGGGTGAGGGGGGGTGTTCAGCAGTAGTCCAGTACCTAACACGTTCTATACAACAGTCTGGTACAGTTAATCTTGCAAAAATATAGTTAGACGCTGTATTCACACGACTCATTAATGATATCCTGTAAAAATCTTATCAAATAATGATCATCGGTCTGAACGTCGCTGATGAAATTTAAAGTAATTCTCTTTTCTGGTTTCCTTTATTCAGACCCCATTTGTTTGTATTATTTATATCAGTATCCCATCACGAATGTAATTGGGATGCGTCTTTCTTCTTCTCACAGAACTCTCTCGTTTCACTCAATAGCATTTAACTTTCAATGAGGTGATCAACTGCCAGGAACCCTAATCCGTGCCTCAGGGTCTGCTGAAGCTAACTGGGGCAAGAAAAGCGGAGAAAGAGAAGTATTTTAAAGCACCGAAAAAAAATCTATACAATAGTTCTGAATTATGGGAGTTAAGCCACGTGTTTCTTGTCCGTCCTTGGTAATATTCCAATTAGAAATAAGGGCATTATTTTTACGGTTGTGAAGAAGAGCTCTCCATCTAAACTGTTTGTAGAGGAGCTGCAAATATCCCTCCGCCCTTCGGTGTTCCCTGCAGTGAACCTCATATTTATTTTAAAGTTCGCCGTAATCGCCGCCTTTTCTGCGCCTCTTTTTCAAACTCCGAAGCACCTGCCGTTTTCAGCTAGGAGTATGGTAGATTGATGCAGGCCTCATTTTACTCTTTTATATAATTATATAGATGTAATTATTGTTAGGAAACGCATACCGTTAATGTTTGCAGCTTATAGTATGCTATGCTGTGGTGGATTTGTAATCATTTTATACATTCGAGTGGTTTTTTTTAGCATTTTTAGGCAAAAATGTCCAGAAGTGTATAATATGTCGATATATACAGGCACTACCTTAGTTTGTACGAAGTTAGTTGAGTACAAGAGTATCGCTGATTAACGCGTTGTAAAACTTTATTATTCCAGTTTTTAACTGTGCAACAAGTTAGGCGTAATATTGTACATAAATTGGTGTCCTTTCATTTACTTATTAGGTTTTTTAATTAAACATTATTTTTTTTTATCTGTTACTGCGAATATTCATAAGCGTTAACATTCGGAGAAATGGCAGATTTGGAAAGGGTATCGAATTCATTCGTTGTTGATCGTTGTATACATTAAAGGACACGTAGCCTACTGTATAAAAGTTAAATTTTAAAAGAACCTTTTTGTATGCACATGTGTCTGTGCACAAGTGTTCTGGACAAAAGCAACTTTAGAGTAACAAATAATAGCTTATTTTGTGTAGTTATTTTAAGGCTTTGTTCTCTGCCTTGAGGGGGATGCCTCCTCTCGCTAAAAAGTCCTTCTTTACGAGAGCTTTTCATGTGAACTAGAGGTTAACAACCTAATGAGCACTTGGTGAAGAGATGAAGCGTGTAAATAGGCACTGGTTTTCCCAAATCATGCGCTCCTTGCGAAGCCTTCTATCTGCTACTCTAACGTCTGCGGCGCTTTAATAAGACTGCGCGATTTCAGCGGGAGTCCCCGGGAGGCTATCCGGGTCCAGCCGAGCTCAGGCTGGGTAACAGCAGCCAGAATAGCCGCTGAAATACCTCACCAGGGTGCTGAAGTGCAGAAACATGCTGTTACATATGTTGGGTCAAGCGTCTCTTTTGTGAGAATGTAAAAAGGTGTAAAAACTCAGTCATCTGTAGCATATTTTATCGGAGTGAAAGCTTTGCATGTTTTTCTCTCTCTCTCCTCTCTCTCTCTTTCTCTCTCTCGCTCTTTTTCTTTTTCTACGTACGTCTATCGAACTGTTGAAAGAATGTTGAATTTTGAAAGTGCCCCAGTTGCATTTAATTGTTGACTGGAATTTAATTGGAAATACTAGAAGCCTTAATTAAAAGCAACTAATTATCAGTGACTGAAAGAATGACGCACTAATATAAACAACGTAAACGGAATTAGCTATATATATAATATATAAAAAATATATATGATATATAATATATAAAGATAATATACATTTTTATCAGGATTAAATATATGAGAAACTTATATGCTTTTATATTGTTATTTTTGTTAGAAAAAATGTTATCATATCAACAGATTTCTTTTTCTGTCTATTAACTGTTATGATAAGATTTTATCAATTATTTTGGAAGGATTAAATTGGCAACTTAAATAGACTGTCATTAAACTGGCCATTACTTTTGAGGCACTTTAGAAATACAGGACAGAGAGAAGTAAGAATACCGGGTCAACCGTCGACATCTTAAAATGTGCTGCATCATTCTAAGGTACCTGTCACTGGCCTCTACATCAAGGACATCTCATCATTGGAGAAGTTCTTGTTCTGGGTCTACGTGTGGTATCATTATGAACACAGAATTACTTTTTAGATGGCAATTTTCATTCGTGTGAGATCGCTGCCGAGATAATTACTTTGAATGTCAAAAAGATTTAGTTTAATATCATCTCTATTAGTCTGTTGGTTAGGTAATTAAAGGTGCAGATGAAACCAGCGGGGGAAACAGATGGCATTTGCTTACTATGATTCAGTGTGTAAACAATTGGAAGTCAGCAGTGGAGACCGCGTGGAAAAGCGAAAAGGAAGGAACTGAGGGGCATATAGAGAGGCGTCCGCGAAACGACATGTAGGCTACAATAAAAGCCACTTAAATGTGAGGAGGTGCCCAGGGTCAAGGGAATGGAAAATAGGGGCGGGCTAGCTGTTAAGAGAAATAATTGATATAACTGGGCACCATCATTGCGTCAGCGAGAATGAAAAAAGGAACGCTTTTTAACGATAACGGTTAAATACTCGGCCAAAAATTATTTCATTTTATATCTCCTGTTGCTGTCAACGATGTGTTTAATTTAGTTCACAGCAAAGCAACAGTGCCATCTTTTATCAGGAAGAACGTCGTTGCGAAAGAAAAAAACATCAAAAAGAGCATTACAAATCATTTTTTAAAAAGAAACACAAACGAAAAGATTTTTAAGATCCTTTGATTTTGTACATCGACACATAAATATCTGAACTAGACGACCTAATAGGTAATTATGCAGATCATTCTTCCGGTTATTACTATTATAACTAATAGTAGTAACAAAACAATACTAATTTTAATGTGGTCCTGGACAGATGATAGCCTTTTTTAAAATATAATTTTTGACTATTTGAGGTTGCTTTGCTGTTTTATTATACATACATACATACATACATACATACATATTCTTATTTGCAATTTTGATTTACCTATACCGTCTCATATTCCTAGGAATCAACAAAAGACTTAAAATAACTAATTGTAATTATCTGCTTACGGCTTTAAGAAGCTGGTAATACGTTACTGAACATAATTAAATATGAGACTAAACGTTTAATTTCTGTAAATCATAACGACGTAGTTTATACAATGGGTGCGATAAAATCTTGGTAAGGTAATTATACTAGAGAACTTTTAACATTCCGCACGTCTAAAATAAAAGCTGAGTTTTTTTTATTTCTTACAAGTAACGTAATAATCCCAAGCCAAAACATCTAATGATTCTGCAGCCTGAAATACTTATATATAAAATCATATAAGCTAGATGCATTAAAGTATTATTAAATCTTTTATTTGCTATTAATATTTATATACATAACGTAACAACATATATAACAATATATATATACACCACACATACATACATACATACATACATATATATGCTGTTGATTTGTCTATTTGGGCGAAAAAAACATTTTTGTTCAAGAAATTTAAAACTGAGTTTTAGTGATTTTTCAGACATTTACGGCAAAACTTAAATATATGCAGCTTAATAAAATCGACCAGTTCTAATATATCAAAGTATAAATTATTTCCATGTAGCTATACAAACTTTTTTTCTATTGTTTTTGTCCAGCTGAGGGCCGTGCTCCACTTTTTGTATGCTGGGTTGAGTATGTAAATAAATGTTCCGAGTTAGATGTAAAACTTACGTGATGCACAATGCTTTCGATAATAAAGAAGAAAAGAAAGAAGGGATAATTTTCAGAAACGTAAGTGACGCTCAGCCAGCCGTTGAAGACGATGCGTGAAGTTAGTAACCTTCAAAATAGAATGAAATATGTGAATATAGTACATTAAACGTATGTTTTGCACACTCTTTTTTAGTAGCATACCTATTTTTAATAAACCATCTTGATGTGAACAACATTAAGTAATCTTACGGCATATATACATAATGCATCATGAAATTAACAATTTATTTAATTGCTATTGCGATGCAGTGAATGGGAATATAGTGTAATGTCAAAGAAGGAGTATATAAATTAGAATGCAGACTATCTATATATATATTTTAATTGTTTATAATAATTAATTTACGGGTTACGTGAGTTAGATGTATGAGTTTATATAAATAAATACGCAAGCATCAACGTTAATCGCAAGATCGATAAGATCACGAAAAAGATTAAGCATTTGAAATATATCACGCTGATTTAACATTTCTAACCGGTAGAAAATACTTTAGAATTGTCTTAAGCAAAAAGTTGAAATATTACAATTTGTATTATATACATTCATTTGTATGATTCAATATAGTTCACTCTGGACAATCGGAGTGCGAATATATCACAGTTTATTGTTACCAGATTCTTAGCTGTGCCTTTAAAAATATCATATAAAACCCGATATAAATATGTGTTTAATCTTAGATAAGATACGAAACCATGCAGGTTCTCCGATTTTTGCAACATAAATTTAGGGCATTTCTCATGATTACTTACCTCGTTACTTTATGGACGATTTGATGGTGATGACGTCATCGAAAAATGAACTAGACTCCCTTAATTTGTGCAGCAAACTCTGATAATATAAAATTACATTACATATTTTTATTGTGTAGCGTCTAAAACTTTTACACCTGCATTTGAGATTGTGCAACTCGAAAGACAAGGTCAGAAAATAATCAAAGGACGGAAAATAAAATAAAAATAATTAAACAAACACTGGATACTTCTAGGTTGTTTCATCCATGAGAAAATAATAAGAAATGGGAGTTTAATTTTGTTCAGATTTTAACTTCTTTGTTTATATTTACTATCGAAATTTTGTTTTGTCATTTAAACTCTAAATTCGCTATTATAAGTAATGTGTTTTAGCTCTGCAGGACCTCCTTCAGATTTTGAACACTTGCTATTGAAGAAAGAACTCAGGTGGACACAGTTGAAAAAAATGACAAGCCAATCAGATCGCACCTTCCCCCTTTGACCAATGACGGGCGCCACACTGTTGTCAAATTTGTCTAATGAAAACGTAGGAGCAACAATAGAGAGAGAAGATCTGTATCTAGTGGCAATCTCTCGAGTTAGTTAGTGTCTCACGCTTGTTTCGGTAGCAACGTGAACGCCTTTCGCTGAAATAACTTAAGACCCAATTAACTTCTAATAGATCAATGGGAAACCTATGGATTTCAAATCAAATATGAAATATATTTCTTCATTATAACTTTCAGCTTACACATTCTAAGAACACACCCGAACATTTTGTGTGTGATTATTGTTTTTTTTTTTTTTTCCTTGTGAGTTTTGTAGGTATCTTTCGTATTTTCGGACCGTTTACTTTGATGAGAGGATAGACTTCAAAGGACAAACCAATCCAAATAGTCAGAGAAGTCGTCTTTGGAAGCTAAGAAAAGTTTGTGACAGACAATATACGGACGTATTCTTAGTGTAGTCCTTTTAAATTTCATAGGCGGTTAATTATATCTGGCAAAAAATTTTAGGGAACACTAAATATTAGTACATTTTTAGTAAATCAGTAAATTAACAAAAACTTCGTTAATGTTAGTCCTCCGTGTCTTACTAAATGTTTCCTTTTAATGCACTAACTGGCTGCGTGCCTCGTGTGTAAATCTAGATGCATACTTTAAAAGAGTACTTGTAGATCATATATATATACATATATAGATTAAATCAAACAACTATAAGAAGCAAATGCTTTGACTGAATTCTCTTCAAAACTTCAAAAGTGACAGATCGGTATTAAGTAACCAGAAAAGTTTTAGTTGAAGTAGTTATCGTTTAAAATCTACGAGAACATGGACATGCGATCTGAAATCCCTACGGCCACCGCTGGATCCCAGGTTCACCCCGGAGCCGCTGCTGCTGCTTCTATCCCCGTCTCCATGGCCAGCAGCCTGCTGCGGGGTCCCCCGCTTCTGTTGCGGGCAACGGAGAAATATCCGCGCACTCCCAAGTGCGCAAGATGCAGGAATCACGGCGTGGTGTCGGCATTGAAGGGACACAAGCGTTACTGCCGCTGGAAAGACTGCATGTGCGCGAAGTGCACGCTGATAGCCGAGAGACAACGTGTGATGGCCGCCCAAGTGGCTCTGCGCAGACAGCAAGCTCAGGAAGAGAACGAAGCAAGAGAACTTCAGCTCCTTTACGGCACTGCAGAAGGTCTGGCACTGGCCGCTGCTAACGGTATTATTCCACCTCGTCAGAACTATGAAGTCTTCGGGTCTGTGAGCAGCGAGACAACCTCCGGTGAGCACGATCACTTTGCCTTGTCTTTAAGCTGACCAATGTACTGGTTATGTAAAGGGTTTTAGTGCATTCAAAAAATTCAGTATGGATTTTGAACGAGTTTCGATGAATATATAAATGCGATTCTCTGCCTTTATTCTCATCTAACATTTAAGAACATCAAAAGGAGCTAATTACTGACAATTTCTACTTTACCAGAAAACTAAATGTGCATGCTTGTGAACTGAGAGGTACACTTATGAGAATCAGGTTACTTAATTGGGTCTCCACTTTCTTTGCAGAAGGAAATGTCCAAAAATTTGAACTGTTTCCAAAAGCCCAGATGCCACGATCTGTCACACCACAACAGCAGACTCTGGGGAAATCCATGTCCACTGATAGTGAGTCCGTACCAGGAATTTCCTCTCCTGAAGTGAGACATGGCTCCGGTTCTGAAAATGGAGATGGTGAGTCCTTCATCAGCTCGCCTGTATCCAAGGGCCTGAAAGATGGGGAAGACACTCCTGGTTCAGTCAGTCCACTAGGTTCTGATTCTGGGTCAGAAACAGAAAAAGATGAGCAAGAGCCCTCGCCATCCTCTGCCAACGCCAGGCAAATGAACGCCATCGACATTTTGACCAGAGTGTTCCCCAGCCACAAGCGGAGTGTCCTTGAGCTGGTACTGCAGGGCTGCGGGAAGGACGTGGTGCAAGCCATAGAGCAAATCCTCAACAACAGTGGGCAACCCAAGGCTCCGGAAGAGTCATGGGCGGCTGAACGGATGCTCCAAAGTATGCAACCACCATCGGCTTCTGCCCCCCGGCCCATTTTACCTGGAGCCATGACTCTGAGCAACAGGTCTGCCTTTTCTCCCCTGCAGCCGAATGCAGCACACTTTGGCACAGATCCAGGTGCCTACCCCTTGAGCACCCACCTGGGACTCAACCCCCTGAGACTAGCTTACTCGGCCCACAGCAGAGGACTGGCCTTCATGACTCCCTACTCCACGGCAGGTTTGATGCCGACACTGGGTTTCAGGCCCCCTATGGACTACGCCTTTAGTGACTTGATACGGGATAGAACGATCTTGCATAAAGACCAGGGGTACACCAATGGATTGTATGGGCCTTTGGTGAACAATACTCCTGATAAGCAGTGAGTGACTGTCGAAAAAATCTTACTTGTAATAAGACTTCGTGGGGGCTCAGCTGAATTAGGAAAGTGTGCAGAAGACATGACAAGAAACACATAGCCAAAAGTGTTCTGTTTTAGCAGGGTAACGGAAGGGGTGGTTGGGCAGTGGTTGATCCAAATGGTTCTGGCCCGTAGACTTCGTTAAATACCCTAACCTGTCGAAAAAAGCCGCATTTCTAATGTGTGTCCAAAGTCTGTACGAGAAGTGCCACAAACTAGAAATATTGCATAAATATATCCGTTAATCACCAGATGATGCCCGTACATAAAGGCCTCCTTCATTAGCGTGACTACACGATGCTGGTATACTCGGAGATGTCGTTAATATTTTACCGTTGAAAGTAAATGCGGTTCTTTATCATTATTTGGCTTAGTGCTAGATTAAACCAAAACTCCTACATTCTAAATGACTACCACTTAAGTCTCGTAATTAAATGGGAGGAACAAACTTATTTTGACACCGATATAAGAACGGAAGAAACGCTGTCATTTTCTGTCGTGTATATTGTGGATTGCAGTTTGGTTATTTCTATATAAAAAACCATTTTATAGGGTGCATTGAAATTCGGAAGGTCACGCGATGTTCATCTATTGAAAATACAGTTCCATGTTAGTCGTATTTTATTTTTTCTCTCTTTTCCTGTTATTTCTGTTATGAAAGATTTTGCAACTCTAGTTACTAATATTGTCACCAATGTGAGACTTAAAAAAGTGTCAGTCCTTCAAATGTACCTATGTTTTTTAAAAAGCACATTTTAAGTTATTGCTATTATCTGTAGTTATTTTTTTTGTGTTGATAACACTCAGCCTAACGTTTAAACTAATTAATTTTATGCATTTTATTTTTCGTGCCTCCTTGTAGTTCCTTTTCAAAATAATGTATATTGCATTTCTAGATGATTATATTTGTAAATGTACTTTACCCAACATAATCTGCAAAAATAGTTCTATGATGAAATCGCCATTCTTATGTGCTTTAAGTCTTGCTTTTCTTATATGTTGCCAGCTGTACAGTCATATGATGTGTTGCATTTGCTAGAAATAAATGTTATTTTCTACAAATTAGGGACCAAGTAAAGTGACTTTTTTATGTCATTCACATTCAAACATGTTCCTACACATGAATACTTGACAGAAATCATGTCTCAAGAATTGTCTCCGCAAACTATGGTAAACACAACGACAACTAAATACTGTTTTGAATTTTAAAAATCATATGCACAAAGTTAAATTTGTTTAGTAATGCAAATATTTTTATTGAACGAAACAGGTGAGGCACATTTACTCTGAACCTGTTCCATTACATGAAAATCACTATTGGGATGCGACATTAATGGAAAAGTGTTCATTGTTTAACATTTTAATAAGAATAAGTGACGACCAAATGTGGCCATAACTAGTTTAGACATTTGTACAGTTTCATTTTCCAATTCAGATTGATCCTGCATGTCTCTCTTTCTGGAATATCTGTCCCGCAAAAATGATTGTATCGCTCGTAGCTGCATTTTACTAGTTCTTTCATAACTTTATTTTATAGTGACAGTATTTCATATTCCATTATTTTACTTATTATTATTGTAGGCCTACATGAATGTATATATATATATATATAATGATAATAATGACTATACTTCTCTCTCTCTCTCTCTCTCTCTCACACACACACACACACACACGTTTGCATTTCTAACCTTATGGGGACCTTCCATTCATTTCTATGGGTTCGAATCCTAACTATGACAACCTTAATCCTTACCCAGCCATAACCTTAACCATACGTAATTCAACCCAACAAAATACGACTTTTAGCTCTTTTGTTTTTTGATTGCATTCACATATTTGTTTAAAACTTAGTTTTCTCCACACGTTACATACCGTCGATGTATTAAATATAAATGTAAATTAAATATATATACATATATTTCATACTTCATGTTTTGTAAGTATAAATGTCTTTGCATGGATTTGTTGTACCACATTTAAAATAGTTATAAACCCACGTCAGTGATACCGTTGGCGCTTTTATCTACCGTTTATATTACCGTTTATATTATCTACCGTTGTCAACACAACGGGAGATAATATTTAAGTACATAGAAAATAAAAGCAATGCATACACATTGACCGAAGGAAATGTGCGCGATGGCGTAACTCCAAGTCATGAAAACGCCACAATAGGGAAGTTCACTGTATTTTTAAATTAAGATTGCACAACTCCTGAAATTTGATGCCATGGAAACCTAATCCGTCCACTTTCTTACTTGGCAGAGTTAAAGTGTTTACTTTCCTCCGCCAAATATAACAGTGTAAACAGCAGTGTCAGATTGACAGAGTGCCTTCGGCCTTGTCCATTTAATGGCCAGCGGGGAAAGAAAACTAACACTTATATGTCCTCGAGAGGATCCCTAATATGTTTTTGATAAAGTTTATTTGTTGTAATAATATCAAATCTCCTTTTCTTATTTTATTTACCCTCATATGGCATTCATCCACATGTAATAAAGTTTTTATGACTTCTGTTTTCAGTTTGACAAGATTATCGGAATTCAAAAGTCTAAACATTTATCTATTTATTTATTTATCTATTTATTTATTTAAAACCCAGATTTGATTTTCTTTGTGCCAAGTGGAACTTCAACCGCACCCTTCCATGTCCGATTTAGCAGGCGATCGAGTGAGGACCATTTCAATGATCTTAATACTATTAGGTGTACAGTGAAGGCAAAATGCTTCGTTAATTCTAGATAAGAGCTAGATATGTAAAAGCGAATGCAGGGTCCTTAGTTTAAATAACAACTAAACTAAACTGTTAATTGTGCCTCTTATCTGAACGCCAGTTTGCTCTTTTCTGTCGCCAGAATTGTGAAATTTTATTTCCCCATAGCAACGTTATATTCCCGTTGGGTTATTTCACACCTATTTACACTGCATTAGACTATTAAACAAACCACGTGTTTAACAGTGACGTGTTTGACGTATTTACCGGATGATATAATTATATACTTAAAAACATCCCAAACTAATAATGCTATTTTCCAAAAGGTTATTTTGTCTACGGATTTCCTTTTCATTCATTATTAATATTATGTGGTATTTAGCCGGGCACAAGTTCTATTACAATGGGCATGGTATAGGCTACTTAAATATATGACCTTTTGTTTCTTGTCTTACATCGCCTAAAGAATGATTACAACACCCTCATTGCATATATTAATGCATGGTGCTAACTAACCCTAGCCCTAATCCCAACCTCGAGCATTTCTCTTCATTTACGAGTCAATGTTTTCAAGGTGTTCAAAAGTTAATATTTTAAAAAAATTGCGCTGTATATTCTGCTAGCAAGCAGCGCTTCTGCAATGAAATATTCTATAAATTGGATGTACTTGTATGACTTACTGCTAAAACCCTCTGAATAAGTAGTTAATTACATCGAAATTCCCTTGGAATACTAAAAGATGGCGAGATGTTCAATTCCGATATTAGGACCAAGCAGAGAGCAATTTAAAGGATGCCCATATGATAACTATGAAAGTAAATAGCTTAAACAGTTTAGATGAAATATATGGCGTTTGCGATTGGGCTTTCTTTCTGAAAGTCTCAAGTTATCCAACCTAGATTAATTTAACTAGATCCATTTTATTATTTACTTCTAAAGATTTTAGAGCATTTTTATCGCTTCTTGCGCACGCACAAAGTGATAGTCATTGGATTGCACGCTTATATATACCAGTGATTTAGCTTAGGACAACTCTACTTTGAGACAAAAAAGGAATTAACTGAACTAGACTATGCATTGCATACTTTTAGCATGGATTATGACAATGAAATTGAGATGCGTTTCATACATTTTGTATGACAACATCTCCACCTTGCGTCAACATTTAAAAACAGCAGTTTGTTTCTTACGAATGTTCTTTAATCCTTAAATAATTAAGCTCAGATAAGTGAAAAGTCGCATTTCCACTTTTAGCAAAAAGTGAACACTAACGCATATAAAAATAAGTGTGAAAACACACTAAGCGCTCAGTAAAGTAACATTGTTTTACTTTATATATAGGTCCGTGATAAACGCCTACCAAAAGCTAACGTTTTTGGGCATTCATCATTTAAATGTTCCTACATTTCTTCCGAAGCAAGAAATGCCTAGTTATGAACGGGATTTTTTTCAGTTTATTTCTTATACGTTATTATAACTGCGTCGGTAATTGTTTTGTTTTCGACAGTAACATAAATGTTTGTGATTTTTTCTCCTACCAGTTTTATTCATAATGTTCACTGTATGAAATGTTTATTTTAATCTGCCATGATAATAATGGCCCGCCCGCCGCCCTGTACTGGTGAGAAAATGGATGAACGGATAGTGCAGATATTTGTCAAAAGACAGGGAGAAGGTTTCGCTGAGTTTAATTAAAACAATTGCCTGTGTTACAGGAACGTGCAGACGGGATACTCGTGAACTTCCACAATTGCCAGTGTGCCCGCGATTAAGGAGATTTATTAAGACTGTATAATAAGTGTTAATGGACACACTTAACAAATACAGGCACAACAGAGGTGTCTACAGATGGATGGACGGGTGAGTGATAATAATTAATCATTCACTCCAAAACATAAACGTGCTAGTCAAAGCTAAGCAATTAGAATCGAAGAACCTTTATTTATTCCTATAGTTAAAGGAAAAAAACAGTAAGTGAGAAGCGTCATTAGTGACATAAAATAGATAACGTTAAAACCTTTGGACGTAACTCAATTACATTAATTAACAACTCAATAAACACTGTGCTCCCGCCTCTGCGCCGCGAGACAGAAAAATGGGGATCCCACAAAACCCCGCACAGGTCAGAAGTCAACCAATAGTATTTATGTAAGAGCATAACACAACATGGCCACTTGCTCTCATCATAACATCTTTCCTTGAAAAATAAACATTGTACATGGAAACCAAAACAATTTACCAGAGAGTTATTGACAGCAAAGTAGATTTTACACTGAACATCATATAGTAAATCTATATAATACATACTTAATACATAATACACATAATACACACTTCTTCCTTTATTTCCAAAGAGAAAACTTTTAAATTTTAAAAAATTTAACTTTTGCTGCTGGTTTTGTCAGGATGCCTGCAACCGTGTTGTCAGATGGATAACAGACAATTTATATTTTCCCTTCATCCAGCACATTTCAAATGAAGTGGTACCTGACATCTATGTGCTTGGACCTCTGTCTGCTAACTGGGTTCTTTCTTAGTGCAATAGCTCCTTGATTGTCACCATTAATTTTTGTGCAATTGTAATGTTTCCGATCCATGCTATTTAAACAGCTGGCTTAGATACATGCTTTCTTGAGCTGTGGATGAAGCCCTATGTATTTAGCCTCGCATATGGACAGCGCCACAGTGTCCTGCTTCTTAGACCTCCATGAAATAACAGGGTCCTGACTGGTTAGGTTGAAACAATAACCAGTAGTGCTGCGCTGGTTTGCTGTGTCAGACACCCAATCAGAATCACTGAAAGCAATTAGACTCAAGTCCTCTTTAGATTTCCTAAAACAAAACTCAAAACCAATAGTGCCCATTAGATATCTTAGTACATGTTTAGCAGCAATTAAGTCTCCGGTTTTGGGATTTGCTAATGATTGTGAAATTCTACTGACTATCCAAGAAATATCAGGTGTGGTATGTGTCATAGCATATATCAGGCTCCCCACCATTTCCCGGTATTTCCTGTGATTGACAGTACCCTGGCCATCTTCATCTACTTTTGGTTCACATAGGGTAAATATTGGCTTGCAATCTTTCATACCAAACCTTTCAAGCATTTTCAGGATGTAGTTCTTCTGACTCATTTTGATCTCTCCATCTTTTTGCTCAGAATGAATATTAGGAAGTATGAAAATTTCCCTAAATCTTTCATACTGAACTTAGATCTCATGTTTTCCTTAAATCCGCTAAGTAGTTCATTATCGCTTGCTGCTATGATTAAGTCATCAACCCAAATGATCAATATAGTTTGTTTCCAATTTGCTTCTTATAAACACAATGATCTGCTTTAATTTCTCTGGAAGTTGTTTTGTTCCAGGTGATCATGCAGAACTCTGTACCAGTTTCTGTCAGACTGTTTCAGGCCATAGAGAGATTTCTTTAGCTTGTACACCAGTTTCTCTCTGGTATTAGATTTGACTGCAAAACCTTCAAATTGTTCTATGTAGATTTCAGCATTTATTGGGGCATGTAAGTATGCTGTTTTAACATCTATTTGGTGAACTGCAAGGTTATTTTGTATTGCCAGCTGCATTAATGCTCTTATAGATGTGATACTGGCTTTGGGAGACAAAGTTTCTTTATTTTTGCCCCCTGTTCACTTAATTTTATGGCATAAACCCAGCTACCCTCCACTGCATCGCTACTGTCAGGTAAAGTGGTCAGCTCAAATGTATAATTTTCCTTAAGTAAGTGGAATTCTTCCTCCATTGCACGTACCCACCCTTGTAAATTCAGGGCCTCTCTGTAATTTTGAGGAGTACTATATGTTGCTCCATAGCAGTAATCAATTGTGATGATAACTGAGTCATTTTCAAGATCAGTTACATAATGTTCAACATGTTTTGGGGCCTTTCTCTCCTTCCTTGTGTAGTGACCATTTTGTATATAATTTGAGCCTGGGTCAGGATTCTCCCCACAGTTTGGACTGCTCTTTCTTCCATCATATTATGTTGTGAAATATGAGTCCCATCCTCTCCTTGGCTCCCTCTGTTTTGGTTTCTGCTACTACATCGGTTGTGTACAAATTCTTGAGTTTCTTTATTATATTCATCACTTTGTGTCTGCTTTTCAGTATGATTAATTCTGATGAATTTTACCAATCGGTGACTAGACAATTGCTGTTTGTCTGGGTAATAGACCAGATACGCTGGCTGTTCCATCTATTATAAATAACTTACTTAATTTGATTAACTTATCACTAAGTCTTGGTTATGTACCAAAATCACTAAAAATAGCTGTTGTCAAGCCTGCTTTCAAGAAACCTAAGCTTGATCCCAATGACTGAGCAAATTATAGGCCTATCTCAAACCTTCCCTTCTTCTCTAAAATCTTAGAGAAAATAGTAGCAAAACAGTTGTATTCATTCCTACAGAGAAGTGGCATAAATGAAGTGTTTCAATCCGGGTTTAGACAATATCACAGTACTGAAAC
>JAACJT020000028.1:8670394-8704762 GCA_009936485.2 Gymnarchus niloticus | reverse complement strand
ATGTCCACCAAATGTAACCACACTGGACTCTAAGGAGTTCAAAGAAGAGAGGAGATGTACTGTCATTCTGTGCACCATGCACTGGGTTTAAGGAGTTCAAAGAGGCAAGGAGAAATTCTGTCATTCTGTGCACCACACACTGGGTTTAAGGAGTTCAAAGAGGCAAGGAGAAATTTTGTCATTCTGTGCACCACGCACTGGGTTTAAGGAGTTCAAAGAGGCAAGGAGAAATTCTGTCATTCTGTGCACCACGCACTGGGTTTAAGGAGTTCAAAGAGGCGAGGAGAAATTCTGTCATTCTGTGCACCACGCACTGGGTTTAAGGAGTTCAAAGAGGAGAGGAGAAGTTCTGTGCACCACACACTAGGTTTAAGGAGTTCAAAGAGGAGAGGAAATGTTCTGTGCATCACGTGGATGTCCTGCTGTGGGGGTACTTGTGCGATCATGGGCCGCCAGTCACAGACAGGCCCCCTTTGTTGAAGTGATTCTGCGCAACAGAGGTGACATTTCTGGGTACAGACTCCAGGAGTCTTTCATCGTCATCTCACATGGGATGAGCAGATCTGTCCCAATGCCAAAGTGTGATGCTCCCATGACCAAATCTAATCTGTCTTCCCAATCAGAATACAACTTTTCTGCTTGCACCAGCACGAGTTTTTTCCCATTATTTTGACATCCACCTACAGCCTTGTTGTGATATTTTAACAGTCATAGGCATACCGTTCGGCTGCAGCTGCCTTTCAAATATCTTCTACCTGGTGCCTGAGTGCACAGGTGACACCTACCATGTGCCTCATTTAGCAAGAAAGCGACTACATGTGAGTCAGCTGCTGTACACAAAATTCCAATACCACATATTTGTCAAATAAAAGTTTTCCTGAACTAACCAGCCAGTGCTGGTGTTGAATGAGGCTTCATATATAACCTGTGGTGGGTGGGAGTATCTTGAATTACCAATTAGTGCTGGCACTAAATAAGGCTTCCTAAACTGTGGTGGGTGGGAGTATCCCAAATTACCAATCAATGCTGGCGCTCGCATTCAAGATTCTCCCGTCCACCATGGGTTTTGAAGCCTCATTTGTCCCACTTGTGACCAGGGCAAAGTGACTACAAGGCACACTTTTACCTGGTTTGGCATGATCGAAATGGCACAGCCAAATGAAGTATAGCCTTTAGCCATATAAATGACGTGTGGCCTTGAACCATATAAGAACCCATTGCGGATTACTTTCAAATTATGAAAGATTTCCATTTGCAATTTGCATAAACCAGCCTAAACCTGGATACTGCTGTTGTATGTCAATTGCCCCAAACTCTGAATTATTAGTCAACAGTCTGACTTTAGATATTGAAAAGGAAGACGCATTTTATTGTGGGTATCAGCTGTGAGCTTTCTTCCAGACCTAGGGCAAAGTACTGTACATTCTCACACCTCATCCAACCCCGCGATCACCAGATGTTGTATGTACCGTTCCAAGTTGAATTTTTTTTTTGGGCGTTTCTCCTCTGCCCCTGCTGTGTGTGACCATCCTGAGGTTGGACCATATGTCTGTTTATTGCCAAAAAAAAATGAAATGTCAGCATTCCACCTGTAAGAGATTGTACAATTATAACTTTTTTCCCTTCCAGAAATAATAACTCCAGGGATGTAAATGCTGTACTGAGAATATTCACTTGCTGTGGAGGTCAACATAACAATCAGTTCAGTCAGTTAATGGTCAGTTTATGGGAAAATGCACCTCACGCCATGGAAATGCAAACTGACCAAAGTACAACAAGAACAGGGTAACTCTGCGGATATAGAGTTAGAATTAAATATAGTTTACATAATAAAGCGTCTACACATCTTTTCTCTTTTTCCTGTGGGAAGATTAAGTTGTTTGCAGTTTCAAAATGTGACAAAAGGAATGTCATAGCTAATCTACCTCTGATCTAAATCTTTGCAACAGAAACAGTACATGATGTTTTCAGGCATTTTGATTTGACCTGGGATTTTATTTCAATTCTGACTAGAAACTTCTGACATGTGGTAGGTTTTCAGCCAGCAGCATCTTCAATTTTTATGTAGACATGAGTGTGTATTGTACCATAGGCTTTTTTTTTTTAAATGTGTAAGGTATTGAAAACTTTATTCTCATTTACAAAAAGGTTTTATTCTGACACTGAGTACTCCACTATCTACTGTATATTGTATTGTGCAAACAATATTATAGTCTGATAGATTCTTTTTAGTGACTGACAAAATGATTTAACAGGGGTAATTTTTTGACCAGGGTGGTCTTCTTTGAATTACGTAAAGCCAAATTTCTGATACACGGTAAATGCCATTTTGGTTTACATTCAGAGAATAAACTAACGTCACCACTGGTAACCATGGTCATTTCAGCAATCCAATTAGGTGGCATTCAGTGAAGACCAAGCATGAGATTAGAGCCACGACTGAGGGGTGTACGTTGACGTACGTTCTTGGCATCCCATTACCTCCATGTGGTCAATTAAAGACACAGAGAGTGGTAGAAAGAGGGGAAAGAGGATGCTCTTTGATTAGGAGCCTGTCGGCTTCTGCTCACAACATGGGGACTCTTCAGACAAACTGCTCTGCAGGTGCAGAAACCGAACAAAAGTGTAATAACAGAGGTAACAACACATCTGTCCATTCTGTCTACACTCCAGAAGCAGTATAGGGGTCTGATGGGCCCGGATTTTCTCAGAAATCTAGGTAGGGGATGCTCTGTGGAGGATACGAGTCCATCACAGTGCGCACACACACACACACATACGCGCATAACCATATATAAAGACTCAAAGGGCAATTAAGTAACAACAACAACAATAATAGAGGTGGTGTTATGGTAAGAAAAAGGAAGTCCTTGAGCCAAAGGACTTAGAAGGCACATTGTCTCAGAGGGATAAGTGGGAGTGTGTGACAGCCGGTGAGGTACAGAGGTGGAACAGAACACGGTGCTGCCTAGGTGTGGGGGCTTTGCAGTAGGTGTGTTGTCAAGGTCATTAATATTTCAGAGCCCCTTTATTTTCCCCTTTAGGGTGCTACTTTACAAGGAGCCAATTAGTAAGAGAAGGGTTTTGAAGGCCGGGGCATTTCTTAACTTATTGACAGTCAGTTAGCGTCGGGGTGCCTGCTGATTACACGGCTGTTTGTGGAAGAGCTGTGAGAATGTCTTGTTTGCCTGACACTGAGGACCTGAGCCTTCCATTAAAAATAAAGGCCTTTCTAAAAAAAAATGGCTCTACTAGCGGAAAGGCTGGCCTGGATATAAAACATACAACCTTCCTATAGAAAATCTTTTTTTTTTATGTATAATTGCAACCCACAAAGTCTAACCACAGTGAATATGTAAATAGAGAGCAGCAGTGGTTAGTTGCATGTTGGGATTCCTCTTTCAAGAAGTAAATTAATTAACAGCAGATCACTGTGTTGAGGAGATGGATACGGATGAACGCTCCGCAGCCTCCACAGACGGTGAAGTGCTCCGGTTTCCCCAGATAGCCGCAAAGCTCACTCTCTCTGTGGAAACGCTTCTGGAATTTCCCCCAGCTAGACCCCGTGGCACAAATGTGTTTACGTGGGCTAACTTCGAGCCGACGCTCTATTTTCTCCTCCTGGAGCGTGGAAATCCGGGCCGAAATACACAGACAGCCAGGATGAGAAAACCTGGAGTCAGAAAAGCTGCCAGCGGAGAAGCAGTAAGGTGGTGAACCTTGCTGTAGCTTGAGGAACTCACATGGCTGAACAGCTCCTTACAGAGAAACTGGAGGTTTAAAACTGTCCACATCCAAAGCAGAGGGAGGATGGGAGGTTGTGGGTGGTGTAATCTAGGTCAGGTGGAGAAATACTGCCAAATGGTGGACTATGGGAACATTAATGGTCTCCCTTTTTCAGACCAGCAATTACAGTGCTCCAAATTATGATCTATACTGGCAGACTGTGCTCAGCAACGGAATAGAGACGGATGGCAAGCAGCTGAGGCGCTGCAGATTGATTATTGATTGGGATGACAATGATGTAATGGGGGCAGTCTATGAGGGGAAGCATTTGGGGGTTCCCACTGCAGGCAGAATTAGTCCATGGGGGGCTGCAAAACAGGAAGACCCAAACCCTGGCATTCAAAGGGTGAAGTCCTGCAAACTTTAGCTTCATTAATCTTAGTAAGAGTCATTGGTACATACGTCAACATGCCAGATAACTTATTGTATAAGAAAGCTAAAGCTGAGGTTGAACAAAAAGGCCCTGAGGATCAATGGTGAACAAAGTACTTATTTGGATCTTGGATGTTTTACTATATTTAACCGCATCAGTCCATGCTGAGTCTGTGCTTTTCATAGTTAGGTGGAGGCAGGTTGAGAAAGACCTTAAATATTTGATGAGAGTTAGCTAAATCTCCTGAGACAAAGGCTGGCAGCAGAATGGGTCATACTGTAGAAATATTATTCTTTTTTAATTTCAGCTTTAAATATAGACATGAAGATGGCCTTACACATTAGAGCAGAATTACCTCATTTGTTGTGAAGCTGTATAAATTTTATGTTGAAATTTAAGGTAAATCTTTACATGTTATGTCCCATCTTATGTGATCCTTTGACTCAAAAGATCAGACAAAATGAAAATGTCCGACATTTAAGATATCAGTGTGGGATTTATAGCTCCTGTGAGCTGCATGAAAGGAAAATGAGTCCAAGTACATGAATATAGTGAGAAAAAACCAGAATGGAACTGACTGTCTTCTTCCTGAAGGGCTGAAAATGAAAGGTTCTTATTCACTGTCATCTGTGCTGAATTCAGATCCATACCTTTCAAGATAGACTTACCCAAAAAGACTTGAATGCTTAGCACTGTTACATGAACAACAGTATTTTTTGTCTGGTATATATACACTATATGGACAAAAGTATTGGGCCACCAGTTAATGGGGGGAGGGTTCAGATACTTTTGGACTTGGGTAATTAGGCCATACTCATTACTGAGACAGGTGTATAATTAAACACACTGCCATGAAATCTCCAGCAACAAACACTGGTGGCAGAATGGGTCATACTGAAGAGATTAGTGACTTTCAACGTGGCACCATCACAAGATGCCACCTTCCCAACAAGTCAGTATCAAATTTTTGCCTTGGTTAACTGAAAGTGAAACGACTGTGATGTGGAAATTTCTAAAAACAACAACAGTTCATTGGATGTCACATACGCCACACAAATAGAAAGGGACCCGATGACCCAACATCAATACTCAACCTCACTGATGCTGTTATGGCTGAATGGTAGCAAACTCCACCAACAATTTTCAAACATCTAGCGTAAAGCCTTTCCCAAAGAGTGGGGGCAAAGCAGGACCAACTTCTTATTTATACCCTTGGTTATGGAATGACATATTGCACAGGCAGGTGTTCTAATACTTTTGTCCATATAGCGTAGTTTATTGTATATGTGAATGTTGTTGTGTTTATATTGTAATTGTATTAATGTAGGACTTTGCAGATTATTCCTGCCTCCATTGATGACTTTGTTATTAAGTCATAATGTGTAAACGCTGATTAAAAAGTCATTTTGACTCAGAGTCCTTCAAGTACAAATGAGAATGGAACAAAGACGAGAGGCAAGGTGAATATCTGTACCAAGGATGTACTCCATATTCAAACGGTTCAGCTCAAAAGTCATTGTTAATTTCTGGTGGCCATTAAATGGTAGAAGCACAAGGTAACATTGCTCACCCCTCAGCTTTGAATTATGTACATGCATTATGAAAAAGCAGTCCTGACATTTTAATGTTCTCTGATTCTAAGTAGAAATCTGAATAAAATGACTCCTTGGTCTTCCTGCTTGTTTGGTTTAACCCATTTAGATGGAGTCTTTCAGAGACACTGCAGTTTCAGAGACAAACAAGCAAAAGCATTTTGGCAGCCATTGTTTCAGTTCTTTATGATGGAGATTTTCAACCAGTTCTTATTTCCATGCAACAATATTCCCCAATGGCTCCTATTCATTCCATGACTTAGCATTTTTTAAAAGGAAGCTAACAACATTGTTCAGTCTTTTCAAAGTGGATGCCCCATTGAAAATTTTATGAAATATATGGAAAGTAGTAACTTTCCTAGTAGAATGTTTGTATTTTTGTGGAAAACATGATTATTCATTATCGTTTACTGGCTTTTAATTTTTGATACTTTATCATTTACAGCCTCTTAAGCTCATCCCGCAAGTTTGAAGTTTGAACTTTTCCCAAAACAAAGTAACTTTGTGTACCACCATAAATCCTGTATTTGCCCTTCACAGGCCAGCAAGTCATGGTGTTCCCTGTCTCTTAGACTCCAGTGAGATATGACTCTTTACTGCATAAGTGATTATGGATGGATGGATGGATTAAATTTCATGTAGTAGGTCTATATATATTCATTTATTTTGTGCAGAATTCAGTAAGTACATTGATGTCAGGTTAGATTACACATCCTCAGCCGAAAGTTTGCAAAAGACATCTCTTTGGATGATATTTACGACATTGTGATGCAGCGATCAGCTACCAGTATCCGCTTAAGCAATAGATGATTGAAAAAAGCAGAGTGAAAATTACAGGTATTTGTTGCAGCTTGGACTGATATTCTGGACATCAGAAGGGAAGCCATATTTTGATAAGAAGCAAATAGGAAACATAACGAAATAATGAGAAAATAAAATTAAAACCCACCACTGTGTTACTGTTTCACAAACTAATCAAATAGCTGAAAAGCTCATCTATGAATAGCCATGTAGCCATCACTCATATTAACAAGATAAAACTGTTCCATCACGCTGAGGTCTTTCATTTCATTTTTACTCTCATTTGGCTCCGTAATGCAGAAGTACTGAAAATAATGCGTGTTGACGAAAATTAAGATTTGTTTAAAAGCAGCAATTATACAAGTATTCTTTGGCAATTTGGATATCGTGTCATCTTGACATCTTATGTCGTGCTAACTATTAAACAGGCTTTAAGTGAAGACAATAAACAGGGTGCACCGTGCAATACTATTATTAAACCTTTGACAAGTCAGTCTTATTTTATAATTACATTAGTTTTTTTATGGAAAAAATTGCACACAATGTATAAAAGCACAAGAACATTGTATCAGATTTCTGTAACAGACCTTTTGTGAAATTTTTGGAATCATATTAAGATTGGTGGCATTCACACTTATAGTTAAGAAGGCATTTAGGTTATTCTGGTTAAACTTCCACAATAAATACTGTAAATCAGGAGCACCTGCAAACAAAAACCGTCTGCTAACAAATTGGTGATTCTGTTTTTGGAAAAAAAATGTTAATGATCACAACAAATCCTGTGCTTTAAGGATCTCAGTGTTGGCTGTTTATTGATATGGGATATAGAGACTGGAGTTGTAGTGTATCACATGGTAGAGAGTAGAAGTACTCTCTGAGTCTCACATAAAGGCTTTAGTTGGGGGTACGATTAACATCTGGCCTTCATACAACGCTAACCTCCACCTCCCACACACGACTGCAGGTGTTACCATTCAGGAAACATGTTTGAACAGGGAGCAAAAGAGGATTCCTGGCACAAAACAGGAACAAGATTTCCCCTTAGCTGATTGTCAAACAAGCAAAACAAAGCGGCATGGCATTTGTTTGCTGTCTTGATGGAGTCTACTGATCTCTTGCATTACGAGTCATTTTCAGCTGCTGATTTGTATTGAATCCACAAGTTACAAAATACATACAATTTTTAAAATGCAAGTTTTATTTAAATTCAAGTTTATAAAGAAAATAACATATTTGGATGTTTTTAAATTATCAATGCATACCGCTCAACAAGTTGTTTTCTAGCATAGTTTTCAGGTAAAATGGAAGGCATGTTTCTGAGCATCAGTCAACTGGAAATCAGCCCAGTTTAGAGACTAGCTGCTTTAAATGATTATTGCAGAATGTTATATATGATAATTGATTGCATAGAATAAACAGCAAAATTTATGCTGTACTTTGTTTTAGTAGCTTTGCTAGGGTTGCCACTTCTATTTGTTGACTATATGGTGAAAAGTATGTGGCCACTATTTAATTAGGGAAATTAAGCAAAAGCCTTTGCTGTCAGAGGTGTATAATTAAGCACACTACCATGAAATTTCCAGCAACAAACACTGGTAGCGGAATGGGTCATACTGAAGCGATTAGTGACTTCCAATGTGGCACCATCATAGGATGCCACCTTGTCACATTTTTGTCGCAGTCAACAAGTGAAGCGATTATGAAACGGAAACATCTAGAAGCAACAGTGGTGTGGTAGGCCACCAAAATAGAAAAGAGCCTGATCTCCCAACATCAATACCCAAACTCGCTGATGCAGTTATGGCTGAATAGCAGCAATCCCACAAGCAATATTCCATCATCTAATGTAAGGCCTTCCCAGAAGGGTAGAGGCTATTATATCAGCAAAGCGAGGACCAGCTTACTGTTTATAGCCTTGGTTTCAGAATGAGATGTTGTATAGACAGATGTCCACATTTGGACATACTGTATTTTTGCCATATAGTGAAGCTTCGGGTAATTTTATAGGTATGACAGAATAACAGCTTTGAGAAAATTCAAAGTAGTGGCAATGAGACCACAGTTTAGATTTGGCACTGCATTATTTGACAAGCACTCTTACAGTGGCTTAGTAGTTAGCATTAAAGCATCACATGTCCAAATTCTGGGTGTGGAGATTGTGTTTTCCCTCCATGTTGAGCATTTTTTGCTCTGGTTTCTTAAAATCCAAAGCTTGCAGTTAGGGAGAATTAAATTGCTTTTAGTGTGTGTCCTGCAATGGACTGACATCCTGACCAAACTGTCTCCTGCCTCATGCAATGACACTCCACTGGAAAAGTGGATTGATGGATCATTAAGGTCATACTCAATCACAAGTCAGAGCACAGAATAAAATTTGTAAATAATCTGCAGACAAATGTGTAATGATTCAGAACACGCTAGGATCCAGTAGCAGAATCACACCATTTAATCATAGTCAGAACAGCCAGGGTCAAAACCAGAATAGGTAGGATTTCCAAAAGCCAGGGGAGCATAGAAAACTTAGTCATGGTCACACGCAGTAGATCAATTCCGGGGAAGCAACAAACAGAACCAGACAGGAAGCAGCCAGAGCCACCAAACACTGGCAGAATGCAAAAGAATCAGGAACACAATACCTCACAAGGAAGTAACTAAATGATACAGCTTAAGTAAAGGATCAACAAGGCATGACTGGAGGCTACTTGGTGATAATTAACAAGGCACAGCTGGTCAGTATTCAGAGGACATTGAAAGGAGTAGTTTGGGCATGGCAGGTTAGACTTAGACTGGCTTGGTGTGGGCGTGACAGTATGCTTATTGAAACAGCCAGGTTTATTGTGTTCAGGTACCACATGAAATTTCCCAGATAAGTATGCTGAATATTTTAAATCTAGGCTTGCTCATGAAATCTAAAAATCTAAGGTGTTTTAATTAAAAAGAATAATCACTTAAAAAGCAATTCTTGCCCTGCAGTCTTATTTGCATCATACTGCTGCCCAAGGAAGAAAGTGAATAGATAATTTTAAAAGTGCACCACACACGCAATTAGTTGGTAGACAGCAAAACAGGTTCTCTTTACTTTAACTACCGACCAAAATTCATTGGACACAATGTCAAAAAAAGAAATAGACTTTAAGTAATTACTTTGGCATTCCGTCACCTGTGAAGAAACACCAGACCGAGGCTGAATGCAAGAAATTAGTTTTCTCCAAAAAATGGCTCCTGCAGATACAATGGCTTGGTCATGGACTAATTCTAACAGAGTTCGCAAGTCTGCCATACTATCACAGTCTTGTACAAGCTCCTTGTAAACCACCACCTCCCTTCGCGTCAAGGCCACCCCATTTAAACAGCAATCAATTAAAATCAATAGGGCACACCCATCACAGAAACAAAGTGGATCAATCAACTTTGCACGACCATTACAGGGATAAGGTGGGACAACCCTTCAAACAAAACCACATTAGAAAATCTTAAATACTAACAATGTCTAATTATACATATTTAAACCCCCCCCAAAACAATCCACAGTCATTACGGTACCTTAAACCTACAAATATCAAGGAGATGCACGCCCTTTCTCCCATACATGGCCACCAGGATCCCAGGCTGACACTCAAACACAAACATTAAGTGGGTGAAGAGGGAGGAGTATCCTTCTTCACAATAACAGCTAACTAGCTAACTAGTTCTACCATGGTGATAAACTAATTATAACAGAGTTAGCAACTGGGTCCTACTCTCTACCGCAGTCTTGTACAACAATTAACTAGCTAACTAGATCTAGCATATTCATTGACTTATTGTAACAGTTAGCAATTGTGCCCTACTTTCTCTACCACAAACCTGTATAACAGTGAATTAGCTAACTAGTTCAAGCATGGTCATGGACTAATTATAACAGAGCCCTACTCTCTCTGCCACAGTCTTGTACAACTGCTAACTAGCTAATTAGTTCTAGCATGGTCTTGGATTAATTCTAACACTTAGCAATTGTGCCCAACTCTCACTACCAGAGTCTTCTATAACAGGTAACTAGTTCAAGCACATTCATAGCTTAATTATAACAGAGTGAGCAATTGTGCCCTATTCCCACTACCACAGTCTAAAATAACAGCTAACTAGCCAAATGGTTCAAGCATGGTCATGAAATATTTCTAAAACTTAGCAATTGTACCCTACTCTCACTACCGCAGTCTTGTACAACAGCTAACTAGTTCAAGCATGTTCATCGACTAATTATTACAGCGTTAGCAATTGTACCCTATTCTCACTACCAGTCTTGTATAATAGCTACCTAGTTTACTAGTTCTAGCATGTTCATAGACTAATTATAACAGAGTTAACAATTGTGTCCTTCTCTCACTGCCACAGTCTTGTATAACAGCTACCTAGTTTACTAGTTCTAGCATGTTCATAGACTAATTATAACAGAGTTAACAATTGTGTCTTTCTCTCACTGCCACAGTCTTGTATAACAGCTACCTAGTTTATTAGTTCTAGCATGTTCATAGACTAATTATAACAGAGTTAACAATTGTGCCCTTCTCTCACTGCCACAGTCTTGTATAATAGCTACCTAGTTTACTAGTTCTAGCATGTTCATAGACTAATTATAACAGAGTTAACAATTGTGTCCTTCTCTCACTGCCACAGTCTTGTATAACAGCTACCTAGGTCATAAATTCAACCATGTTGTCACAACCAGATCAGGGGTAGGGCCCGAGCGAGGAGAGGCAGGACACCACTGGTTGGGGTAGGAACGGAGGGTTTTACTGAGCAGAACACACAGCACGTCAGGAGTCAAACCCAGAGAACAGGAACTTGGGCAGTAGCAGGGTGGGAGCAGGGCATCCACAGGGCAGTACGCCAGAGTCAGAAGGCCTGAGGCATGCACGGGGCATGCACGGGGCATCCAAAGGGCAGCACACCAGAGTAGGAAGGCTGGGACGAGAGGCAGGGGGCAGAACCTGGACAAGGGAAGAATAGCTCAATGACAGAGCAGGGGTGGAATGGTAGGCCAGGGGTATAAATAGGCATAGTCAAGACCAGTCGAGGCTCCCCCTGGAGGAAGGAGGGGGAACTTGTGACACATGTTCATAGCCTAATTATAACAGAGTTAGCAATTGTGCCCTACTCTCACTATTACAGCCTAATATAAAAACTAATTAGCTAACTAGTTCATAACAGATTTAGCAATTGTGTCCTACTCTTACTGCCACAGTCTTGTATAACAGCTACCTGGTTAACTAGTTCTAGCATAGTTATGGACTTATTGTAACAGAGTTAGCAATTGTACCCTATTAACAGTACCACAGTCTTGTATAACAGCTACCTAGGTAACAAATTCAACCATGTTCATAGCCTAATTATAAGAGTTAGCAATTGTGTCCTACTCTCACTACCACAAAACTGTATAACAGCTAATTAGCTATCTGGATAAAGCATGTTCATAGACTAATTATTACAGAGTTAGTAACTGTAGCCTATCCTCACTACCACAAACTTGTATAACAACTATAAAGCTAACTAGTTCAAGTATGTTCATAGATTAATTATAACAGAGTTAGCAATTGTACCCTATTCTCACTACCACCGTCTTGTATAACAGCTACCTAGTTAACTAGTTCTAGGATGTGAATAGACTAATCATAACAGAGTTAGCAATTGTGCCCTACTCTCACTGCCACAGTCTTGTATAACAGCTACCTAGGTAACAAATTCAACCATGTTCATAGCCTAATTATAACAGAGTTAGCAATTGTGCCCTACTCTCACTATCACGGTCTAGTATAAAATCTAGGTAATATAATTTGTTAATAAAGAGCAGATGAAGACATGACACTGGGAGCAGGAAGAAGGTACCAGTATAATAATAAATATATGATTGAGACTGGTGAGAGTGTGTGTGGTATCAGTTCGTTTTCTGAGTGTGTAAGAGTCTTATGGCTTGAGGGATGAAACCGTTGCGCAGTCTGGTAGTTAAGGCCTGAATGCTTCAGTACCTTTTTCCAGATGGCAGGAGGGTGAAGAGTTTGTGTGAGGAGTGTGTCGGATCATTCACAATGCTGGTGGCTTTTTGGATGCAGCATGTGGCGTAAATGTGAGGGAAGAGAGATTCCGATGATCTTCTTGGCTGTCCTCGCTATCTGCTGCAGGGTCTTGCGATCTGTGACGTTGTAATTCCCAAACCAGACAGTGATGCAGCTACTCAGGATCCTCTCAATAGTCCCTCTGTAGAATGTCATGAGGATGGGCAGTGGGAGATGGGCTTTCCTCAGCCTTCGCAGGAAGTAGAGACGCTGCTGGGCTTTCTTGGTTATGCAGCTGGTGTTGAGGGCCCAGGTGAGGTTATCCACCAGGTGAACACCAAGGAATTTGGTGCTCTTGACAATCTCCACAAGTGAGCCGTTGATGTTCAGTGAGGAGTGGTCGCTCCTGGTTCTTCTGAAGTCAACAACCATCTCCTTTGTTTTGTCGACGTTCAGAGACAGGTTGTTGGCTTTGCACCAGTCTGTTAGCCGCTGCACCTCCTCTCGGTATGCTGACTCGTCGTTCTTGCTGATGATACCACCACAGTCATGAGTCAGTAAAGTGAACAGCAGTGGACTAAGCACACAGCCGTGTGGAGCCCCAGTGCGCAGTGTGGTGGAGCTGGAGATGCTGTTTCCAGTCGTGACTGACTGAGGTGTCTCAGTCAGGAAGTCCAGGATCCAATTACAGAGCGAGGTGTTCAATCCCAACAGGCTCAGTTTTCCAATCAAGTGTTGAGGGACTGTTGAATGCCGAACTAAAGTCTATGAACAACATTTTCACGTATGTGTCCTTCTTGTCCAGGTGGGTGAGGGCCAGATGGATGGTGGTGGCTATGGCATTGTCCGTTGAACGGTTGCGGCGATATGCGAACTGCAGGGGGTCCAGTGAGGAGGGCAGCAGGGTCTTGATATGCCTCATGACGAGCCTCTCGAAGTACTTCATGATGATGGGTGTGAATGCAACAGGATGATAGTCATTGAGGCAGGACACTGAAGACTTCTTTGGCATGGGAACAATGGCGGTAGTCTTGAAGCATGTTGGAACGGTGGCATTGCTCAGGGAGATGTTGAAGATGTCAGTGAGAACATCTGCCAGCTGGTCTGCACATCCTCTGAGCACTCTGCCAGGAATATTGTCTGGTCCAGCAGTCTTCCGTGGGTTGACTCTGCATAGAGTCTTCATCATGTCGGCCGTGGTCAAAAGCAGCACTGGGTTGTCTGGAGGAGGGGTGGTCTTCCTTATTGCCACGTCATTCTGTTCCTCAAACCATGCACAGAAGTTGTTTAGCACATCTGGAAGGGAGGCATCACATGCACTTTGTGTCGCCGCTGTCCTGGAAGTGGCTGTGGATTCTCTGGGCGTGTGCGCACTTTGCTGCTCTGATGGCATGGGATAGTTTGGCCCTTGCTGTTTTCAGGGCCGCTTTGTCACCTGCTTTGAAAGCGGAGTCCCGGGTCCTCAGTAGCATGCGTGTGCGCGCGTGTGTGCACTTCTGCAGTAATCCACAGCTTCTGGTTGTGGCATGGGGTGATGAACTCGAGACAGTGACATCATCAATGCACTTGCTGATGTAGCTGGTCACTGATATTGCGTACTCCTCCAAGTCACTGCAATCTCCTTCGGTTGCAGCCTCCCTGAACATGTCCCAATCAGTGTGCTCAAAGCAGTCCTGAAGAGCAGAGATGGCTTCTGCTGGCCAGGTTTTCACCTGCTTCAGAACTTGTTTGGAGTACCTGTTGAGCGGTCTGTATGCTGGAATTAGCATAACAGAGATGTGGTCTGAGTAGCTGAGGTGGGGGCGGGGCTCCGCCCAGTACGTGTTGGAAATTTTTGTGTAAAGAAGATCCAGTGCGTTCGCCCCTCTCGTAGCAAAGTCCACATACTGGTGGAATTTTGGGAGCACTGTCCTGAGATTTGCATGGTTAAAATCTCCAGCGACGATAAACAGTCCGTCTGGGTGTGTATTCTGCAGTTCGCTAATAGTACCGTGCAGTTCACAGAGCGCGTCTTTAGCATTAGCGCCGGGGGGAATGTAAACTGTGACTATAAGCACAGTGGTGAAGCTAACGAGTTCAAACATATTCAAAAACTAATTATAACAGAGTTAGCAATTTGGTCCTACTCTCACTACTGCAGTCTTGTACAACAGCTAAATAGCAAACTAGTTCAAGTATGTTCATAGCCTAATTATAACAGTTAGCAATTGTACCCTATTCTCACTACCACAAACTTGTATAACAACTATCAAGCTGACTAGTTCAAGAATGTTCATAGACTAATTATAGCAGAGTTAGCAATTCTATGATATTGTCACTACCACATAGTTGTATGATAACTATCAAGATAACTAGTTCTAGCATCTTCATGAACTAATAACAGCTAACTAGGTAATTATTTCAAGCATGTTTAGGGACTCTGTATAGTAGAATTAGCAGTTGTGCTCTATTCTCACTACCACAGTCTTGTATAACACCTACCTAGCCAACAAATTCAAGTATATTCATTGATTAATTATAACAGAGTTAGCAATTGTGCTTGTAGATGTGTGTCACACAAATAAACAAGACTGAAGTGACTATAATCGTCTTTAATCTGCCGCTATTACCCTCAGTCCAGTATACTCGTAATAGCTCTGCTCATGTACCGTAACTGCCACTAAGTCTCGTGCGATCTGCTGTAATCTACATCCTGCCTCTCTTGATGCATTAATATACAGTATTGTGCAAAAATCTTAGGCACACAAAGAAGCCATTTGAGGCCATTTATCTGGTTAGAAAGTGTACATTGGCTTGGGAAAAAAACATAATTGACCATTAAACTGTATACTAGCAAACAGTAATGTAACCAAAATTAACAAGAATTTCTTCTGCTTTCAAAAATGTTACTGATACCTGATTAGATGGCTAGAAGAACAGAGCTTTGATTCCTAAATCTCTCATTAGGAGCACCCTAGTCATCCCATGTATTTGTTAATTTTCCTAGCTTGCCTAAGACTTTTGCACAGTACTGTGTATATATATATATATATATATACACACACACGTAACATCGACAAGGCAACAATCCAGGAAAAGCGAAAAGGTTAACAGGAAATAACAGATTGTGGAACAAAACAACGGAACAATCATGACATATAATCAGCATATCTAGGATTCAGTTTGTGGAGATGTCCGGCAGGAGTGGTGTAATGGTGGTGCCCCCGGAGTCGGGCCTGAGAGGTCGCCTACTGCATTGGTATGGAATCAGGCCTTGGGAAGTCAACGAGACCTGTGTTGTCCTGGGGCTGCTCCAGATCGGTGGGGCGCTGAGGCTGCCGTTCTGACCCTGTGGAAGAGAAAGTGCTGGACCCTGCTGGGTCGTAATGCTCCGGTATCTGCAGGAGGTGGTGCAGGTTCCTCACGTACATGGAGGGTCCAGATTGGACTCTGTAACTACGGGGCTGAGAGGCCCGTCCCAGGATGGTGGCCAGTCGGTCATAGCTGGAAGATGTCTGTATCCGTACAGTCTGACCTCCAGAAAGGGGTGGTAACTGCTGTGCATGCCGGTCTTAGCATGCTTTGTTCGTCTGACGTGTCTTGGTTAAAGCAAAGTTAACACGTCCTCCACCCTAGGTTTGTACATGTGTTTGGTCATGGGGATCAGTGTCCTTGGGTGCCTGGAAAATAAGCGGTGTGCAGGTGATGGCAGGTTGTCTCTTGGCATATTGTGGAGGTTCAACAGGACGGCGTCTATGTCTGTGCCATCCCAGGAACATTTCTCCAGCAGGTGCTTTGCAGATCTCACTGCCTGTTCCACGAGGCTGTTGGATTGCAGGTAGTAGGGGCTACTTGTGACATGCATGAGCAAGTCCCACGCACGGGCAAAATTCTGGAACTCCAGTGAACTGTCATGCATTGTTAGTCAGTAGCTTGCTGGGAATTTTGTGTACCACAAAATGGTGTTTCAGTCTTTTTATATTCGGGGCAGCTGGGGTTGGGGAATGTAGTCTATTTCAAGCCAGCCACAGTACGAGTTGACCAGTACCAGGTGGTCCTTCCCCCACCGTTCAAAGATGTCAGCAGCCTTAAGTGACCAGGGCAGGTCAGGAACCTAGTGGAGCAGCAGGGGTTCCCTCTGCTGATGAGGACGAAAGGAGTTGCATGGCACACATCCGGAGACTTCCTCCTTAATATCACCATACATGGTGGGCCAGAACATGGTATCCTTGGCCCTGTGTTTGGTGGCCACAAGGCCAGGATGCCCCTAGTGCAGTTGCCGAAGATAGTAGCACTGAAGTGAATGCTGTATGATGAATCGCTGACTGCGTAGCAGCAAACAATCACTCACAGTGAGTTCATCCCTCATGCAGTAGAAAGCATGGAGATGTTGTGGAAGGGCGGGATCAGACTTGGGACAGCCGGCACGAATAATGTCTGAAAGGGCAGAATGTCAATGGTCATAACATTGTACTGCTCCTGTTCCTGCGCTGTGGTGGTGGTGAGCAGGTGGGCCCTGGAGAGTGTGTTGGCTACATAAAGTTCCTTGCCTTTCTTGTATGTGACAATGAGGTTGTACCATTGGAGCTTGAGCATCATGGCTTGCAGGTGAGCAGAGGCAGTGTGCAGAGGCTTCCACAATATCGTAACTAAGGGCTGGTGATCAGTTTCAACAGTGACTGGACTGCCATAAGTATAGTCATGGAATATGTGACACGCAAAGACCAAAGCCAGCAGTTCCTTCTCTATCTGCATATAATGCGATTCAGTGTCAGTTAGTGCCCGCGAAGGAAAAGCGACGGGTCTGCCGTTCTGCAGACAGACCGCACCAAGATCATGCTGTGAAGCATCGACAGACAGGATGGATGCATGTCAAAATACCTCAAGACCGACGGGCTAGTGATTAACTCCTTAAGCTTGCAGAAAGCGGAAGAGTGGTGGTCTTGCCAGTCCCATTCAGAGTCTTTGCGCAACAGCTGGCACAGGGGTATAGTTACTTCACTGTACTGCAGCATGAAATTGGAGAGGTAGTTAGTCATGACTAAGAACCACTGAAGACCCTGCACTTCCGCAGGGGGGGTGCATGAGGAGTATGGCCTCCGTCTTGGCAGGGTAGGGCTTAACACCATGATCTGTCAGGAGGTGGCCGACATAGGGCACCTCTGACACTGAAATGCCACTTGTCTGGGTTGAGTTTGAGGCTAATGGCCCTAGCCCTGTCCAGAACCTGATGCAAATGTTGGTCATGCTCCTGCGCATGCCTGCCCCAGACTAGGAGGTCATCCACAATTATGTCGCAGGGGTAACCTGCGAAGAGTTGCTCCATGCATCGCTGAAATACTTCACTGTCCGTGGAAATGCCATATGGCATCCTAAGGAACATGTATCTGCCAATCGGGGACATGAAAGTGGTGAGCCAAGAGGAGTCTTCTTGAAGAGGAATTTGCCAGAATCCGTATTTCGCATCCAGAATTCTAAACGCCCTTGCATGTGGCATGTCAGAAATGACCTGTTCAATCGTCCTCAGAGGATGGAGCAGCCTGAGGAGGGTTATTGAGGTGCATTGGGTCAATGTGCAACCTGATACTACTGTTCTGCCTGCGTGCGTCTACCATGGCGGAGACCAATTCAGTGGCCTCCTCTATAGGAGTAATCACACCCAGTCTAGTCATTCTGTCCAATTCTTCACACACCTTGTCCTTCATGGCTAGAGGCACCCACCACGGGGGGCATATGGTTGGGTGTACGGATGGGGCAAGACACGTAGTAAACTACAGGCAGCTTGCCTATAGTACTGCAGTCGAATACGTCACTGTACTTAGTGAGTTCCACAGGTTGCCGTTGAACAGCATGCACTTCGAGCCCCAAATGAATCAAGGCTATCCTGACACTATCTGGCAGGCTCAGGATTGGCTTGATAGCCTGGTTGACCGTGTGGAAGGTCAGCTTTCCTCACATGAAATCAACAGCTATGCTGCCAGCCGTCTCGATTACCTGTCCCCTGTATGCAATAAAATTTGCTGTACTCGAGTGGTCAGCAGAGGAGTCAGTCTGGATCCAACTGAAGGGCCAGAGTGAGAGGCAGGACATTGCACTTCGCCCAGTATCAATTTTATTTTTTATTTATACCCGTCGACTACTGTTCAGAGCGGTGAGGGTGGTGAATATCTCACTTGTCCACGCTGTCACAGTAAAGCACATTCATTGGCTGTGAATGTAACTCAGCTGCTAGCTCATTGATTCTTTGACTGTCATTCACTCTATGCAGGGCCAGGGAGTGCACTGGCCTGCTACGGCTCTGAGACCTGTTTGCCCTGCAGCACTTAGAAAAATGGTTCCATTTGCTGCATGCGTGACATTGCTTGTTAAAGGCAAGGCATTTGGGCTTTTTGGGCGCATGTCATGCACCGCAGTTCGTGCAGGGGCCAGCTTGTAACACAAAACATGTCAGCATCCTTCTTGAGCTCCCTATTGCTCCTTTCCGATTGTTCGCATATAGCATGCATGGATGTATCGCAGACTCACAGAAAAGTCTTTTTCTTTCAGGAAATGTACGCGCAGACTATCATTCACTATTCTGCAAACCAGTCTATCTCGAATGAGTTCATTGCTTAGAACGCCGAAATCACACTTCTTTGCCAGCAATTTCAACTTAGATACATAAAACTGAACTGACTCATGTGGCTGCTGTAGTATTAAACGTGTGTCTGTCTATAATGACATTTTTCACCAGTAAGCAGATTTTCTCAAACTTACGCAGCAGCACTTCGGAATCCTCTTTATCCTCACCATCCACAAAAGTGAAGGCCTCGTACTTGTCCAGTGCATCTGGGCCGGTGAGGTTCGGCAGTGTGTAAGATTACACCTTCTTTGAGCTGTAGGAAAATCGCGCAACACAATAAACACGCCATTGGCCTTTAAATTGTAGCCAGTTGCCTGCGATATTCTCATCGAAACATAGTAGGTTGATTCGTCTCAGTCCATGTGCCATGATCTCACTTCTGACACCATGTAGATGTGTGCCACACAAATAAACAAGACCAAGGTGACTGTAATTGTCTTTAATCAGCTGCCATTACCCTCAGTCCAGAACACTCGTAATGCCTCTGCTTACATATTCTAACTGTCACTAACTCTCGTAAGAACCACTGTAATCAACAGTGCCCTACTCTCACTACCACAGTCTTGTATAACAGCTACCTAGCTAACTAGTTCAGGCATATTCATGGACTAATTATAACAGAGTTAGCAATTGTGCCCTAATCTCACTAACTTCAATCTTGTATAACAGCTACCTAACAGCTAGTCGTGGAAAACCCAACACTAGCTAACTAATTCCAACCTATTCGTGGACTAATTATAACAGAGGGCAATTGTACTATATGTACTCTCACTACAACTTAACTCCTATATGTCTTCTTGAGAAGCTTTAATTAAAAGTGAACCATCTGCCTTTTATACATACATCATGTCACTTTGCATCAAGAAAACCATCGCATCCATTGTTATTTGCAAACTTCAGGAATGAGTGCATTATGGGACCTTGAATTTTTGTTACATTGACAGGTGCCATTAAAACACAGGCTGAAATGGTAGGGAGACAGAACCACAATGAGGGAAGATTTCACATTGTGTCGAAAGAGCTGAGATAGACTTTACTCCAGACCCCTGCATGTTCCCTTCCATAAAAGGTACAGTGTACTCTTACTGAACAAAGACAGCCAACAAGACCTCTCCTGGGTTTTCGTTATTCTGCCTGAAATGTACTTGTGTCCTGAATGGGCTTGGGTACCTCGACATGCACAGGGAATCTCTTTTCCTCTGCATATAGCCTCTGACAAGACTGCAAGTGTAGTGGGCAGTAAAATATTTCACATGTACTTTGTATTTCAATCCTGAATCAGGAATTAAATGTTAAAACCCCTGAATAATGAATGTCCATGTTTTCCTGTGACTGTACTCGTTCATTCTGTTTGGGTAGCCTCCTCTCCTATCTCCCAGCACTGCTCCATTACTGGGTTCCGAAGTGTAAGGTTATGGACCACCCCCAGGCAGACATGAACACTGCTCTCCAAGTCTTCTGCTAGTCATCTGATCTGTAACAGAAATGTCCCAAATGTCTACCATTCCCTGTCTAGGTTATGTTCTTGAACTCTTTTTTTTTTTCACTGAACTTATTTGTAAGTAAAAAAATCATTTTTTTCGGGTGAGGTTATTAGGTAGTTGTGAACTCTTACAGAATCACAGTTTGTCAGTGATGTTATGTCCTCAGCGATACGTCATTTGTAAACTGCTGCTTTCAGAGCCTCCAGTAAAGTCCGGAATTCTATTCACAGTCATAAATTTTTACAAAATTGCTGAGTAAACAAAAAATACTACAAGTGTATTTCAACACACATTCTTTGCTATTGGTCCAAGGTTTTTTTCATGCTGTGTTTCCAGCTAGACTCTTTCTCGAGGCGAGAGAGATAGCTCTGTGCGTTACTGTCTCAGGGTTACTGTGAGCAACTTGCAACTGCAAGCAACTGGTATTCCCTGAGGAATTATGTACATTTACCCCTGACCAATGCATTATTAATTAATTGTGAATATCATTGTTTTACAAGTTCATTAACTTAGCCTAGTGATTTGAATTCATTGTGCATGTGCAATTAATGCATCAGGAATTCCCTATGCATGCAAAATTACTGACAGGCAGAGCTCATCCAATCAAGATGCTCATGGGTGGGACATAAATTAGGAATTCTTTCATTTTCTTGCCCAAAGTAATAATTGAAAGTGGCAGACATGATAACGGCTGTGCGTTCAGGCAAAGGCTGATTAAATCCTGTTGTTATGAAAAATGGTGCAATCAGATTAAAACCTGGGGTTGGGTGCTAATACTTTATCGTGTATCCATGAAAATGTGTGCCTGTTTTCTCCACTGGCAAATAGGTAGCACAAAGCCCTAGAATTAATACAACGTTGTAAAAAGGGGATGAAATTATCTACCCTGGTTAATATAATGAAGAAACTGCAAACATTTCTGAGCAAAATTAGACATGTCATTCGAGGTACAACATTGCCAGACTTGCCTTGGCATAACTAATGGGAGAAGTTGACCATTTGAGGCTCTTGAGGTTATAAACAGGCATGTCTTTAGATAGATACACCCCTATGTAATCTAAGGGTTGAAGCCCTATAGATTCATTGTACCACACTAGCTATTGAAAATGAAGTGTTTGATTTGCCTTTCAGTTTAAATGTGACTGCTTGAATTTTAGAGCCTGGCCAGGAGAAACCATATTTCTGAGTATGTCTTCTGACCCTCTTTATAAAACTGACACATCACATTCCCAGCTCAATAACAAACCAAACGTGTAATCCCGACTAAATGTAGAATCAGTCTAAATATCCGCTTTTCTACTACATTTAGAACAAGGTGTAAGACGGCAGGTACATGGGACAGCAAAAGTGGATATGGAAAATGAGAGGTTTGTACGGTGTGAAGCAAGAATAGACTGAGCAAAAGTTCAGGCCGAATCCCTACAATAGCCAGTAAACGTCACAGCAAAAGCGAGTAATCTTACTGAGACAATAACAGGATCTTTGCCTTGACTCCTGGGCTTGCTGTTCCTGCCTGAAAAGTATTTATGCTCCTAACAGGCTCTGGTATGTTTACATCTGTTTCTGACACTGCCTCTAGCTTTTCACAAGACTGCAAACACAAATCTACATTGTCATCATTCACATTTGCCTGGTATTTCAATGCCAAATCAGTAATGAAAGGTTGAATTCTTGGTAAAATATGAAATTCTGATGAAATTACCACTCGTGGTCCATGTTCATCTTGTGACTAATAATAACCCAAGCGTAGCGTAAATGTTAAATGCGTGTAGACAACCTGGAGTTAGCTACATCTCTATGAAGGTGGCCCTGTGCCTCGACTATATGCTGTCACCATTCTCTTTCTAAATTTCACCCTGAAACGTATAGGTATTTATGATATTTTCATTTGCACCAATGTTTTGTATTTGAGTGGTAATTTACAGAGGGAGAATAAAAATGAAGCATGACCTGAAAATCCTGTTTATCCTATTTATGTGTGCTGGAGAACTTATTAATTATCCCATGGTAACAGTCCATATAAACAAGAAGAATGTGAGGTATATGACATTTCAATTTCCCATACAAACCGGATGCAATTCCACTGTAACACTTTTGCATGAAAATTGTTTGGCTATTTATGACACACATAGGAATTTATGATATTTTGATGAACTTTTATGGTTTAAAATCAGGAAGCAAAAATAGCAATCTTGTTTGAAAGACAACCTCTGTTTGTTTTGATCTGCCACAAAGATGCAGCGGACTGTTGAGAACTTGATTTAATCAGCAGGCATATTCGCTATTCACAGAATCAGACACAGGTTCATTTGGCACTTATCAAGCCTTCTTTCAAATGGATATGCTGGCTTGTCACCTTTCTGGTGACACAGGCAGGCTGATGCTATGTGTGTCATTATGCGATGACGTGTTCAGCTTGGGTGACGTCACTCTTACTGTCATACTTTCAGTTTAGTAATACCCTTTATTTTTCTTTAAGTATTATTTACTCAGCTTCTTCCTCATCATACTTGTTCATGCTTCTGTGCACTGCTTGCACTGAAAACTTAAACCTTAAAAAGAACAGTTTACGCCATGTGTGATTGCAGAAGGAGGTCCATCACACCATGCTTTTATTCCATAGGGAAATGGGGTGAACGTGATGGTGAAAATCAGGCTACTTTTGAAACGTATCTTGTTACTATGGCTGTATGTTAAAACTCCTCTTCTGCTTTAGATTAATCATTTGCAAAAGCCTAATGGTGGTTTAATTAATGCTGGTAATGAAGCCATTAGTGTGATTAGAGCCACTGCAAATCAGCTCGTGTATTTTGAGCTATTTAATTCTGTTAATGGCAGAAAGCACCTTTCTGAAACGGCACAGAAACGGCCTTCCAAAGCTGTAGTCTTTCTGATACTCTGCTGTTTTTTTAAAGCATCGTAAGGTGCTCTCTTCAAGTAACCGGTTTACAACAGGGAGGAAGTTCTGCAGTCTCCTGCCCGGTCTCTGAGGGTGACTGAGTGGCCGAGCCCAGGTTCTTACGGAACGGTTACATTCAATTAGCACTGCATCCTGTAGATGGAGCGCGTCCCACTACGCCTCTGATAATTCCTTTTATGGCTCATCATATCGCAGCAGCCACCCAAGGGAATCAGCTTCAGCAGAACTGTCGTGTCGGAAGCAGCATGTTTCCATAGCGCAAATCCCTTCATGAAACAAATGTTGTTCATAATTGGGTCACTATTTTTTGTAACAGGTTAGGTTTAAGTTTGTAATATGGAAAGGAGTATTACGATGCCTTAACAGAACTACATGCTACAAGAACAACAGTATAGCCTTTTAGTAGTTTGTCAATGTATAATTCAAATATTAAACTTTTTCCATTTTGACTTATAGATTTGGTATTCAATTTATTTTATATACTGCCTTTTCCAACATGATTACCCCAAAGATCTTAACACAGAAGCCCAGATCATTGCAGCTGTAGAGTAAATTAATAACAAATAAGTCAGAAATTGATGCCAGAGAGGAAGCATAATTCAATAGTTTGATTTAGGAGAGGATAAACTTCTGGAGGGTGCAAGGTCAAGTGCTTGTCCAATACCCTCACAGATAACAAGATGTTGTATCTATCTGTGGACCAGCTCTCTCTCTCTTCAGTCTTTGATATAAAATGGATTTACCACCCATGTCACCATAAACCCCAGTCAATGGAACAACACTATGTTCTCTCATATTTAAACCTGACCATTATGGTTGCTGAAACAATACATTTTTGAAGAAAAATAGCATTTTCAGACATGTTTTTCCTAGCCTTATCTTATCCCTGGTTTCTTTTTGGAAAAAAGGTCACCTACTTTAATAATGGCACCTTTTTCAATATAGCCCCCATGTACTCATATTGAGGGCCATGTGGATTCCATTCTGATGATTTTACATTGCCAGTTTTTGGGCAGATACTGAAGCACATCCAACTAGCTTATCAATGGTTGATTGACTGGCTATTTGCACACAAGCTAAATTATTGCCTATAGCCACTTCATCACGAGACTCCATATTGCACTGTGCTGTTTGTAACAGTGAGACAGGGTGGCCGTTCCACAGCAAAGCAATTCAAGCATCAACACTTCTTTAATGACTCCCCTAGTGTGTGTGTGTTGCATCAATCTACTTACAACCCCACCAATTATCTGCTGTTTACACCTTTAAAAGCTTCTTTAAGCCACATTAGGCATGCACATCTCCAGAAATGATTGTGTGGCTGTGGGGTTAATGAATTTCGCTCCATCAAGGTGTTGGAATAGAATGAGTGGATTTCCAGGTGGCCCCTGTGAGTGGATTTTTCTGCGCAAACAGACGGTCTCTGATTTGCTCTCCCCAGTCAGGAAGTGTTCCTTTACCTTCTTACACTATAGACAGTCTGAGGTCTCTCAGCAACGCACACATGCAGATGTCTCCAAAATATAAAGTAAGGCCCAGGTACTGAAGTAACAAAAAACAAAACGTGACAGGAAATTTTAACCTCAGTACTGTTTTACGTGTTGATATGACATGGTGAAAAGATGAATTTATTGTAGGGAGTTCACACCAAACTTGGCAAAAGCAAAATTTTGTATTGTCTACATCTATTAAAGTGATACCAAGAGAGAAAAAGAAATACAAAAGTGTATTCTATGTGCACACTGTTGTGTTTGATTATCTGTTCAATAAAGTTTGTCCTTTATGAAGTGAGGTAACCTGCTGTAACTTGATTATAAATTCTAGGGGACCAGCTAGATCATACATGGTGGCTGAGTGTTTAGCATGTCTGCCTCACAGCAACAAGGTTCTGGATTTGGTCCTTGCAGCTGACAGGGGCCACTCTGTGTGGAGTTTGCATGTTCTCTCTGTGCCTGTGTGGGGTTCCTCTAGGTACTCTGGTTTCCTCCCACATTCCAAAGACACGCAGGATAGGTCAATTGGCTACTCTAAATTGCCCATAGGTGTGAGTGTGTATGGGTGTTCGTCTCTGTGTCCCTGCACTGGATTGTGACCTGCCCAGGGTGTACCCTACCTTTCACCCAAAGTCAGCTGGGATTGGCCTCAGCTTCCCCGTGACCCTGATGGACAGGTGGTTTAGAAGATGGATGGAAAATAGTTCATATACCGGCAGAGAGGTTTGTTCAAGACATTCCATGCAAGTGACAGATGAGTGCTTCCTCACGATGTAATTTAGGACAGGTACAGGCAAAAGTTTGTGTGCATTGTCATACATGTGCTACAATCTGTGCTGTCCACACACAGATTTTGCTAAACAATTGTGCGTGCATGTACTGTGCAACTTTAGGGAATCCAGACGGAGAGCTATGAACACGGCTGCTTGTGTATTGCTCATTTGCGGTTGCGTTGAGCAGCTGCATGCGGTGAAGTTTGTCACTGTGATTTTGTGTATATGTGTGTGCATTTCCAACACTATTATTCTGAGTGGGTAGCCCTGCTACCTCACACTTCCAGGGTTGTGGGTTCGAAACCTACTGCCCTTTTGTGTGTGTAGTGTTTGCATGTTCTCCCTGTGTCACATGAATTTTCTCTGGATGTGCTGGTTTCCATTTGCGGTCCAAAAACAAATTGGTATGTTAATGGGTGACTCTGAATTAATTTTCGAGTGAAATTGTGCGTGTTTTTGTGCCTTGCACTGGACTGCGTCTGTCCAGGGTGTAGCCCAACTGTGTGCCTTGTGTTGCCTGGCATAGGCTCCAGGCCCTTCTGTAACCCTCGCTTGGATAAGCAGTTAGAAGATGGATGGATTGCTGCTTTACAATGGGTGTTTGTTTGAAGACCATGTGATAATTTATGGTTGCAACTGGACTCATGCTCATTGTGTCAGTGGACTACAGATAAAAGCTACATCAGACAATCCCCTGCTGGTCCACTGACCGTCTGAGGTGGGTCTGTGCCCACCTCATAAAAAGTGATAGATAGGAGAAATGGGGACGTGTGAGAAAAATGAGAGGAATTATGCTGCTGCTGGTGATTCCAAGAACAAGGAGGTTTCCATGCATCCCCTGGCCCCTGAGCTGGAGACTACGACTTTGGTGCAAACAACATGAGCTAAGACAACAGAAGGGTGTGAAGGAGATGTGAGCCCGTGTTCCAGATTACGCTCCATGACCTGGTTACTGAGGGTGCCAGGCTAAAATCTGGAACACAGGTGGCTGAATATGACTACTGAGTATAAATAAACAAAACATGTTCCTTGGAAAATCGTGCTGACATTAAAGGTTTTTTTTTATCCTTCTGCTTTGCGAGGTTCAGGATGTTCATTGAGGGAAGTGTTGATGGAACAGTCTCAGAACAGAATGAGTGCTGATTATACACCGTACTACTGCCGTACTATCATCCCTGAATGACAATGCCACATCTTCCCTAGATACTTCTTGCAGCTGCGGTCCTAAATTGACATATTTCAAGATTTTTGAACTTGTACTCTGTTTCAGAATTTCAGGATCACTTTTATTAGCTTTTTTTGTTTTTCATTTTTTTGGATTAGTTTGTTCTGTGTTTATTGCAATGACTTGGAGAGCCTACTGTCTATCTGATATATTCACCTTTACTCTCCCTGGGTGATTTTTATAGAGCATTTGAATTCTGGGAGCAGTGAAGAGGGAGTTCTATAATGACTCGGTCCTCCGGTGGTATTGTATTGTCTAGGGTGGAAGGCGTCTCAGGCAATTTCACAGGAGCACGTGTGTACAGTCAGCATTGGGACAGGCTCTGGGTCATTCTGCAGGAGAGGCCGTGTGTTCATGTAGCCCGATTAGCACCAGATCAGCATGCTCGATGACACGTGTGCGGGGACACATTTTCATCTATTCCAAAGCAACCAGTAAATAGTGGTCTGAGACACCACTTTGGCACGGGGGACCATTATGGCCCCGTTTTAGTGTTTGGTTTAATGGATCAGAATGCACCATGGCCACAGATAGCTCTGACTGTGATCATTCTTTCTTTTGCAGGTCATGCGACTATTGTGTTTTGAGCCTATGCCAGACTGTGGACTGAGGAGGCTGAGGTAGGAGGACGGGAATGTTGCATAGTTTGTAGAGAATAGCCATTCAATACAGCATTCAGACCTAGATAAATGAAAAATGGCGAAAAGAAAGGCAAGAAAGAAATATAAAAACATTCTGAATAATGTATCACTGGCTTCTAATGCCTTGTGTTTAATACTTGCCTAAATCCCTCAGCTTCTCCTAAAAACTTCAACAATTTCGCAGTCGAGTAATCTTCAGATTTAATAACCTTAAGCTTCCCTAGCTCCATAAATCTGACGTTCTAGTGCCCCCCCCTTCCACCCAACTCCTTCCTCCGTTCGAAGCGTCTGCATTTTATCTCCCTAATAACACAAAGCCTCGTTCGCAGCCTCGCTGGGAGAGATAACGAAAATTCCTGCCCATATTTTAATAGCTTCTTTCTGCTATCTCTGGGTCCCAACTCCTTGGGACTCTGCTCGTATTCACCTTGGAAGCAGGGCCTACAGGAGGTTCCCCGAGAAACCCGTGACCTGTGTGTGTGCTGGTGCATCATGGGAATGCTGATGTTAGCGCTGCTTCTTCACAGCGCAGCCTGTTTACCTGGTGAGCTAAGAAAGATGCGCCCAGCGCGCCTCAGAATATATTTCCGAAGCGATTTAAATTTAGGAAGCGTACGCATTAAGCCAAGTTATTTTCTGTGTTTTGAAATAGATATAGTGCCAACTGAACTGCCTATTCATACATGACAGATGATTGCACTGTATGCTGTTTCGACAGGAATAGGATTTTTAAAATGTAAAACATTCTCATGTAACCCCAAGCTGGATATTTTGAAACCTTGCAAAGAAGAAAAAGTGTCAGCAAGAGAGAGGAGGAACTCTTCTAATGAATTTGAATTTGTAAATCATATTATTTAAGACACTGAAATAGCTGCTATTTTGCTTTTTGTCACAGCACACACTTATAATTTCATATTCTTTTTTTGACTCAAAAACAGTTATTTTTTACCAATGTGCGGTCCATCCACCGCGACCAAAAACTGAAACTAAATTCAATTCTGATGCTTCATAATAAGCATTTTCTTTGTTTCACTCAATCTAAAATTAGTTTAAAGAACACAGACATGTAGTGGCAATTTAGAAATCCATTTAAGACCCCAGCGAGGTGTCAATTTGCTTTCACAAGTCACTGCCTGGAATTCCCGTTGGGATTAAGGACCTCTCTGAAAAAAATAACATACACAGAAGTGTGTCACACCGGGGAGAAACCTGCCATGCTCTGATAGGACAGATGCCAACTATGGAAAGCCTGGCTCCACTCAACTTGGTTGCACTCTTCTGAGTTTAAGGTGACACCCTGAAGCTGGTGAGGCAGGTCTGAATTCAGTGTCTGATTTGTTGTGCAGTGTGTGTTTTTTAGGCGATGAAGGGTCTTCTTCGCCCACACCACGCTGACTTTAGCAGCGGGGAGAGAGAGAAATACTCCGCAGTGTGCCTAAGTAGAAGAATTTACGGCACATTTATTTACAACGCATTTCAGCAACAGGAAACATCTTTGTCTCTTCCGCGAGTGTTTGTCATTTGCTTCAGAATGAGGAAGCACAGGGAGAAACGGCAGAAGCAGGGAGTACAGCACATCAGGGACGGCTTCAGAGAAGAAAAACCAAATCTAATTCGTGTGCCGTGTTTTATTTCTGCTGAGGCAAAAATTGAGGCCGCTGTATAAAGGCTGGAGAAGAGGGCAGCTGGGGTAGGATTAAACATTGGCACTCTGCACTCCTCGTCTCCCATCCAAACATACAGCACTCCTTCAGGGAAAGCCTGTAGTTTGGCAGTCGACTTTGTCAGCACTGGGCAGAAAGGATTTACTTCTAAGTCATTCAGCTTTACGTAATAGTCTCCCGTATGCTGCATTCTGGAGAGGCAAGCCTAGAAAGGCGAGTGCACTTTTAGGGTCTGCTGCCTTTAAGCGTTGATCTTCTGAAGATATATGGTAAGGTGGATTTTAGAGAATCATACAAGTTATCACATACAATGACACCCCATTTTAACAATTTGCCAAGATGTTAATTTTTAACCTTGTTATAAATCACTGGGAGATTGAAGAACCTCATTTCTCAACCTTGCTCCACCCCAAAAGCATGGAGGTCCTCTCCAACATCTCGTTTAATAGTCCCGGTCAAAGTTCAGAACGTTGATGACAGATGTATTTCTGAATCCTTTTACTTACATTGGTTAATGCTTTCTGGTGAAAGTGAACAAGCAAACTGAGTGAATTGTCCAATTTACAGAGAGAGAACATCAGAGTAATTGGAAGCCCAAAGAAAGTGATTAGTACTCATCTTTCCTCATGAAGGTCTTTCTGAAAAAAGTCTTTTGTGAGGACACTTCACCAAGTTGCTGAAAGACCATGCTCATTGCTCACTGAGGTTGTCACAGGACCAGATTTTAAAGGTCTGCATAAGATTTGAAGATCTACATATTGCTTCATATGGCTACTAAAAAAGGCTGTATTCTAGAAAATCTGCCATTTTACCAAGTCGCCACAAAATGCTCATTTTATAGCCTTGGTACTGTGATTTTGTTAATGAGACAAAACTGATTACTTTTTCTTCAGCTGCTTCTTCTCTGTCCTGCCCAACGTAGATACATTTTGTTTCAGCCGGGGGTCTTTGACCCAAGCTTGATTGCACCTTGATCGTTCCTCAAGCAGTCCACAAAAGACAGATATTATTATATTTGCATCAAAAGTCAAAAAAGAACAATCTGTCCACCATAAAGACCTATCTGAAGCAATCTTTCAGCTAGCTATCAGTCCTCTCCAGCAAACATTTTCAAGAACTGTCTCTGCTTAGAGACAAAGTACAATTTAGTTTCCACTCTAAAAGCTGAGAAAAGATACTTAAATTTAAAGGCATGAATGTGAAGATAAAGTAAGTAAACTCCTTGCTCACCAAGCCAGTTGGTTGCCTGGAGGCAGATATCTCAAATTAAAACATTGGCAGACATCACAATCACAAACCATAAAGAAATTAATTAAACGTGGGGGTTTATGCAGCTTTATACAGCTCTAAAAGTAACAGTAACCCCAATGAGATTAATGTCTTTTTCTCGCTTTGGTTTCACAGACTGTAGATGTTCTTCATCTCAAGCCTGGATGACTCATTAATGACCGGGAAGCTATTACATGTATACAGAGTAACATTCCCTAGGAAGAAGGGCTTTGCAATTTAAAGTTGTTCTACACACACTTTTTACAAGAGCAATATTAACTAGTAAAATTGTAGTTCCAATCCCTCCTGAGGTGAAGACAGACAGTGGGAACCCTGAACCTCATGTTTTAGTCATGGAAAAGTGTTTAGTCTTTACAAAAAGATGCATCTGAGTCCTTCACTGAAATATGCAACATAGTTGTATATCCTGGCCTAAGCATTTTATTGTGAAACCCAAGAACTCAAGGGTGTCATGTCAGGTGGGCATGGGCGAAGTTTTTAACACTACTGGTGTAGCTAGAGACATAAGCAACCTTTGAAAGATGGCTGAAGTATGTTATGTTCAGTCCAACTTAATTCGTGTCTTCTTTTAAATATATTTTTATCAAATGTATTCATGTCTTGTGTATGGCTGCATACTAAAATTTGGCCAGATGACATGAAGGGCATCTGATACTTTGCCCATCCATACATCTATCCATCCACCCACTCATCCATCCATGGTCAATCTAACGTCAGGAATACCTTAGGATGCTAGTCTACCCATTGCAGGGTACTGATACTACATTATTCCTCAACAAGCAATAAAGATAAGATAATGTAAGATAAGATGTGTAAACGGGTAAACATAGTGGAAACAGATAAACATAGTGCAAACAAGTAAACATGGTACACGCTAGTAAGCATTGTATAAACAAATCACATTAGAAAATAAACAATGAATATAAGATTATGAATTAAATCGATAGATGAATTTGTACAGTGGATATATACAATGTGCAATTTTAATTACTTCAAATATACTTAAAATACAAATTATTAGCAGGACTCATGATTCCAGGGTTAACTGTTTGTGATTTTACTGCTTGTACTGCAAAATGTACATACTTTCGGTTCCATACAGTCAGCTTGTGAAGGAAAACCCCAAACCCGTTAAAGTCATTTGCTTCTGAGAAATCCTCATAGACTGTTGACATGGTCAGCTCCACTGGTTGCCACATTTGGCAGATTAAATGCAAACAATGTACTTTTATTCATTCAACTAAATAAAACTTCATAATGAAATCAGTACTTAATTCCAGAAAATGCATTTCCTGGAAACCAGTGGAGGCTGATTTTAGCTGTGGAACTGTATGTTTTTACCACACTTTGCTTGCTTTATTAATTCAGAGGGTCACCTGTTTGTATCTTCCTTACTAATGCACTGCCTAGATTTAACCTGCAAAGTGTTGCTCCAATCAGACATATAAATGAGTTTAGTGCCATTTCAGTGTCATATAAAAGCATATGATGATAGGATTTTGCATCAACCCTGTTCACAGAAATGTTTCTGTGGGACGCTGAGGTCAGCTGCCTTTCAGCCCGCATGTGTGTCTGTACTCATTACCTTTCACGGCTCTGCCAAATTTCGGCATGTGCAATACCACTGCAATACTGTAACCGGGTCCGCTTGTTTGATGCAGACTGCCTAAAGATAGCCACGCATCCAGTGTACTGTTCATTTATTATTATTATGTATTATCATTATTTTTATTCTTCTGTAACCCAGTTTGCGTCGATAAAACCATGATACAAGCAGTAGTATTATTAAGCAGCGCTGTTAATTTGGCTTGTAATTTGACAGGGAACAAAAGCAATTGGAAACAATTACTTCAATTACATGTGCAAAAGATGGTGCAGATATTTTCAGCTTATCTGAAAGCTGGTCACTATGTGACCCTACCATGCCTATTGAAGTCTACCTGTATGTCACTAAAGACATTCAATTAACAAAGGTTAATTTATTAAATTAATACCTATACTACACAGACTTTGCCATGTTTCAGAGCATCTGTACGATATGATTTAAGCCATAGCTGGCTTGAGGAACACTGAAGCAACAGTTAATTTCATCTCCTCCAGACAATCAAGTACATCTACACTTCATAAAAAAGGTTATTCAATTCCACATAAAATTCGTCCCAAGACAAATTGTACGATTGCAACCCATTTTGATATGTAGTACATGCGTGTCTTTGGCAACCTTTTCTGTGACCTTTAACATTTTTTGATTTGCACAGCCCATCATTGTTCATTACTCATTCAAATCACCGCTGGAAAACTGAAACATCGACCATCACGTTCACGCCTTCTTTCAATTGGGGTTGCCAGACTGTCAGCAATTTTCAGATATCTCTGGGAGAGAAATCCAATCTGTCCCTCTCTAGGAATCCTGAAAATAACAAATGATCTGTCAGTGCTGCGATCTTATGCACAAAGTTGTACACCGACATCAAAGTGCTCCATTCTGTTGTCTCTTCCCAGCTCCTAACCAGGTTTCAGACTTGGACAGTAGAGTCTTCAGAAGTGTCCCTCTGTTTCCCTGAGTTACCTGGGAATCTGTCTCACAGAGTCCTGAAGCCCATTTCAGAAACACCTCTGAAATAGAATGAAACATGTACACACCTATGGAAACTGAAGACAGCATTGTACTGCACTTACATCAGGTACAAGCGCACTTAAAAAAGGGGGATCAATCCTTGTCCTTGTGTCCGAGGGGTGTGTCAGGTACAAGCAGACTTCAAAAAGGGAGATCAGTCCTACTCCTGGTGTCCAGGCTGTGTGCGTCAGGTACAAGCACACTTCAAAAAGGAAGATCAGTCCTTGTCCTTGTGTCTGGGGTGTGTGTTAGGTGCAAGCACACTTCAAAAAGGGGGATCAGTTGGGTGGTGGTGGAGATAAGAAACACCTTGATTAACCCCTCTCTCCCCAAAAATATTCTGCATCCCTCCACTAGATGAATGTTAATATTTAGCTATTTTTGAAATAATATCCCTGCCTTCTGTAAGTTGGTATAGACATGTGTCATTCAAATCATCAAATGTGTTTCCAGTTAAAAACAGGGCTTGTTAATTCTGTTCAATTAATTTTTATAGTGCCTTTCACAACACAGCTGCCCCAAGACACTTAACCGGAGGTAAAGGCCAGAAGACAATGGAGGACAGGAACAAAAAACTCCTCAGTGAGGAGAAAAAAAACCTCTGGGGGTCCAAGGTCAACTGGCCACCCACCCTCTTGGGCCTGCGACCATTATGCAGAGCAGGGAAAGACATAAGAACAATATATAATTGTAGAGTGTAGTCAGGTCCTTCATCTGTGAGGCAGTTCACTGTTCTGATCCTTGTTAGATCTTGTTTGCAGACTTGGGACTAATACAGCTTCCAAGCTGATGATTTCATGGACATGTGGCAAGTTTTGGTTTGGTTATTAGTCTTTCTAGCTTTTATTTATTAAGAGGTTCAAAGTCACTGAAGCTGTGTGCAGAATGTGTATGTACCAGACTTCTTTGTGGATTACTTGATTTTGTCTTATGTCACCGATTTTTTATTAAAAAATCTATAAAATTATGACTAGTAATATTAGCTGGCACTACACATTCTCCAATAGCAACGATGGTGGAGACACTGACTTAGAGCCAGACATCCTGGAGAATGAAGTCAAGAAGGCCTTAGAAAG
>JAACJT020000028.1:8658955-8670294 GCA_009936485.2 Gymnarchus niloticus | reverse complement strand
AACAACAACAACAACACATTCAGCCTGATTGGTTAGATTGGCTATCATCTGAAATAGGTAGCTAGGGTTATTTTTGTTGTCATTGATAAGGGTTATTAGTTGCTCTGGTCCATGTAGAATTGGAACTATGATTTCACTAGCTACGTGAATGGTCTTGTAAAAAATGTGTGCGTAACAATATTAAAATGGCATGAGAAACAACACTGCTGTACTAAACTAACAAAATTATTTGTTCAATAGAGTAACAGGCACTGAATAATGAGCTGATTTCAAATTGCAGACATGCATTTGTGATAAAGTTTACCAGAAACATTTTATAATCATCTTAGCTGTATGAAAATGGTTGTTGCAGCAGCAGAGAATAAGTTTTTGCATTGAATTGGTAGAATTCACTGTTGATTCCAGCCATGGACTTTGAGTCATTATGTTTATCATATTAAATGTATTTGTCATGCACATGTCATCGACAAATGTAAAACATTAGCTAAATTATTTGCGTTGACAAGGGCTGAACTTTGCCTGTTTTGCAAAATGGCGTCACGGCATGAGTCATGTTAGCAGACACCCTGAGCGTCTGCGGAAATACTGTGGCTACAGTTTCCACCAAGAGTGCATGTTTGCCTCCTCACAGAAAGCTATGTGAATGTTTGCACTTACCGCAGGAATAGCTGCAGATGAGACAGCGCATGGGGAGGCTTTCTGTGCTCTGAATTACAGAGCTGTGTCAAATGTCAGTTGCCATTGACACTGTCCATTTCTGCAACTCTGGTAAGGCAATTGGTAAATAAGAATGTTTGGATTAGCAATATGGGCAATTTCAGAATAATCCTGTTCTATATATGTGCTGAATTATCGTTAATTTAACAGGACATGCAATGGACAAATCGAAGAAATAGTCTTTTCCCTATAAAGTTACAGAATATCGCAATTCATCAGATTCTTGCAGTCTGTCTTTCTCATTGCCTTATTTTGTGTTTATCGCTCACCAAACATGCCATCGATGAACATGCAAAGGTTTCCTGGCTTTATTATTACCTCAGTTATGGATGTAATCCAATGTTGTTTACCATCTTTTATCCTGGTCGAGCGTCTCCTTGAGGAACACACCTGTGTGTGAAGCCAGTAATTCCCCAAAATCCAGCCGAAGGATTCATTGCCATGTGAGATTTTTAAAGGTCGGTGAAATACTTTCTCAGTTCCTGACGAGTCAGATCAGAGGACACAGGCTCATCTTAGGCATACACCCTGTTCCAGAACCAAAACTGAAACCATTATCGATACTCAGCAAAATAAAATAAGTTCATAATTTCTCATGGGGCAGGACACTAAAGCATCTAATTTGACTGGACAAGTATAACTAAAGCAAAGTGTTTATATGATCATTACAGGACTTAGCTGAAAACTAATATGTCTAGAATGATGCTGCTTTACTCTAACCTTGGTTGTGAGGGCAAATGAGTGATACATTCAGCAGTTTAAATCTCAGTACTTGGAAATATCTGCACCTTACTCAAAATACCTGTGTTTTTAGGAAGACTAGAGGTAAGCAATTTATTTGTCTGGTTTTCAAAAAAGGATGAATCTTTCGTAACCGTTGTTACAAGACTATTTTCCCCTTCAGCTCACAGGAAAGGAAAGGCCTTATTAGGGAGACATGAAATTTTATTTGATTATGCACTGAAGCTTAAAACAGTAGGCCTATGGTCCTTGGGGCAGCATCACCCCTTCATCTCTCGGAATAATTTACCTCCATCCCAGAGGTCCCTGGAATACTTCAAGGTGAAAGTCATGAAACACCTGCCTCTTAAACACTCCAACCACGTAGGTGGCACCGTTACAATCCGCGCATCAGCGGGAACTGCTCGCTGTTTGCCGGGTGGGTTGGCAAACAGGATCACGTGGAGGGGGATGGAGATGGCGTTTAAAAGAGGCAGACAGATGAAGACAAAAGGGATGTTGGGTCATGGAAAGACTCCTAGGTCGGGTGGCAAGCCCTGGCCAAGTTAACTGTGAACAAGACACTCAAAAGACAGCCTTATATAAGAACTGGAATGAGGAATCAGAACGGAGTACACGAGCTTGTCAGCTGCTGCCCCAGGCCGCTCACACCCCGAATCTGACTGCAGGTATAACAACAGCTCAGCTGACCAAAGATTTTGCCGTCCATTTCGCGGCAAAGGAAAAGGTTAGTTGATACTCAAGACGTATTATTATTTATTCTGCACCCAGCCTACTTAGCAAGCTTCAATTTATTAGGTTAGTAGGCTTTCTTAAACAATATTAATGACTCCTTGGATGACTTGGAGCTGAGTTGGCCCTTCGGTGCCTATAAAAGCTTGATCACGATGAATTAGCAAGCAGTTGTGAACAAACAGCTGTGCGGATTCTGAGTCCAAATCGCCAGTGGTTAAGAGTGGGGCTACCTGTGCCTGCTTGGGTCCCAGTCCCCAGCCAGCAGCTGAGCTAAGAGTAATGCAGCACCATGCTCATTTCCGGCTCGTTTTTATGTTAATGGAAGCGGGAAGAAAACCAATTGTCCTTAAGGAATAGTGGAATGAAATGCACTGTAAATGCCAGCGAGTGACAGATTGGAGAGGCTATGTGGATGGGGGGGTGAAGTGAGTGCTGTCTCCATGCAGACTTAGTCCGTGTCCCCCGCAACCCTGCTCGGCTACCTGCGACTGGCCACGAACCCTGATTTTATTGGTAAACAGTGGGAGACACAGCCAAGCCTGGCAGCTCAGAGGGACATTCTGCAGTATTTTAGTTTAAATTCAAAGGGAAAAGACCAAAACTACAAAAAATAAAAGCCTAGAGATTTTTGACTGCCGTGATGTGAAAAAACACCCTAATGTCTGGCAGTGACACATAAAGAGCCTTTTCAAGTACGCTTTCCTCGACCAGTCAGAGCCACAGGACTCAAAGTTATGGAGACCGTCATTAAGGGGAACATTAGCTGCTTTTGAGAAAGATGTTAGACAGTCAATATTGTGATTAATTTATATGAAATGCAAGCAATTGATCCATGTAAATTGCAATATATTTTCTAAATGATTTCTTGTACAGCACTGAAACATGTCTGCAGAATGTTAACTATCATTTGGAAAGAATGTCTAAATTATCCATCCTAAGGATTATGTAGTTCATATTTCTTACATAAAATGCATTAAATTATAGTGGTAATGGTCTTTTACAAAAGTTGACATCAGTTTAGTGATTGGCTGAGATAAGTAATCAGCTTTGTGTGTCAGTATTAGAGTCTTAAATTAGGCTAGACTCTGGTCACGTGCCACTTGTCCCTCCCACTCCTTAGATAGTTCCTAGTTAGGCAGAGTCACCTTTTGCAGCTCAAATTTTTAGTACCAAAGTAGCACATTAAAACGTGTGGACTGGTTGTTTGACTTGCGAATGCAGCTGTTGATTTGATTGATTTTTCTTAGAAAGGTGAAAACGTAACTAACCTAATTCGGCCAATAGGAGGCACTCTTCACATCGCGTGAAGGGCAGTTGTTGCCCTCTGGTGCTTTGATTATTGTTCTGAGGCAGGGGTGGGCAACTCTGGTCCTGGGTGGCCGCTGTGGGTAGAGGTTTTTGTTCCAGCCAGTTCCTGCTTTTACGCAAACCCCTATCTCATTTAATCATGCCCTCCATCATTCCATATTTACTGTGTCAATCAGCATATTCTCAGCAGCATTTAGTTACCTATTAAAGATGTTTTTAATGTGTAATATGTTGTGATGTTGCTTCTTAACATTTATTACTCATATATCTTGATTTCTTGTTAATTGTCGTAACAATGGAAACACATTAGGTTGTTGGTGCTCTTTAGGGTCTAATGAGCAGCAATGACCTATGGTGTGTTTCCACTACTGTGATAATTAGAAATTCACACAGACTAGAAAGAAACTGCAAGTAATACCTTTTTTTATTGAACTAACTTAATGTTCTTTGACAAACTCTTGAGAGTCAAGTGCCCTTTCAGTCTGTTATTGATTCACACAGTAAATGTAGAATCATGAAAATATGGGCATGATTAAAAGAGATATGGGTTTACTTTAAAACAGGAATTGGCTAGAACAAAAACCTGCACCCAGAGTGGCCCCCCAGGATCGGAGTTGTCCACCCCTGTCCTGAGGGATACTTTGGCATCTGATTCACGTTCAGGTTTTTTCTATTTTATTTCTACAGGGATTCACAAGTGCGCTGCTGTCAGTACAATTAGCACCAATTCATGCCTGAAAAATTACAAGCAGAGCTTTCACTTCTGCATATTATTTTATCTTAGGCAATAAATACCCCCAAGGAGTGAGAAAACTGGCAAGGGTTAGATAGTAAGCAGCAGTGCAGTTAGATGCCTAATGTACGTCGTCTGAGTGTCTGAGTCATTCCTTTGTACCTTTTTTTCAAAAATTCGTATTTCAGTGTAGATTTCACTTCTTATCACAGAACAAAAAAAAGGAAAAATCCAACCATCAGATGGTCATGTTTTCCGGTGGCCACATATTGGCTGTGATATTACACATTATATTCATTTAGCAGACACTTTTGTCCAAAGCAAGATACAGTGAGATGTATATATCACAGTACAGAGCAGCTATGGACCAACCTAAGGCATAAATGCAGCTAGGCTGAGTGTCCAATGAGAGACCAACAACTCGGTGCAGGTTAGCATTTCACAGTAAGGTAAACCTACTAGAGGTGCTTTCGATTCAAAACCATGGCTAATGTCTTAGTATATAGGTTCAAAGACTTTGTAGAAAAGAGCATAAATAAGGGGTAGACAGTGACATGAAAGGTCACTCATTGGACGAGTTAACAGGGGTGCAATATTACTTTGCAGTAAATGAGTACTTCAACATCTGCCATGTGTTTATGGCTATGATGGGGCTGACAGAGAGCAGAACTGTCTTCTCATCCGTCCAGGGCTAGTGGTTTGACCCCCCAGTCTGTGTACGTGGAGTATGTTTTCCCCATGTTTGTGTCGTGGTTCCTCTAGGTATTCCTGCATCCAAAAATATGAATTGAGTGTGTGACTGTGTTTCCTGTGGTATTGCTTGGCACCTCATCCTGGGAGATCCTCCAGTTTTACACCAGGGTTCCTGTGACACACTCCAAGTTGACTGTGACCCTGTGCTGGATAAGTAGGTTCATAGACAGATGGACGTATGCATTTGGAAACCTCGTGGCTTGTCTCTGTTCAATTGCCCTTAACTTCATAAATGCTAATTTGAATAGCTAATATGAAAATTTTAATCTCTGAAAGCAGCAATCTTTCCCATATAAACATTTTCAGGATGACAGTAGAGGTGTGACATTGTTGTTTATTAATTGAGTAAATATGAACCTTTATAAACTGCTTTGGTTAACAGTCTGACTCTATGGTGATTTGATAGCTTGTAGGCACAGTCTTGCAATTTACTGCAGCGTGGGATATCTTTAATCCGTGCAGTACTGACCACTAAAGGAGATATTTTTGGCCAAAAAGTATAAATCCACCATTATCCACTTGTCCTACTTTTTATTGCTTGTATCTTAGAAATTCAGATTAATCTTCTCCTGGATATCAAGCAGGACATACAGAAGGTATAATTCATTCCAGTCAGTTACTTGCTTCCACCCCAGTGTTTGTCACATTGAAAAAATGTTGAAAAATTTGTGGAATAAGCAATGATGTTCTGAATGCTGAACAATGTTGGAATTTTTGAAAACATTAACCATACTTGTTTGTGCACAGGGGGTTTGGCATGGTGTGCTTTGCCCTGTGCTTCCTGTCATGTGACTCCAGGCTCAAAGGAGCCCGTAGTAGATAAGTGGTTACGACAGATGTATGGATGTCTACGTATGATGGCCTGAAAAAGTATTAAAATCTTAAGTTTTCACGTTTCATTATTTTAAAATAGGAGTACTCCCCATTTTTCTGATTAAGCCCCCTTTGTGTTTACATTGTGACACCTCAGCCCATAATACTTGACATTACATGATATTTTCATTGCGTGCTCCACAAAGTGATTTTGGATTTCAGTGTATTTTCCTAAATGCCTGTGGAAGAGTTTGGCATCATTCTTGCCCCAGAATGGAGCAGCAGAAGGTCCAGCTTGCCAAAGATACAATTTGCGATTGTCTTCTGCATGAAGTTTGTTCCAGTATTTAATTTTCAATGTGAAAAATGTGGCTTCACACATATTTTTATTGGTGTGTGCAGTTCTACTCAAAAGTAGTGACTGTAGAATCAAGGCTTCAAAGTCCATAGTGGGTGGGATCGTTTTGCTTTGTATTCGTTGGCTGGCTCGATCTGGCGGAAGCCAATGGGAAGCATGTTAAATCAGTCAGAAAATTTTCCTGGCCACAGTAGGCTTGAAGCCTTGTTTCTCCCACTGCTACTTGCATGCAGCAGTGAAAAGTCACAGGACATGGGAGACAGCAAGACCCACAGGCTTGTTTGGGTCTGTCAGATGGCAGTTCAACCAGCCGTTCCTCCACTTCAGCTGACAAAATTGGTGGAGCCCATTGTAGCAGTGACAAACTGTTGATCCCATTCATACAGATTATTTGTAACAGTTATGAACAGGGTTTATGGTTAGTTACATGTTGACCTGTTGACATTGAGTGGCAATGGAAGCATACTTCCCATACACTCCTGGACATCTTATTGGAAGCATGTTGATATGACATATAGAACCTTGATTAGTTGAAAATCCAGAGTTTCTAAACTAAGTGATGTACTTTGCCTGCAAATAGGATATTTGAATGTCCCCTGTGTGCTCAGCACTTTTGAATGCTTGGTAATGATAAGGGCGGTGTGGCAGCCATAAGGAATTTGAGATGATGAGTCAGATTGGGTTTTGAAGAGTCTTTCACCTGTTCCCACTGCTGGATGAGACAGCCTCTCCCCTAATAATGTCACCTTAAGCTTGGTGGTGATTGTCATATTTTTTGACATGATGCTGAGGATAAGCATGCATTAAGCGGCGTTAATGTGATGAAATTCACAATATGCAATGCATGCTGCCCTGCTGACTTTCAGGCACCTCCTTGGCCGCCTCACTCAGGAACCTTTCAGCCACGGGGGACACCGCTGCTCTTGCGTTACTAAATCACTCGATCTGCTGAGCATATTCAATTGCAGGGCCCAATTTTTTCAGATCTTTGCCGTCTTCATGGATGAAATTGCTCAGCAAAGTAAATATTGCCTCACCACCTGCATGATGTTGTAAACATCAAGGCCTTTCCTCAAAAGCAGTCTCTTTTTTTCACAAATCCCACATAAATGAAGCGTGGTGTCTTCCCACCAACGTCCATTGGCTCCTCACAGTGTTACTCAACAAAATTTTAAATCTTCTCCTTTTCAGTCCCATTTTTGATGGTTTGAAGGTCAGATCTTAAAGACCACTTACTCACCCTTCAGAGTTCCTTTTATCTCAGTTTTTATATATATTATAGAGATAACTTTAAACCTTTGTTATTTTGTCAGTGTACCTCTATCAATTTGTGTCAGTTGCTTTTGGTTTTTTGTCACGTATTATTCATTACTCTATAAATGTGTAATTCTCCAACATACCTCTGTCTCCTTTAAACATTGCAGAGACATTCTGCCCTACATTTGAACCTAATATGACTTTACCCACAAGGTAAAAATGTATGAAATGTTTGTTTCAATGTACTATCTATAGGTCACGGATATACTCATCTCACCAGGATAACAGATTAGAAGATGGATGGACTGCTTCATCTACTTATTCTATCTATTATGATTATTGAGCAAAAACCCTCAATCTCTTCCAAAACTAATATATCTCTATAGTTATGGTTTTCTATCCATTATAATGAACACACTGACAGAATCCAAATGCAGAAACCAGGCTTTTATTGGGAGTCAAAAACAGGCAGGGTCTGAACAGGAAGGAATTTCCAAAACCAGAGGACTATCCAAAGTTGAAGTCGGGGTTACTGGCAAGAAGTCAGTGGCCAGAATAGCCGATCTTACGATAAACAAATCCAAAGGACAAGAGGCGGACACCATAGTCAACCGGAGAACAGGCAGGGGTCGATACACTGGTAATCAGGAAACGCTCAGTATAGTGAAATCACCCAAAACCTCACAGTGAGCTGGTGTGTTGCCGGGTATTCTGTAGTGCTGTAGATATGATCCAGGTGCTCAGGGTTCTGAGGAGGGGGGTTGGTGATGAGCTGGGTGTGGCTGGCTAGTTGCAGGTGTGACATCTATAATTTTTCATAGTCTTAACTTTGCAGTTCTCCATGTCTTCAGGTAGTTCAAGGTACAATGGAAGAAGTAATATTACTTTCTTGTTCTCCATAATATTCTGTTCCATACTAAAGCCAGACTCAGTGCTCAAAACACCTATTTCCTTGTGTTTGCATATTAATTTTTATTCACGTATATAAACCTCTTTTATGTTGAGCAATGTGCATAGTTAAACTGTAAAGCCATAATGGTGTCTAAAAATTTAATTACTTTGAAAAATCATTAATTCCTAGAATCATGTCTAAAATTCATATTTTTGGTTTTATAATATCAGGATATCATACTGCATTTATAACATGGTTTCAAAGATGCTGAAGTTTGAAAAGTGGGCTTGCTGTGTCAAGAATATTACAAACAGAATTTAGACAGTTAGGCCCACATTAATTCTGCTGAATACTAGCATTTTCAAGGTGAGCCAAATCAAACGATTGCCTCGTTCATGGTTATAAAAGCATAACTGAACAACATAGAACTGAGTGTGATGCCACTAAGGATCCTGTTTAAAATGTTAACAAGGGTTTACCATCTGATCCTTGGCATCACTGGCAGGATGTGAAATTCTGCACTGGTGGATATGTGGTAGGGTCTGGCTGCTGTTTGCCCCAGATGTAATTGAGGGAATGTCCAGTCCAGCAGTAGAAGGACCTTTTCCTGTAGAAAGTGGGGTCCTCAGAGGATGCAGTGAAATGCTGTCCAGGAGTGTTTTCCTTACTTTAATGACCTCTGAACGCAGGTTTTTGAATGTTTACCGTGTAACACACGGCAGTCCATTTTCACATCATATGACTTTTTATTAGCACGTGAAATATATGTGTGACGTACGGTGTTGTAATTTAATTGGTAAACGGTTTCCATGGACATTAGATTGCTGAGGGGAAAGTGTCCGCTTCTTCCGAAAAGTGACGGACGGTGTCATTCTGTCAAAACACAGCAGCACATTTCCAAATGCACTCCTCCCCCAGAATCCCAAGGATAAAGAGGGTGAAGCATTACGCTATTTGACATTTTGCAAAAGGAGACAATATTTTGTTTGTGTATATATGCATTTACAGACACATTCACACGTGAGTTCTGTTCTCAAAAGCGGGATTTCTGACTTAGCCGGATTTGTTAACTTGCGATTTGGAGAATTGACAAATAAGAAAAGATATGTTAAATCCACTTTCTGGAAGGAACTCGTGTACAAAAAGAACCAACATACAAGTGAATTAACATAATGCATAATTTAAGATACATTCACCAAAACAATGGAAAAAATGTATAATTAATTGAAAAAGTATGACATTTGTAGCTTGAAATTTGCTTCTCCATGGAATGTAGCCCAAGAAATAAACAGCCATTTTTTATCCAAACATTTAATTAACCAACTGATTTCTGGAAAACACATAAACCCTTAGGAATTTTGACAGAGTGGACCGTTCTGTGTTCGACAGCAGGAAATGCATAAGGATTTAAATTTTTTGTACTGATGAAGAGTTAGCTTCTGCAGTATTCTGAAAGCTTTAAATAACCTCAGACAAATGTGGACTTTCTCACAGAGTGGACTGCATGTAATCTTCTTATTTTATGGATGGTGTGATATTTGGATTTTGATGAGAGGAAAGGGGACATTATTAAACCTGGGCTTAAAAATGAATTTCAGTATTAAGGAAATGTGTTTAAAAACAGTTAAAATGAAGGGCCTCTGAGCGAGCGTACCACTGAGTGAAAGGTTTGACCATGTTTACACTTTTATAAATGCAAGTAGGAAAGGAGAAAACAATTTCAAGTGTTTTTGTTTCTGTCTTTTTCAATTAATAAATGTTGTTTATTCATTGACTAAAACAGCTAAACTGTGTAAAAGTGATGGCAGGAAAATAGTATCCCCCAAGGAAGGATGAGAAGCGAATTTGTTTGGGTGATGCTGTTTTTAAACCACGTTTTTTAAGGTATTTAGGAACACCTCTGTTTCTCTTTTTGTTTGGTTATTCCAAAGAGTCAAAGAGATAAAGTGGTTCAATGCAGTTTTTCTTTGGCTTTGAATCTTTGACTTGTTGTTTTCCTCTGCCAGTAATAAATGTAAGGAAATTGGAGAAAATCGGAATGATTGTGTACAACCTTGAAAATCCCTATAATTTAAGAAAATGTAATATTTTTGATATAATTACGAGTGAACCAACCAAGTTTACTGCATCACATGCTCTTTCTGAGCGGTCCAACAGCAGAGCCCAGACAGGGACCAAGCATATGTGAATGAAGTCAGGAACACGTGCTGGCAAACATGGGAGGGGAAAGACAAAATGGAGAGCGCTCTTGTGGTGGCAGGCAGACAGATGTTCACCCCCTACACATGGTGCAGGCACTGTCACATGTTCATCGCTTCTTGCATGGAACATTTGGCACCTTTGTTGTCTTCATTATTCATTGCATGACACTCTTAATAACAAGGACAGATAGGGGACGCCGGCTGGACAAAATACTGTGGAAAGGACTCTCAGGCCATCACGCATCCTGACGCCTTTCGGGTTTTTTCATTATCACTGGACCTGTCCTTGTCACCTGATTCACTTTCTCTGCAACTGAGTGGAAAAAGCACTCCGGCATGATTGTTTTACTAGAAATACTCTGTAATCTGTAAAGGACATTAATACGTCAAATCAATTTACTCCCATGTTGTCCGATTATGTACAAAAACAAAATAAACATGACTGGAAAATAGACTTATTTGTCCTAACAAGTGAAACCCTATTATGCTGCGAAACCTCCTGCAAAAAATTTTAAACTTTCCATCCAGATTTTGGCTCCCGCATACCATTCAATTATATTCCCAGCCATATTCACCCAAACTCAATCCAGCTGAATTAAGCAGTTATTTTTTCCACATTTTATGCCTTAAAACACATAAGAATTACACAACATATGTATGGTTATTAGCAACATAAGACATTTTGAAGACATGCATCAGTATAACTAATTAATAGTAATTAATTAATTAATTGTATAGTAACTAATTAATAATTGTATTAACTTCCACTCCTATGCTGATGACACACAGCTATACATATCAGTTGAACCTGGTGAATTGCCTCATCTGTCA
>JAACJT020000028.1:8611944-8651525 GCA_009936485.2 Gymnarchus niloticus | reverse complement strand
CCTGTTGCCCCACCACGGAAAAATTGGAGGTCTTACGCGGCCGGGGGGGGGGGGGGCGGGGGGGGGCCACCAATCCCTGCTGTTCTGAACCTCTACCACAGGATTTCATATACACTGTATATACTATTTTTCAAAGATCTATCTATCTATTGCCTGTCTGTCTGTCTGCCTAATCTCAGGTGTGTTGAAATGCTTTGTGTGCTGGGTTTTATCTGGTCCTGGCTTTGTGTGAAGTGTTCCTAAAACTATGTGGTTCAGGTTTGTCCGTCACCCTAAATTGTCCTTAGCGTGTCAGCGAATGTGTATCTATGTGTATGCCCTGAGGCAAACTAAACTCCTATAATGAGAATTTAGTGTTTAGGAAGCTGAGGTTTTGAGCCTGGTGTTGGAAATGTGTAACCTGCGGTTTGTGAAGACTTGTTAGACAGAAGGAGATATATTCAGGTTGCTAGGTGCCTATTTTCGAGCCAACGTGAACATCTTCTGGCAACGAATTCGCTTTGAATAAAAAGGAAGATCTATGAGGAGCTATTACATGAATTCCCATCCTTCTCTAAGCTGTGCCTTAGAATAATTGTTACCTGTTTAAAAATAAAGCCGATAAAGAACATAAATGACGTTAAAGCCCAAACAACCCTCTGTTGGCTAACTGCAGTAATAAGTAGTTTGTTAGCTATTGTCTCTGTGTCTACAGCCCTGTGTTTAGTCAGACAGTGTGTTGACTAGAGGAAGACCCCCTGCCTTCCCTCACAGAGTCAGGGAACCTCAGTACATCATTAAACTGAGTTGTTTTGTCAGGCTAGTAGACACACTCTTTCATTAGAGTACAGAAGATTTCCAAGCTCTCCGACGCACTCCAGGCAATCTGGAGAGAGGTGTGAGTGTTGAACTGCAGGGAATTAAGAGTGCCAGGCCATTGTGGGAGAGATTTACTTTAATAGACATCTAATTTCTCCTCCACTTTGTCCAGTTTAAGTGAATTCAGTTTAAGCTTCTCCATCTCTGACTGGTAGTTCATTCATTTTATTTTCCTAGGTTATTATTCTATTGTTCTCCGGCTCTGTCACTGGATGCTGTTTGAAATGGTTACTACACCACCCCTGGTGGGAGAGCGTTGAGAGGCACCACGCAGTGACAACCTGAGCGTCTGCACCATTCTCGATGTCCTTCTGAGAAGGGTCCAAGCATCAGACATGAAACATTAAGACGAATGTCTTGAACATTGCTGGGCATCTGTACTGTCACGTCTGAGCCATCACCTCCTGTGCCACCCAATATGGATCACATAGCTGGGCCCCGTCTGGCCCCCCACCTACGGGGCACGGCATGCTGGGATTCAGGGAGGTCTGTCCCCCGATGATGGCTGGTCTGTCTTGATGGAGTGCAGTTGTCCAGCTGCTGTTTCACGCCAGATTAGGCCTCCCGTGGTCAATTTGCTTTTCCTAATGTCAGGTCCCCTTCGCCGTCGGATCGTCTGTCGCCTAGCAACGCGGACTGCAGCCAAGAGGGCCAGCCATGCATGCAAAATTCCACCTGCCGCGGTAGTTGGGGTGGGAGGGCGCGTGTGAAATGGTTCCAAACGCTCCGTGTGTACTGCAGGAATACCAGGCGGCCCGACAATCGTTGGCAAGGGTTTCTCCTACACCCATGTCTACTTCCACATGGGAGCCGTCCTGTTTTCATCACCGCGGTGCTTCCCGCTGGCAGCTCCATCTCACTCTCCAGCACTATTTACGTTTCCGGTCCAGATTGTATGTTGTGTGACGATGTGTACAACAGATTGGTTTTTGGTGGTGATGGCGGGAGCAGTTATGCATATGATTACATTTGCAAGGCATGAGCACAACGAAGGTCAGTGAATTATAATTCCATTCAATATTTACAATGTATAGCACAGCCAATTCAATAGCATGTCGTCTTTGTGGGCACTTTAAAGTATCATCATATATATCAATGCAGAGACATCACTTCTTATGCCTGCAGAAATCCAGCTAATTTTGACACAGCATGATGAGGCAGATTTGTTAAAACAGTGGCACACCTGCATTCTGCATACCACAGGAATAAGTCAAGGTATGTAGCTGACCACATCAAAATGTTTCAGGTATGTGACTGACCACATCGAAATTCTTCAGGTATGTAACTGACCACATCGAAAGAGTTCATGTAAGTGACTGACCACATTGAAATGGTCTATGTATTTAACTGACCACATCAAAATAGTCCACACACATGATTAATAACATTTACCATCTCCTGGAGCCTCAGTTCCCTGCTTTCCCACTCTATTCACAGTACAACTGCTTCCACTTAATGCTGCAAAGAGCCCACTGTGCCATGTGATTCTGGTGATCACAGACAGGCCAAGCTTTGAACTTCCCCCCCACTCCATTGGATTGGGTTATAATTGACCTGCAGCTTGAAGTGGTTTCTTTGCTTAACATATAAACTGCTGGTTATAGATACTTCATCTGAAGAGCAGTTTATACCCATTAATTTCACTTGGTCAATAGAGGACTGATAATAGAGTACAGCTGGTCTGAGTAGTGGGCTTTTCACCTGAGCATACCTTACAGTACTCAGAACTTCAGGCGCTCTTCATAAAAGTACTTAATTCAAAGCCTCAACTATACTCAGGCGACAGCAGGCAAAGTAAACGTATTTGCACAAGTTTCACTATCCAGTAAAAATGTCAGCGACCACCATATCAAGAAAATGTATGCCATGATCCGACTGCGATGGAGCAAAGTGAATAAGTACATCATTGCTGAGAGAATCCTGACACAGGACAGGTGAACATTTGTGATGAGGCTGATTTTGCATGGGTAATGAGACCTCGAGGTGAAATATAGGTGAAATGGCACTGACCTATGAGAGAATTGAAGCCTTCAGGACAGACAGCAGTGACAGCAGGTGGGAGGGAGGTATCTCACTAGGTGATAAGATGTCTGTCTAAGTGCCTGCCCCCAGCCGGCTGGAGAACGTACGTTTTTGTTTTCCTTGACGTTTCCCCGCAATGCGGGAATGCCAGGTCATGCTCACCATTGCCGTCATTCTGCACGAAAACCCGATCTTAATCGACTCCATGGCATGGCTCTGCCTATCTAATTGCAATCTTGAAGTTAAACATGGGATTCCATCTCCCAAGGATCCTCGAAGTCTAAAAGCTGCTCTCAGTACTTAGCAGTCAGTGGACAGGTCAAAGTTCCAATAGGTTATTTGTATATTGATAGTTTGTAGATTCCACTGTCCCCAGCAAACAGAGCCAGCTGTATTCTTTATTCCTAATGCATCTTAGGTAAATATATACTGTTGGCTGGTAGTGAAGTGTAAAGAAGATTGGCCACACCGTGTAGCAAGGCTGTGACCTCACATATGGTTTTAGACCAGCCTGAGGATGCTGCAGTCAAAGTCAAAAATGATCCTTTATATTGAAAGTGCCAAAGATAGGATTATGTCAAAACAGCATCAAGACGTACTCAACAATGGCCTGGACCTGCACCTCCACATCTACACTACACAAGAAGGTAATGACATTTTTGAATCATGTAAGATTTGTTGCTCTGGTCTTAATCCCATAATCAATTAACGCACCCGGTACTCATTAGTATTTTATAACCATGTTAAGCACATTGAAGTCTCATTTATAACTGCCATATGTTGACCGTTCATGCTCAACAACACATACCGTACGTGAAGCCAGCTCAGGAGTGAATTTCCTCATAGCCGATGTTTTCATCTAGAAAGACGTGTGACTGGAATATTTAAATTGCTGCAGTCCTAAAGTGTTTAATGCTAAAAGAATCTTTTTTTAGCATTCGACAGACTTGGCCTTCATCCATCACCCTCTACTCTGCTTAAGGAGGCTGTCTATGCTAGTTAAACGGTTATGCTTATTTGTATCTGCTCCGGGCCCATAGCACCCGAGTACCACCACCTCGTCTGAAAAGCAGCAGAAAAGAGCTGCTTTCCTAATCTTGTTTTAAGGTCGGTAAGCCCAGGTGTGTGGCAGTGGCCCTTCAGGTTAGAAACACAACTGTGATGGCAAGGGCATAAACCCCTTCACTGGAGAGAAGACAAAATTACTTCTTATGGGGCTGGGCTGGCTTGTCCTGCAGTCAGCTTAAGCAGGGTCAGGGTTCTGTTTATTTTGACAGTGGGCAGCCGAGACCAAATATCGGCTTGATTCCATTTGAGTAGTCCGATTTTTATATATTGGTTCAGTGATAAGAACGCCTACTTGTATGTAATTTTTCTTTATATTAGCAAAAAATTAATACATGACTGACTTGGACTTGAGAACTGCAGACTGAGGCAATGAAGCTTTTACTAGACTAGTATGGATGGTTTCCCAGTTTGTTTCTGTGAAATTGGCAGGTTCTGCCAAGATATTAACTAGAACACTGGACTTTCTGGGAGGGGCTCTTCTGAAGTCTACTTCTGGAGGCAAAGTCAGGTGAGAAGCCAGGTTCATGGTACTGATTAATTTTGCCCGTCCTTTTGTTCTACATTATTTATACATTGGAGTTCTGTTTTGTTTTACAGTAGCTTGGACTCTGGCCTAGATGCAGTTCTGAGAGCTGAAAGCTGTGCGGTATAATTTCATCTGTCCTCAGCACATCAACTGTGCAGTGTCAGTGCCTCCTTTGTCCTAACTCCATTTCCAAAAAGGAACAACAAACCCTCCTTCCTTGTTCATTCCCTGTGCCGCATGGTTTTGTTGACCAGAGTGATTCCCAGAGCTTTTGACTCATGGATGTGCTTAAGCCATAGACATTCACAGATAAAGAATAATGTAACTCAAGTTGTCAAGCTGGTGACACAGCATCACTTGAATCTGCATGTCCTGCTTGTTACTCCAGCGAGCTGATTGGCTGATATACAGTGACTGGTCAGAGGCATGTCCCCAAAAGAGTGTTGATTTGGGAGGTGTTACTTAGAAGCAGAGCAGAAATTGCACACAACTCTAATGCATGTGTAGTTTCTCAGTCAAAGGATTCCTAAAATGTAAATGTACAGTGAAGCTAATGACCAAGTGTGTTCATTGTCCATCCAAAACAGAAATGCGATGTTTCCTGTGTCCACTTTTCAGGTAATGAAAAGGTAGCAATCATCAGTAGAATATTTAACACTGTCCTCCCAGTGACATTTTTACACTGTGTTGGAGCATGATTTACAAATAAATCAGTAATTAAGAGGGTGGAGTCACAATCAGCATGTATTGTACCTTAAGGCTGTCCAACTGAGCTTTGCATCTTGATGAAAAGATGAGCATATCAGAGGAATTTGCATTTTCCTAAACCCATTTACGAATGGCACCTATACCCAATGTGTCATAGCAGATGATCTGTGACTTTGGCACCTTCTATTGAATTGTTGATCATTTTTTGATTATTCAGTGTGACAACAATTGTAGGTTTGTTATATTCACATCTAATATACAGATCTAAAGTTGTCAAGCTGAAGGGAAGTTGAGTCTTAACTTACTGTTACTCACAGAAACTCCAGGCTTTCTGAGCACAATTAAACTTTGAATCTGGAATATTTTTTAGTACGCATTTAAAAACCCAACCTAGAAAAAATTTTTTATGTTCACTGTAATGTGTCATCGCTATAATACGGCTGTAAATGTTCAGATTGACAGTTCCCGTGTGTGAACTTCAGGAATGCGATATCCGAAACAGATATGCAGCGTGCCAGCAGAGTGTAAAAATCATATTTTATCTCTTCAAACCGCTCTGACTGTAGTCTTTGAACTTGAACTAAAATAAGTTTGACACCACCGCGGGGGATGAGAAAACACGCAGCCCCAATAGGCATTTAGGGAAAATGGAAGCGGTGCAGAAAGGGACAGGAACCATCTCGCCTGCTGAGGACTTGAGTGAAGCCTGGAGCTGGAGGACGAGCAGTATGGAATGCCACCGTCTGTCGCTGTGTAAACAGGGAGTCCCTGCGAACTCCTCTTCGGAGGGAGCCGGCTCCTCCAGCACCGCCTCGGCCTCGCTCGGCTCGCCCCGATGTGATCGGGAGGTGTCAGCACCCCGGGAGGCGAGAGGAAAGTGCGAGGTGACGGAGGGCTGGCTTCGCCATATGGACGGGAATTGTGGGGCAAATGAAAATGTTTCGATTCACACGTCGCGCCGTATGCGCCCCTGCCGTGTTTATTTCAGGGGGCTGCTTGTCGGGTCTGTTTACGGCCATTACCCAGGCAGTGGCGATGGGTTCAACGAATTCTTAGCTGAACAAAAAAAAGTTTTCAGCCGTTGCAGCCGCACGTCAGAGTACGACGCTGGGCGAAACTCTGATGGCTGCGACGGCGGTAAGACCAGTCGTTATAGGGGCGGGTTTTCAAATCTCAGGCGACATTTGTATATGTCAATACTGGCATAATGAAATAGTCACATCATACTGAGATCTGCATTTTTAGGCAGTTATGATCATTTGACCTATTTTAAAACTTTCATTTGATTATCATATCTGTTCTGTTTCTTTTGTATTACACTTCTCATTTACTTAGAAAATGGCTGCTTGTTTGTTATTTTATATGAGGGCTGTGCATTGGATTATATTATTCAAGGGCAGCAGCGTCTTGCCTTTTATTCCGCTAGTAATCAACACACCTACAGTCGCACCTAATGTCTTGTAGTGAAAAACGCTAACGTGACCATGGTGCTGGTAAAAGAATGGTAAATTTATCGTCGGCCATCATAAATAGGTGATGGAGTTACAGGCAGCTTTAGTGTGCATGTTGTTAACGCAGGGTTAACGAGGGAGTTCTGGTCCACAAAGCTTTAGCACACACACATCAATAAGCGGCTGTCATTTGTTCATGCTGATACAGGCCTGTTCAGGACAGAAGGCAGTGGAGGACATCAGAGCTGTGGAACAGAGTGACTCATGTTTGGATATTAGAGTCTTGATGAGATTTTTGGCTCATTAAGCCACTAACAACCGGAAAAAAGCAACCCTGGTGAAAATGCCTTTTTAATACGTGATCACTTCATCTTTTTTATATGAAGACTGCCATTTGATTTAACAAAAGCAAATGCAAACTTGACAGACAGGTGCTGTAGCTTAGAATTTTGTTGCTAGTGTCACAAAGAATGCATTCTACGCTTGCATTACGCCAATAAAGAAGGCCATGATGACTTCAGAGATAAACATGTTACTGTTATATTTCAACACAATACACTCTGCTCTGGAGTGACAAAATACAGATGTAAAAACATTTTTTCCACTGCTTTTTAAATGCTGTCCTCAATGCTACAATTCCCTTGATCACTAAGCAACGTTTTAAATTTGAACAAAAGTAAATTTCTATTTTGAATGAGCTACTTTACCGAAATACTGTTCTCTAAGTGAACTTCTAACTGTTGTGTGTGCCTGCACTTGCAATAAGAATCACACACCTCTTAACACCTCATTTTATTGTCCCAACATTCAAAAGTACAAATAATTCAAACACAACGATTTTATGAAAAAAAAACAAAAACATTTACAGCAAGTTTTTTCATTTTGTTTCCAGTTTCAGAAATGACCTAAACTAGCAAGGATAACATGAAGTCATTCATCGCAGTAATTTGATTAATAATAATAAGAATAACAATAATTATAATAATAATTATAATAATTGATAAGTAAGTAATAACATAAGTAGGAGAGACCAGTTTGGTCCAGTGAACTTTTTTTTCTTTAAAGAGTTTATAGATTTTCAGATAGTAAAACAAACACATTTAAGGAAAAAAACTAAATGACAAGAGCCTTATTCTTCAATTGACCTTCCCTCCCACACTACTGGTTGTTGGTTTCCTATTGGCAGGCTGCCATCATAAGGCGCTCCAGGGGGTGCTATGAGCCATAGGGGGCTAGCCTTAAGCCTTAGCCTCACAGGTTCAAACACCCCTACAGACACATGCATTCGCAGACACGCACACACGGACGAGGGTCTAGACAGAGCGCACACACGCCTTTCTGGACTTCAAAGAAAACAAAAAAGAGATGTGCACACCCATCGGAAGAGATGCACGGCTGTGGTCATCACGCGGTCGGAAATCCCAGCTGCACAGTGCATTTAGGGGTCCGGGTGCGACTCTATGTTCAGAGCGTCAACTGGAGGTGGCGTGTGAGATTCTGTCGCCTAGAACTTGAAAACATAAGAAAAAGGTGCGTTTGTGGGCATATATATGTGTGAGTACAAATTCCCCACAAAGGCTCGTGTTGCATAAAGACCCAGTTCACCACTTCTCAAACTGTTCCCTGCATTAAAATACAAAAGGGATCATGCTTCCATTTCTAACACTTCTTAGGAAATATTGGTATCGCTGTATAAATAAGTCATTTGATTATTGAAAATACTCCGCAGTACCGCCATAAAAACCGTTTAATCGGGAACCTATTAAAACTACACTTCATACCCACATTTTTGCATAAAGTTTGTCATAAAGCAACAGTAGTGTGTGATGGGAGGGTATAGAGCGGCTGTTAAAACTACACAAACTTATCACAGGTTATATTGAACCAGAACAACCATTATAACATTCTAGTAAGACTAAACTTTATTGAAAAAGATTTAAAGATTTTAGTGTAACAAGACAAGAAAAAAGCAATAGCAAATTTAACTATCAACTAGGTTATGCATAGCGAGTAACTGTTTCTAGTAATTAGGGAAGAGCGTCACCAACCCTCTTGACATTTTTTTGTTTTACTCTTTTTTATTTTTTATATTGTAATTTCGATATATTGGTACAAAGCACAAACGTTCTAAAAGTTTTCAGTGCACTGGACTAATGGAAGAGCCTCTCCCCCATTCGTTTTGTTCCCTTTTGCTCACACTGCCCCCCCCTCCCCATACCAGAATCACGCAAAAACACAGACAACATAACAAATAAATAAATAATCCAGATAAATAAATAAATAAATTCATGAAACAATCGATTAATAAATAAATACAATTATTTTCGAAGCTTTTGTTCGTTTTTCTTTTTTTTGCCGCAGCAGTTAACTAAAAGTAAATCCAAAAACGTTTTTTTTTCCACAAGCGACATGACAACATATTAAACAGGATTCCTCACGAGTTTTCTAAGTAACTGAACCATCACTTTATAAAGCTGTCATATGAAAAAGACAAGCTTAAACAAAAACATTGACAACTCATATAGATATAGGTATTGTGAAACAAAAAAGTAGACTATATATTATTCATTTGTACACAACAAATAAAGACACAGTTGTACCTTTTAAATAGCTCCTTTGAGGAAACGAATACCTAGACTAACAGAACTAGCTAATTATTATTGAATTCTGACAAAACGCTTCACACTCAGCAATTAACCTAAAAGTCAGCAAGCCAAAGAAACTCGTTAAGTGATTCTTACAAGGCCCTGATTCAGTCCTGATGAGGGCCAACAATTAAAATGAACAAAAAAACAGCAGCTCAATTCAATGCCAACATCAAAGATTTTTTTTTCTCAACAACACATAGAACAACAAACTTGAATATTTAAGATATGTGAGTCATGTTATATAGCACCTACTGCTGATCGCCAAAGGAAGTTTCATTGAAAATGCTTTCCTTTCCACGAAATTAAAAGAAAGAAGAACAAGGTGTGTTTTCTAAATGGACGTGTGTATTCTTTACCGATATTCCATAGACTGATGACAGAAAACAAGCAGACAACGCAACGTCTTGGCTTGGGCTCTGGACTGTGAGGACGTTTAAGCCTGGGATGATCCCCACTCCCCGCTACCCCGCTGGGCCTCGCCCTTCAATAGCTACGCGCTAAGAAAAGGTACGAAGATCACCTGCCTGCATTCGCATCCCTCGATAAAACCTTCCACCTACGAAACGATCGCCGATCCAGCTCTCCAAAAACAAACAACCTCTTATCCTAAAAAGTTCCACAGCAGAACGAACAAGACAAGGTGGCAGTCCCCCCCCCCTCCCAAATTAGCCAGTCAAAATATTTTTCTCTTTTTTTTCAAATCCAGATTCATGTAAAAATTCTTCAATAATTATTATTTTAATTAATATTTATAAAAATAGATTTTCTTCTCTTTATTTTTTATTTTTCTAAACGCATTTTCAAGCAAAGAGATCTTCTCTTTGGCAACAGTGGTTTTTAAATCACCTAACGTGTCATGTCATCAGGAAAGCTGTCCCAATCCTACCCTCTCCCCAGCTCCCAATCCCCTGTGAGGAAAGACGTCTTCTGTTTGTAATACAAAACAAAAAATGTTAGAAATTTTTCTTTTCTGCATCAGAGGAAAAATGTTTGTGTTATCCCTACTACTTTAAATGGGGGTATTTGTATACCACGAGAAATGAATGAACGGTCACTTACTTTATAAAGAGCCCCCTCCCTATATTTCCCAGGAAGGCAATATTCTAAGGACAGTGGATCCGGATTTTAAAAAGAAATCCTAAAACAACAGCAAGAAAATAGAATTTAAGAAAGAACATTCTCTTCTTTGAAATATGGGGAATTAGTTTTGCTACTGTATACAGAGAAGAGAAAACACAACGGAAAAGATACACGAGAGAAAATCTGCAATGCTGCAGGTTTTCCAAATCACTATTTTTCTCTTTTAATTTCGTAATACTTAGGCAACATTGGCTTATAGGTCCAAAGTTATAATATAAGCCATTTCCAGGTCTGTTTGTTTGATTTCCGGTTTGAAGTTGCAGTGTTGGGCAGCTGTCGGGTGGTGGCTGTGTCAGTGGCGAAGGGGGTTTTTCTTTCGAGCCATGGGGTTCAGGACTTGTGGGTCTTGTTGGTTTTGAAGGAAACCTGCAAGACACGGTCACCCAACCGGTACCCATTCAGGCTTGCGATGGCCATGGCTGCCTCGTCGTAGTTCGTCATGGTTACGAAGCCAAAACCCTTGCACTTGTTGGTGTTGAAGTCTCGGATGACCTTGACGTTGTTGACGGCGCCGAACGGCCCAAACAGCTGCCAGAGGACGCTCTCATCCGAGTCAGGGGACAGGTTGTAGACGAAAATGCACCATCCTGTGCCTGTATGTCCAGGAATGTTCATACCCACCAGGCTGGTCATGCTGTCAATGGTTATGGGGGAAAACCTGCATCATGCAAGAAAGATGGAGAGAGATGGAAAGAACAGACAGAGGAAAGGAAAAGAAAGACAGACCCAAGGTCAGCTGAATCCCGTTCCAATGAGATGAACAGCTATTAAGCAGTGAAAAAAGCAGGTTCCCATAGTGTAAGCTAGGCTCCCCTGCCTGGCTGTAACATCTGCAATAACAGATCAACGTCTACTGTTGGCAGCGGCAGAAGGTTCTTTATTTACCTTATTCTGGGTTTTCCCTTTCATAGACTAAACTGGGGCAGATAGCCAGTAATGCTAAACACTGAGTGAATATCTTTTGTGTTGCTAAGTTTAAGGAAAAATATTATGAACTGAAGCCTTCAAAAGCAGGATGCAATAATAATAATAATAATAATAATAATAATATCATGACCATGGCCTCCCAAAATCATCTCACAATGGAACGAATGTAACCATTAAATATCAAGTATTAAGACATCAAACAAATTATCCATAAGGTATGTGTGGACCATCTTCTATAGTGGAGCTACATGACGGTGTCTCTTACAGGTGACCTAAAGTGGGAATTATTGGGTGAAAGGAAGCACGAATCAACTGTCTATAATTGAAAATAAAAACATAACATGGATAAGACTCATATGACACTCACAGTGTCTGTTAAACCGGTAATCAAAATTAAGACTAACATTACTAAAACTTTTTTTTTTTATTACTTGATGTGAGCCACGAGCTTCCTCGGCAAAAATTCTGTGTCGTGCAATTAATCGAAGACGAGCCTAGATCTATGCGTGTTCTTCTGGAGCTGAAAAGCCGAGAACTGGAGCTCTTCCCCAGCTCCGGTGCCGTACGGAATGAAAAGGCACTTTGCTGGTGCTGACTGCGGGGTGCAACGCTACAAAATGCCACCAGCACAGAGGGAGGAAGCAGAGCTTTTATTCTCCTTTCCCCCTAAGTGTATTTACTGAATCACAGGAGATCGTTGAATCAAAACGTTTAAAATGCAGCGGAGACTGCAAAAAAAAATAAATCTTTTTTTTATTATTCTTGTATTTCTCTCACGCTCTTCGGTGATACATACATCTGAATACTAAAGTGACTTCACTTAATTGCCTTTCCGGTATAAGTAAAAGGTAAATCACGTAGAAGGTTCGTCCCTGCTGGAATGACTGTAGGCGTTATTGGGTGTCGTGAAAGTGAGATTTCCGCTTTACCGCACATATCTGCGGAGAAGGATCTTTCACAGTTGTTGGTGGGTAGGGGGAAGAAGGAACCGGCGATGCGGAAAGTGCACTTAAGGGAGGGCGGCTCCACCCGTACTCATCTGCCGACACCGGTCGATAACCCAGCATACACGACCGGACCCGGCAGGTCGTCTGCCTCTGCATATCGAACAATGGGGCTGCTCAAAATCAACACGGAGAAATAAAGATAGCTGCTGGGCAGAGTACTTCGGCGCGTTTATACGCATTCACATTTGTGCGCGGACTGAAACGGGCATTTGCCCTCGTTTGTTTGAGACGCACGGAGGTATTTACTAAGACGCTTCGAGGGCTCTAACAGTGAAAGGTGTCTCATACACTGACTCCACACGAAAAGAAAGAGTCGCACGGAGACCCCGGCCAGGTACTGCTCACTTTTACAGCGAGCTGCCTAGAAAACTTGCCTTTGTTCAATAATTACGTTGAGCGACGTGCCCAGCAAGCAGAGGTGTCGTAACCGAAGGCGGGTCCGTACGATGGCCGCGTTTGATTTTTCTCAGTCCGACAACTCATCGCACCAGGTAAATAGTCTCGGCTCTTTAGTGTTTCCAGGAAAGGCGAGCTTGAGACAGAATAAGGTTGGACATACCACTATGCTTTGTGGGGAGAAAGAAAAAAAAAAAAAAAAAAACTTACCCATTTTGTTAAATTATTTTTTTCGTTTGACACTTTACTGGCCCGATAATTTGTATTTCCATTTTCCTTCCGCTGGAAAAGCGGCACGTTTTTAAGTGTGTGAATCACAATGCCTTGCCCGAGTGAAGTGGACAGACGAGGCGCTGCGAGGCTGAAAGTGAAGCCTGCTGTTCAGACAGCGGCCTGTATAACAGTCTGCCTTTAGCCCGCTCATTGATTCAGAAGAGCAGAAATTGCCGCTAATCACTGTTAATGCAAGCCAATGAATATAAAGGATTCGCTCCTTTCACAGCCGAACAGGCTATTTATTCTGGCAGTGTCCATAAGGAGAACTGCTCCTCCCGCATGCCCACCGTCGTTATTCTCCACGATGATTCGCACGTAGTGGTTTGCGGTGTTAAAATGGAGCGTCACGGCGCACGGTGTCTGTCCGCGGGCGGCAGGCAAGTTCTCCGTTTCGCATTCGGTAAACGATAGCATTAGCGAGTGGAAATGCGCTAGCGAGGCTGTGTTATCAGCGCTTTGTCCGCCTGCGGGGAAACGCTACGTTTCCTGCAGGGATCCAGGTGTCTTGCCTCGCTTCCCTGGTCTGTGAAACCCAAGGCTGGACTGCAGTCCTACTTTCCCTGGTGATAGCAATAATTTTGGACCTCGAGGTTCATTACTGGCAAAATTCGAGTCCGACAAACCACAGCCGCCTGCAGGCGTGACCGCTGACGCCGATAATGCGTGTCGCAGATATGTTTTTACGGTGTGAGGGATTTAAGGGTATTTGACACTGAGCTGAGGGCTCAGAGGAACACCGGAGCAGAACAACCGTGAGCTTCACAGCGGGCTATAGGGAGAGCACCTGAATCCGTGGGGATGCCTAAAACCAAGAACCACACACATGGAAATGCCTAAAGAAACGAGCGACTCACAAGAAAACAAGGTTCAACGCAAATTTTAAAAGGCAGCTATCATCGTAATCAGGAAATTTCACCTTTTTGAAAAATGGAAGTGCAAAGATTTTTTTTCCTCAGCTTGAATAGTGGTTGGTGGATATAAATAGAAATAAAGTAAAAATAAAAAAATTCAAGTTGAAGCCTTGAACTGAAACAAAAACGAGTGACTTTCAAAAATAAATAAAACAGAATATAAATAATTTTGTCAACATGGACATCTGGTATTCGGTGAAGTTTTAATTACCTCTTTACGCCATAGGCCATATTAAGCAAATTGTCCAGCCTGTAAGAGAAGGAGGGTTCTGGGGTTAATGCCAGGCAGATGGTCGGCTCATTCAATGGAAATAATGCTACAACCCTGCTTCACTCAAGGAAGAAACATCCAGAAAGGGGCCATTATGCAGGAGAGCCCCCAGACTGGGGTGCGGGGCAGGCATGCACTGAGCAGCAGTGGAGGGAAGGGACACAGAGCTGGGGCGAGGTTTGCCCTAAGGCCCTCTGGGATATTCAGCTCATTTCCTAGTTTGCTGTAATTCTTTTTTAAAAATTATTTTTCTATTTGTGGGAGTATGTACATCATCAGTACAGCCACCAGTGGGATATTTAATGGCTTCTTTCCCCAGAGTTAAGATTGGAATTGCCATATTTACATTATTTAGTTTATTACTTGATGAGCAAATTGACGACTTCTATTAAATCATCATTCTCACTATAATTCTCAACAGCAAAACCTAAAAATGAGGAATCGTTCAGCAGATGACCAGAATGAAGGCTGGTATGAGGTGGACCATATGATGCTCAAAAGTCCGATTGTCTCTTTTGGATAGAACAGAAGAATATCCATTAACAGCTGAATTTGTTAAAAAGTTAAAAACTTTCAGTAGTGACTAGTTAATTGAGAGTTCTGTCAGTATAATGGGATGGTGGAGATGGCTCACTGCTATAACAGGATGACCATTTATAGTGCTCTCAAAAAAAAACCAAAAAAAAAACCCATAATATGTGATATCTGACTGTGGCCTGTTTCTGTGGAAACACTCAATGGTACAATTTGCATTTATGATGTGGAATTTAAATAGGAGTTTATTTTTTAGCTTTAAGTTATATCCAGATGTTTAAAATGAATAATGAAATGATTTTAAAAAATTCCATAATGGAGGTGTACTTTTTGTTGGCTATTTCAGGACCCTACAGTAATGTTTCAGCAGTGAACCAGGGATGCTAGAGTACAACCTGGAGTACCAGATTAGCACCAGAACTTGTCGTGTTTCTTTGTACTTATGGACTGTCTCATACATTATTAAGTGCTTTGAATAAAATACCCCCACCCTCAATAAAAAGCCATATTTTTTCTGTAGGTCAACAATTGGCAACAGGACCATCAGAGAGCTTGATGGAGTATAAGGTGTGTGTGTGTGTTAAGGGTGTGGTTTGAGAGAAACGAATCATTAAAGCTGCAATTATCAAATTATCTGGGCCGGGACGTCGTAATCTGCTTTGTGGGTAAATGAGTAAATTGGATGGCAGGCACAGAGGAGGCTGCAGCAGACTGCCACTCTGGACACATCTGCCGATGTTCCAGAACCAACCTGGCTCACATGGCGCTACTCTGGCCACCGTCTCCAAGGCCCCGGCCCACAGTCCCGCCTTTGTCAGCCTCTCCAGTGCCCGCAGATGGGACACTTCCTCTCAAAGCCAGCTGCATTATTACAAGTGCCGGCCTACAGATAATAGGGATAATTCACTAATTGCTATTATCGGGAATACGCAATCTGATTCCAGGCTGAAGTGTGTTATACTGAGCAGGTGATGCAGAACACTCACAAGATAAACATTTCAGGCCAAGAAAAGTTGAGTGTGTTTGTTTGTGTGTAGGGGAGCGATATAATCACATGGGGTAGAACATAAAAACAACATTAACCAACTGGTCTGCTGTGCCAGATTCCTAATGATTTCAGCACTTTAAGGTTTAGATAACGTTTCATCCTGTGGTTTATGGCTGTGATCAAAAACTCCGTATGAGAGTGGTGAGTTTCAACTGATTTCTTACAGTCTGTCCTAAACACAAGCAACTGCTTATTCTAATCTACTTATTTATGTTTTCAAAATTTTACAATGCTGTTTATAATATCACTGTCTGAAATAGAAACAAAAAGATTGATTCTTATATCGGATGCTGTGCCTAAGTGAAGGAAGAAGTGGAATTTAAACTGTTAGATGGCAGGAGAAAATATCACGCTTTAAAAATAGTTAGAACTGTTAATGCAGCATGAGAGGTGAAAATGGAATAGAGCACATGACCATGGCAAGGGAGGGTTGGGGAAAAGAGGGGGAGGGTTGGGGAAAAGGGAGATTAGGAAGGGAGTGGAGGGGAGAGAGGAAAAGCATGGTAAGAAAAGGGAGAAGAAGGAATGGAGAGGGAGGGGAGCTTGGGAGGAGGGGAAATGGGAATGGAAGTGAAGGGAGGAAAGGCAAGGAGAAGGAAACGGGAATGGAGAGGAACTTGGGGAGGAGGGGAAATAGAAAAGCAGAGTGGAGTGGAAGTGAAGTGAGGAGGGAGAAGGAGATGGAAAGTGAAAGTAGAGGGATGAATAAAAATGGAAGGGAGGGAAGGGAAATGCAGAAAGACCTGGGAAGGTATGAAAATGACACTTGCAGGGAGCTCTGGGGGAAAACACTGTGAATGACAGAACCCCACTATCTCTCTAGCACTTAAAGGAGCCTGGTAGGCCCAGACATGGAGCCTGCAATGAGATCACTCCATCACCTACAATTTTTGTCACTGATTCATCTTGGAACATGAGTCTGGAATATAACCGTATGGAAACTGTTTAACTCCTTTTTTGTTATGATGATAATGTTCGAATTAAGAATCCTTTCCTCTATTCACACTTAACAGATCTTGTTAAGCACCCACTGAACACTGAAGAAGTATTCAATCCCTTGCAGGACACAGGGCTGTGATTAACTGTCACCTGGGGTATTTACCTGAACCTCTGGGCCTGGTGGTGCAGCGGTCCTGGGTATCGGCGGTTGGGGGACTGGTATAGCTGTGAGAGCAGGGCCTGGCTGGTCTTCTGACTGGGGTTGTTGGCGAACTTGACGGTGATGGGCTCAGTGGCGCCCGAGGGCTTCTGCCCATTGAGCCCCTTGATGGCTTCCTCTGCCTCTATCCTCTTATCGAAGCGGATGAAGCCCACACCCCGTGAGCCGCCTGCGGGGGTGACATGCCACAATCAAGCAGGGGATGCATTTGGTCCACGGCCCTTTAAGATACACCTCCAGTTTGGCTAACATGTCTGGCGTACCGGGAGATATTTTTTTTTGTACGTTCCGCTTCCTCCTTGATTCACTTCACTTTATTTTAAAAAGCATTTAATGTCTTAATGAGTGGGCACTGAGGAGAAGGGCTGACTCACGTTACAACCAGAGAAAATTTACCTGGGGGAAAATGGAATGGAAAAAAATGGCGTCATGCTGGCTACACCGTGAGGACTGTCTGTCCTCTGTAGAGGAGCCGTGAAGCAGAGAGTGACAGTGACAGCTGATGTGTGTGGAAACACCAATCACAAATTTTGTTTTTGTCTCCCCCTTTAAGTGTAGCTGTATTCGGGGGGAGGGCCGGAATGGCGCACTGTTGAAACATGGCTCCCGGCTGCCCACGTGTGCTATCGCCCAGGGCAACGGCGAGTGACGCCAAGTCTGCTTTTCCTGCGAAGGCTCTTCAGATGGGACACCCTGGGGGGACGTCTAAAAAGCGGGACCACCCTGGGGACCCAGTGCAGGGACTTGGTTTTAACTAGCATGCTGTGAGGACAGGCAGAGGTACAGCACATGATGGTGCATGGGGAGACACGATCGCATGGTGCATGTTCCTGCGTTGCTCCCTCTTGCGATGACTTGCACTACGGCTGTTAAGCTTGCATGTATCCATGCTTTTCTTTTTGCAGTGCTGTCGTCTATTTTGATCAGACTCTGCTGATAATGTCTGCATGGCCCCCAACAAACAAGTGTTCAGGTACAGGATGATTGCCCTCCCCCTACTATGCCGTTCCTCCTCTTTAGGCCACGGGGTCTCTTCCACCATCCATTCTTGTTTCCTGTCTACCCTACATGTACTGCTGTTACTTCATTGGCCACATGACAATGAATGCTAAGACATGGCAGCTAGTTTGGAGTGCTTGAGTAGGGGTCGAATCTGAGTCGTGTCACTTGTGCATTGAAGTGGAGAAGAACAAAGATTTCATGCTTCAGGTAATTCTTGTGATTTTGTAGCATGGGTCTTGTACCCCTGAGTGAGAATTAAGGACAAGCGGCTCAATTAGGGCCACATAAACTAGGAAATACAATAATTTCATTGTTTAGCCCACACGTCCATTTCAAGTGACAAGTAAGTAAAGCCAGTTAGTTAGCTGGGTATTTTCCTGGAACAATTCCAGTCAAGCTACTGAAAGGTGAAAGCACTAAAACTGCTGTGGTTCTTGAACCAGTTCCTCTGAGAAATAGTTCATGGCCCTTAGACTCTGAGTGCACCACATCCTGAGAAGAAGTTCCAATGTAAGAGAAGAGCAGTCCCAAAAAATTCATTAAAGGCTGATAAGATACTTACGGAACTTGTACGACTTTTTATAGGACCCACATCATATTTATTCTTAGGTAATGCTTTAGTTCTTGTGAATATTCTACCCTCTTTAAAATATACTGACAGACACCAGCACCATCCTGAAGTCTGTAACATTATTACCCAATGGCTATTCATTCATCTGTAACCCTTTCCAAGGTGGAAAAACTCCTGGAACAACCTGCATTTTCTGAGTCTGTCTGTTTGTGAGAAACAAGCATGGTCTCCTTGGAGGGCTTCTAAGAAAGTCCAGTCTTGCAGGTGCAGGCAGGGGATCTATAGGCGTTTTAGACGAGGTGAGTCACAGAGGTGTGTGGAAGAAGCTCTGGTCCTCAGCTTGACAGTGGAGAGTGGGGAGTTAGAGGGCCCGGCCATCCCGTCTGCATATTTTTGTGGGAAAGTGAGCTTTTGCTAAACTCTTCTGTTCCCTCTGTGTACTTGCCCCTCATGGGGAATACACTACCATCTGAGAATCAGGGCGGCTGAACCATCCCATGCCTGCCTGCAGGGGGCACTGATGAGAGGCGATGAGGACGTCACACTGACATCCCGGTGCTGACAGCTGAGGCTTCTGATGGCGGGCTCATTCTGTGAACCTGTCTGTCATCGGCCCTTTTGCCTGGCCGATCAGGCTCTTAATGGGACCGGAAAAACCTCTATGGTAATAAATAAACAAATTACAAAGTAAAAGTGTTAATTTCAATGCTGGTGTTTGTTTTTCCCACTCTTTTCCTTCCCTGTATTAAAATAATGAGCTTCTGGCTGATTCGTGACAGTGGCACAAAGCAAAATACACAGTCGGTGAGCTCAAGCGGGTCCTGGAATTTTCAGGTGGCTGCAGTGCCAATCGCGGGCCACACCATGCCCTGTGAAATTCACCTTTCAGCGTGGCACTCGCAAGAGCGACTTACATCACCCCACCTGTACTTATCTGGCCTGGCACGCGCACACACGCGCTTGGAGAGAACAGAGGGTTTATTAATAGCCGGTGAGAGCGAAGGAAGGCGGTGGCGAGAAGCCGCCAACGTCCCAACTCAACCGCATGCTGTGCCGCAATGTTTTCAGGGAAAATGAAAACAGCCCCCTGGGAAATCTGGTAAGGTCCAAGAGGCCAGGCTGCTAATGAAGGCGATCCTGGCACTCTTAAACCCCATCATGTCGTAAGTTTTCCTCCTGCTCAGTCCTCATCATGTGGGGGGGTGGGGGGGCAAAAGCATTTCACATTTAATAGGCCTGCACGCCAAGTACATTACATTGCAAAAAGAATAGTAATTTGCTCCCTCCAGCTTGACTCTAACCATGTTTTCAGAAAACTGCCTCGTGTTCAGGTAGCCATGTTTTGCTGATGTGAGCCGTCTACAGAAAAAGGCGCGGGGGGGTTCCAAAAAGATGCAGGATTAGAGGTGTCCAGCTGCTGACGTGCATCCAGGGGAATGTGATATTCTGCTTATGCCAGGAAGACATAGTAGTGCTACAGAATTATTTTTGACCTTGAAAAGTGGAACATTACACACTCTCCTGCGTAAATAATTCAAAATGGGGGGTCACTTTTAAACCTGAAATATAATAAACTGGCAAAAGTGACAATTTCCCCATATCTGCAAGGACATCGTGCCCCAAAGTAGTCTTAATATAAAAGATGATTTGTAAGAACACTGCGACCCCTGACTGAATAAGTAGCATGGAACATGCATGGATGGATGAAAATAAAGATAAAAGAGTAAAAATTATCTTTGGGGATTTAAATGTAATGGTGTGTTTATGTGGGACATCAAGCAGAGGGAGAAGACATTTTTAACTTTAGAATAGAAATGTTTTGTTTGTTCTTATTGACAAGGTTTGGTTCTGATCAGCTGTTGAAAACATTTTACTATCAAAGTGAGTCCAATGTTACATTTTCACTCAGAATTATTGTTTAATCCTTCAGTTATTACTGAGCTCCCCAAAAAAACTCCCTGAAGGAGAAGTGGTATGATATAATGCATAAATCCTATGCTTCATGTCCTCTCAATTAGAAAAGAGAGAAATATGAGATTTTACTGTAAAACAATCAATGTGGGAGAAGCTAAATGAATGTGAAAGACAGCACTGTTTTACAGCCCGAATTCCCCATCGAGATCTGCTGATTTACAGATCGATAATAGATGGAAGGATCATGACTAAAAAAAGCCAATGAGGGAAAACCCAGCGCAATTTCTCAGAAGAACAAGAGAATCTATACATCACCTGCAGCAGGAGGCAAAGCGGTTAAGGATTCGTGACCTCAAAGTGGCCAGTTTGTGTTTGAGGTTGCATCTCTTTCAGTGCTTTCAACTGCAATTGTGTGTAAAATACACACACACATACACACAAAATGCAAGGAGTCAAATCTATTGTATGCTATCTATATGAAATATTGTATGCTACAATAGTATGTTTTTGAAAATTGAAGTGAAAATTGCTGTCACCGTCTAGGCCAAGAGTCAAGATAAATACCAACGGTCCAGTTTTCAAAGACCACGGGACCACGTCTAACCAAAGCCGGCAGTTTAAATACATGTTTTGTATCGGTTGCAATACATGTTTCTAGTGTGCGTATTTTGATAGCATTCTCGTCAGCCGTATTTTGTGACAGCGGGCGTATTTACGGTACTAAATTGATTGGGAAGTAGGCTGGACTCCTTCAGCGTGAAGGACGAGAGGAGCGTTTCCGTGGAACCATGAGCAGGGAGTAGAAGAGAGCTGTGCCACGCCACCCCCCCCCACCCCCCCATGAATCCTCTGAAGGGTTCTGACTTTTCACTCCATTTCTCTTTACTGCGGCACCAAACCCAGAAAGACTGTGCTTCTTTCCTCAACCCTCCAAAGTCCTCCTTGTTTCTTAATTACCAGCAACTAAAATTTAATTAGTCATTAAAATTCCTCCAGTGAATCTCCCACCCCCATTTCCTGGGGCGAGGCCTCCTGAGCCTGGGCAGGAAATGGATTTGCTGGGAGGGAGGAGCTGGGCTCGTTAGAGCATCGGGAACGTCGTACGGCGGCCCTCCCCACTCCAGTCAGGTTCTAGCTGGCCCGAAATGAGCTAAAGCGTTCATGGGGGGGTCCAGATGTCTACACTTTGGTGTTCAGAAAGCCCAGTAGATCACTGCAAACAGCATCCGTAAGCAAATCCAGTCCGTCGCCACTTAGCACACACTGAGTTTTTTGTACTGATTTTTAAGACAAGGTCTCTGATAACGGGCACATTCGTTTTGTTGTTTTCCGAACATTGTGAAGGTACACAAGTAGCTGGCTCTAGAGGCCTCATCTGCTTTCCTACCAACGATTAAAAAAGCAATGAGATGGTGTAAACTCCCGAAACAGTGGTTCCCTCACATCCTCACAAGTCTGCCCTGGGGGGAGGGGGCCCCTTGCACAGCGTCCAATGTGAATGGCATGTGTGTGTGTGAGTGCATAAATGGCTGCTCCATAAATACCTGTGACCTGGTCCACCAGGATACGGGACGTGATGATGCGTCCATACTGGGAGAAGAGCTGCTCCAGCTCCTTCTGCGTCATGGTCTTGGGGAGGCCGCTCACGTAGAGGTTGGCGTCACGGATGGAGGCTGAGCTGGGCCGTGCGTACGATACCTATCCGGGACAGGGTGAGAGAGATGGGGTGACATCAACACACAGAGAGGTTCGTTCCAGTTACAGAAGGCCACATCTCACCATCCCACTGGCTCTGAATATGGCCGTAGCTAGTGGAGTGAAGGGTGGTGATGATTCCAGGGGCCCACAACTGGAGGGGGCTCCTAGAATGTACGCCACACAGCTGCGTATATGTGGGGGCCCAGAGGAACATTCTTTCAGGGCACCCAGAGTGCGTAACTGCGGGCATGGCTGTGAATAATTCAAATACAAACCACACTACAAACAACCTGGTGTAGTTGAGTTCCAGGACTGACTATGGGTGTAGTCATGATTCCTGTTCCCACACCGACCCTGTCTTCTTTACATTTGTCAAGGTGATATCATCGCAAACTGAACAACCAGCCCCTGAATCTGTAGCCTACTGCTGTCATGCTGTAATATTTTAATTAACCTACAATTTCAGTATCCATAGATATAAAAATGTAAACTTTGACAGCTGTAGTCTTTGACATTTAATTTCTCATGTAAGATACCTCATTCATTTATTTGAAAATTATTAGTTTTTTGTAAAAGGAACTAACAGTGGAGACGTGGACCTTTCATTTAGAGGTCATTATAAGTGAGTATAAAATTAAAATAATTGTTAACAGCTGATTAAATAAAAATAGTTTCAGTTCAAAATTTAATAATGAATAAAAAATTTTTACTTAAGTCATAATTTAAAGTGACCTTGAAATGAAAACTTGACTGATGGAAGCTCCATTTGAGACGGCTGACATGTGTCTGACCCTCTGGGGCCCCGTTTGCCCTTTCCCAACCCTTCCGTTTTGTGAGCCGTGCTCCACAGAGCCCTACCTGCCTTTACCATTCCTGCTGTTTCAGGGCTTTTCAATGTCTCACTCACTTACCACCATGTATTCATTGTAAGCTAAAAATGATCACAGCCTCCTGCTTCTGGCTTCAAAAACACTTAATGCCATTTCTACGCTCGTACGATAAATGCTGCCTTCCCCCTCGTATGCAAAATGTGAGGAGTGACTCACAGCGCTCTGTGGATGGCACGCGTGTGCACGCGTGCCCGTTTGTGTGGAAACACGCCCACGAGCGACTGCATGCCACGAGCACGTGTGCTGCTGCAGCTGAGTCGAGCAGAGATAGCACCCAGCAAACATCGCTACTTGTGGGACACGACGAGGGTCTGATTTTTTTAGGGAGACTGCGAAGAGAGGCCCACCACCTGCGGCCTAACCAGCACCATGGACAGCGGGCAAGGCTTCTTTCGCCAGACCAGGGAACGAGTTCATCCAGATGATATAAAGATGGGTGAAATAGCGCAGGCACTCTGGCTAGCTGTGCCGCTGTAGCCGATGCCCTTGCTCAGTGAGGAACATAGTGAGCTAACCGAAGTTCTGTGACAGACGCTTCTGGCCTGATTCTATCACGGGGGAACTTGCCTCAACACACTGCACCGTCTGCTGTCTCAATTTTATGATGCTCGCGGTCGAAAGCAAACTGTCTAATTGTTTTTACTCTCCGTGTCGAAAAAGCAACGCTAACCTGAGACAAATCGTTTCAGTTCTGAAAGAAATTACCAGGAGGCATGGATGCTGACCTTTATCTAGACGTGCCAGTTTAGGTTTGTTTAATTCACTGCCAAGTCGTTGTCTGTGTTTTACATCCAATTTTAAAATTAAACTTATATTCCATTGCCAAGGCATACGAGGTGAATGTTTCCATTTTGCATTCTCATTAAAATTTTCCATTTCCAATTCATCAGCAATTAATTATGATGAAAAAACAGAGAAAACGTGGCTATAATTCGAAACACAAAACAATAACGCGCTGGGCGATAAACAATCCTCCCTTTGTTCATTTCCTCCATATTCCCTCTCTTTGCCTCTACTCTTCCCCCTTGTCTGCCGGTCTGGCTGCTTCACACATTTGACCCGTCAACACCTTGTCAGCCTAGCAGCCCCCGCGTCGCGTCTCTTCGCTCGGAGCCATGCTTCTCTCACCCCCCTGCCCCTGGCACAGAGGTGAAACCCGCAGGAATGAAAAAAAAAAATGTGTGTGAAAACACTGAAGATCAGGGGTGGAAGACATATACAGAATCTCATTAACCCTGTCAGCAGAAGAGCGGGTGATGGTGTCGCTACTGACAGATCTGATATTTATCTGGTTTTGGGTGGGGTGGGGGGGGGAGCTGAGGCTTTAAGGTGTCCACCAACGCTACACAAGCAGGACTAAGCCAAGGGTACCACCGTGGTTCGGAGGTGAAGAGAGGTGACAAAATTCACTGCTACATCGAGTGCTATCAGTAAGGAGCTCTTCATCCCATCAGCAGTCAACACAGCCAACACACACACAGAGCTGGCCCCCATCTCAAAGCACAGCTCTCCCCATGAATGAACGTCTCTCTCGCTCTCTCTCTCCTGCAGACGTTTTACTCTCTTAAGCGAGCAGGTCTGCAATTGTGATGCCGCGATCTGACTCTCCCAAAGACAGCGGCACGCTGAGCTGTGAGGCTGGCCTGTCTGCTACTATTAGGCAGCCTGTCTTCATTTCCATGGCTGCTCAGGATAAGCTCTGGTGCAGAAATAAAGGCCCATGGTGGCAAATGGATATTTGAAGAGCACAATGACCTTGAACACACTTACTAGAAAGTGTAGAAGAGGCACCCCTCCCCATTGTGTTGGAGAAGCCCGTCCTGCAGTGTCCAGCGCTACCAAACACTGCGTCACACCAAACCCAAACGGGAAAAAGCACAAAGTGAAAGGGGGGGGGGGGGGGTGAGAGGGGGGGGTGCCCCCGTGTGGAGGAGGGCAATCCATCTTAGGAGCCTGAGACAGGGCTGAAAGAAGCTCTTCTCTGCTGCCTGTGTGAGTGAGTTTCAGCTGCACACGGAGGCAAGGATGACTGTGTGAACAGCTCGAACCTGCAGCCAGTATGCCACGGTGCTTACCACATATGGCTCTTTAAAGACTAGGGGGACGGCTGCTCCAGTGTCAGTATGTAGTATGTACCGAACGTGCTGAGTTTTGACAGCAGCATTCAGAAATGTGCTGCGCTCTACTCTCCATCCCCCTGGGACATCGAGTATCTCCTCTCATCCGTCTCACATGCTCCTCGTCAACTTCAGTGTCCTTAAGACCGGCTCGCAGCAGGACCGCAGGTCCTTTTGAAGTGACGGTAACCCCCCATGACGCGCACCCATTCTCACGGTGTTGTTCAGACTGTGGCAGCACACCAAAAAAAGCAGGGGCGTTGGCGCGGAGAGAATATTAATTGAGTGACTCATTCTATCTCGAGCAGGTTGCGCAGAGCTGCTAATCCCCAGCTGGAGAACTCACTGGTCACGCAGACTTCGGCTGCCATTTCCCGTCCACTTCAAAGACGCGTCGTCATGCTAACCCGTAACGACCAGAGCTACTGAGAGAATGTGCGTTAGCTAGCTAGCTAGCCCATTCACCTCTGTTACACATGTTTAACCGATGCTCAGTCTCATCTTCCTAACAGCATTGTGAGTTTAGATCATTTCACCGTGACTGTCAGGGCACAGACGTGAATTAAATTCTCCTGCCTGTCTCAGAGACTACTTAGAGGGTTTAATTTAATGCAGATTTAATTCAAGACTAAATTTACACCTATAAAAACATCAGATAGCATCAAATGTTTCTTGGAATATAAATTATGTTTGTTTGCTGACTGCTGTTCCACCTTCCATCAACACTTTCAACAACTACAAGGTTTCATTTGCTTATCTCTGTTTTTTTTCCTACTGTCCAACGCTTGAAATAAACACATGCAGTACTTTGCCACCACCTGTGTGTTTTTCTCTCAAGTGACTGTCGGGCTGCCAAAGATGACTTGCTTATCGGGATCTGTAATGATTGTCAGAATGCGACTGATTAGGTCCTGATGAGCATAACATGATCATTAGGGCAGAAAACAGGGGCATGTTCTGTTCATTTTTCACAGTGATGAGTCTGTCTTTCACAGGCTAATGTTATTAAGCTCGCTGCCTCTCCGTGACGTTTCACTGTGAAACGTTCCCCTTGTTCCTGACACGAATGTGTCTTACTTCCGTTTTGACGACTTCATGTTCTGACTTTTTGAGACTCACCGTCAGAACTGGCCGTTCTTTCAGAGCCTGCCTCATATGTTCAATTTCGTGTCCTGATGACCTCCCCCTGGTGTACTTGGAAGAGTAACGCACTAACGGTGACACGCCCAGATCAAAGCTGTTGGATGGCAGCTTGCATGTTTGTGTCAAGACACTATCCTGTGGAACCCAACAGTGTGCGACAGCAGAAAGGAGAAGCACCCCACGTATAACGGAAGAAGAACCCAAAGAAATGTGGAGAGAGAGTCTCTGTGGTGACCACTCCCATGTGGAGATCAGCCGCTGGTATGATCACTGCTCTGTCCTTCTCGGGCTTACCTTGATGGTTTTGGTTTGAAGTCTGAGTCCGTTTAACGTGTTGATGGCTTTCTCCGCATCCTTTGGGTCGATGTAGTTGACAAAACCATAGCCAAGACTCTGTCCTGGAAATGAGAAGGGAGAGTCAGATGAAAACAGGAGTGACTAGACCCATTTCTGGGTGGTCATGGATAGACGTGGGCTATTGGTTCATTCTGCACTAACTGGACACCTCCTACATGGGTTTTCCCTGCGGAAAATTGGGAAAGACTCCCCTATTCCTGGAACTTCTCATACGTGGCATACGTAATATACAAGCGCTGGGTACCTGCTCTCCGTCGTGAACCCCATTAAAGCAGACAGCATCGAACCCATCGCAAATTGAGAAGGCTATGCTCCACCCCTCAACCCAGTAAACACGAGGGGGCTTCGACACAAGCCTGAACAAGAACCGCATTCCTCGCATGAAACATGACGCCTCCCCTCACTTTCCACGGATTACCCTAGATTATCAGTCCCTATTGTTCATAAAAAAATAAATTAAAACAACTCCAGGCCCCCGGAGGATATTCTAGACTTGATGCCGATCTCTCTGACGCTGATCTGACAGCAGCGCTCCAAAGTTCCTGTTCCAAAATAGAAGCGCAGAAATATCTGCAGGCCCGCACACTCGCGGTCTGTTTAATATAATCGTGTTTTCTCTCGCAAGGGTTCGGCGACACAACCTGTGAAGGCCCCTGCATCTCAGGCGGATTTCGGTGGGGGCCCACAGGATGCCTCGACATGCCTCAAGTGGCCGACCAGAGTGACATGCGCATCCCGAAGCGCCGAGCACAGCCACGTCGACGCATGCCTGAAGTCACAGCCATTCAGGGGCGTGGCTTGTCCTCTGTGCTACAGAAAATGGCTTCGACATCTGGCGTCTCTCCCTTTGGCATGGCTGTACCAGAGACGCTCTGAAACCCCCGTGCTGCTCCCCAGGTGGACGGAGAAGCATGCCAAAGCAGCTACTGTGGCTGGACGTGTTTCCAAGCGGGGATTCCGCCCACCAGCGGCCCGGCCAAAGGACATGTTACTGTGGGCAGCAGGGTGTCTTGGGGCTCAGCTGCTTGCCCGAGACAAAAGCGGCACCCCACGTACACGCATGCGCACACAAGGTAGTTCCAAGTCCTCTACCTTCACCCCCTCCCTAACAGTCACATACACACACTGCACGCACACACTTGCCTAGACACACTGACGTGGGCAGAAACTGCGGCCTGCAGATTGTGGACCAACACAGACTGGCGGGCTTGGCGTTGCCTGTCACAACAACGGCTCGCTCCGCGTGCGCGCGGCTAAGCGGGTCCGGCCCACTGCGCCACGGGCCTGAAATAACCCTGGCAGGTGCCTCAGCTGCCGTCTGGCGCTCTCTTCCACAGGCTGGTGGGACTGGGCCACTTTGGGGCCCCGTCCGTGAGCTGGGAGCATCACGGACCGCGAAGACCTCTTCCTCCGGAACATTCTGCTGTTTTCACGCTTTCTGACACCCGCCCCAAGGACTGAAGTGTGTTATCTGACCGAGCAGGCTTTTCAATTTATATTGTTCTTGCTCATTGTTGGTTATTTTCTGCACTGAAATTTTGGTTAAATGTGGATGGGAAACAGTATATGACAGAGCTTTCAGATCACTCTATTTGCATAACAGGAAATGCCAGTTAATGGAGCTAGGTAAATAGTAATTTAAAAAATAATAAAGTAACATCTAAAAATGTTAAAAAGGAACGAGGAGAGCCAATTAAAATAAAAGAATAATCACACCCTAATGCACAAGCCACAACAACTGCCGTTTCATTATAATAATGCTTACATTTATTCGAGTTTTGAATTGTCATTTAAAATGGCAAATACAAATGATGCACTGCTGTTTTAACAAGGCTCTAATTACCGTCGGTCTAAATATTATCCATCATTTTTCATTCCCAAACAAGTCAGCGCAAGTCCTAAAACCTGTGTCAGTTTGAAAGGAAAGCACAAAAAATAAATAAATATAAAATGGTAAAACAAACCAGTGAATAAGCAAAGAAAACAAGAAATGTTAAAGATGGAGTCCTATTGATGTGAGCATCATGGCCGTCGGTTTTCCGCTTCCTGGCTGGTTTGATTTTAAGGTGCTCTTCATCCTACAGCGCTGTGATCCCGTGTGATCCCGCTTCTCGCCATCTGTCACTGCAGACTGCGGAGCGCCGAGGATATTGATCTCATTCGCCATGACACCACCACAGCTGTGCAAACAGTTCGCTGTGGATTTTTTTTTTATTTTTTGCCGTGTATTCCGTTCTTGCAGTTCCCGTTAATTAGTGAAACCCACCGCGACCCGTGTTAAATCTCGGGGTCCTGACCTTCTCCTCTCACCGTTCGTAACAGATGCCCGAAAGCTGGGGAAGGGACGATAAAGCCCTCCGCGTTGCGCGTTTCCTCTGGCTGCTGCGTGCTATTTTCGGTGAGTGGCCACACTTGGAGGTGCTGTGACTAAGCCATTATTTGTTTCCTGGTAAACAGCGGGGTTCTGAGTGTGTGAGAGGAGAAAATGAGTGTGTTTCCACCAAGGGTCCCGCTGATCCCGGCACGGCGATCCAAATACCGCAGAGTGAGAGTCGGATCCTGCAGCTCATGCCACCCCCACTGCCCGGCCGGCTCCAATTAACGCTCTGCTTTGTCTTTGGGGGCAGGACCACACACCGCTGTTATGTTCCATTTTAGTGACACACGCAGGTCTAGACACTGGCATTTATACCCCATACAGCGCTACACATCTGAAACCCTGCTGGCATCTGAGATTTCAACCAAAAGCCGATAAATGTTGTGTTTAAAGGGAACGAAAAAATTGAAAAATGACCCTCTACTTTAACCAAAGGTGGATGATAGTTCAACAAGATTGTTCACGGTAAGGCATGTTGATTTAAACCTGTAATGCCAACAAATAGGAATGAACTGTTTAGTCAGGTTTAAAGGTAATCATATTGTAAAACAACAGTAAACGGATACGTGCAATGTTACCACTATCAGACTGAGGTTTACGTTACAAAACTTAATCTGTAGGCATCATAACCAATGGCACACAAAAACCATACAATTCACAAATTAACAGATCAAACTGCAGGTTAAAATGAATTCTCTTTACAAAAAGCAGAGTCTCGTTAAAATGTTGCAAAGTGATACCTGTTAGGTCACATAAGAATAAAGACACCATATAATGTTCAGAGGTGTAGATTTGGACAATGGTCTTTACATACCATTTTCTGGTAAATAACTGATTAGAGGAAACCACATCTGTGCAAATCATTAAATGCCATAAATTAAAAATGTGAAATTATAACAAAGTATACAGTTGTTGAGCCGTAAATCATGTAACGGAATTATAAGGAGAAAAAATTCCAGTTGTAATCAGGACGCTGGTAGAAAGAAGTCTTTCTGCAGTTGTTGTGGAAATGTGTCTGTATGCAGGACTCCCTTACATAATGGCGAGGCCTGTTGTTTGTGTTGATAGAGATATTTAATCAATGCTGCTCTTTAGATCAATTTAACTGCTCTAGAAGAATGACAGTTATAATATGTGAGGGGATTAAGTGTCACAAAGTGTTTTTTGTAATGACTACAATGGCAGCAAAAGATTTGGTGACTCTCAGTGAGAAGTCTAAACTTTGAGATTTCCCATTCTTTCTGTCTGCACTGTGATGCCATCCTTATCACATCAGAAGTTTGTAGCTTTTGGTCATAACTAGAGAACACGTGAGGACCACAAGTCTCAGTTCTCGCCGCGATCGGTGCGACTGGGCATGTTTGTGTGACCTATCTGAAGACGTGGTAATGTCATTTTGAGCACGGTGAGCGATGAACTGCCATACCATGAGATACTACGAAGACAAGGGCCGAGGATGTATTAAAGGCTACATTATTTAGTCTATAGGAGATCCCTTAAGTATAAGTGCTATCCCATACTTGCATATTCCATGTTTCTAGCACATTTCTCAGATCATAACGGTCAAAAAGGCTTGCAATTTGAAGCAAACATTTGCATTTGTGATATTTTCAAACTTATGCAGGCTGATCCTGTTTGTCAGTAATAATGATGTGAAGTCTATTCCATTTAATATTGAACTTTAGCTAATATCAAACATAATATATAGCCTAATCAAATGTAGAAACTACACTCCCAAATTAAATCCGCTAAAACCAGCTACTTTCCTGTACACTTGATTTTTAAGAGGAGTGTAAGTCAATTTTACAGATAGGCCATAATGAATTCTAATTCTAGGTGTAACTGCAGTCCTTCATCTACTGGATAAACACCACTTTCAATTAGCCAAGTAGAACTGCTGGCCCGACCATTTAAAAACGCTGAGTGAGAGGAACTATAATAATAAACATATCAGAATAAACCTTTAAATGTGTCGGCTGGCTGCTGTGGTTGAAACAAAATCATTTGGAAAGGCTGTATACCACAAATGCATGCATTTGTATTATGATCAGTTCAGACAGGATAAAGGTGACTGTACACTGGAGCCCCCTCCCCATTTGAAAATGAAAAAGCTGACTCTACACTGAACCCCCCATTTGAAGAGGATAAAGTTGATTGTACAGTGGAGCCGCCCCCCTTCTGAAGAGGATAAATCTGACGCTACACTGCAACCCCCCCATTTGAAGAGGATAAAGCTGATTCTACACTGGTGCCCACCCATTTGAAGAGAATAAAGCTGACTCTACACTGGAGCCCCCCCATTTGAAGAGGATAAAGCTGACTCTATGCTGGTGCCCCCCCCCAAAGTGACTGCTGCCGGAGGCGAGTTGGAGAGAAGCCTGAGATGTGTGGAAAGGTGTGTGTGGGGGGGGAGTGGAAAACGAGCCCATGTGTATCTGGGACACCCCAACTACGTCAGCCATGGAGATGACAGCACTGACAGGCTTTCGCAGCCCCCCTGCTGGGGTACGGGGGCTGACACAGGAAGAGAAGGGGTGCGGCAGCACACAGCTGAGGAAGAGCAGTGTGTACGAGGTTTGGGAGCCGGAAAACCGAACATCTGACTCCTGCTGAGTGCAGAGTTTTGCACCAATTCTCGCTGCTAAACCAGGACAGTTTTGTAATAAACATCTTTAGGGAAGATGCTAAAAATATATACTGTATTCATCTAGTCTCAAGTGAACCAGAAATACTTTTCAAACATGGTGTTTTTTAAATTCGTCTCTAATGTATATATTGGTGCAGTGCCACAGCCGGTAGGGCTGTGGGCCCTCACCTCTGAGGTTGTGGGATCGCTTCTCTGCCTATATACCGGCCCACTTCTGTGTCTGTGCATTTCGCATGTTCCTCTCATGTTTACCAGTGCTCCAGTTTCCTCAGGGCTGAAGTGAATTGTCCATTCTGTCATTTAGTGTGGACTGGCCTGATCAGGCTGTACGCCAGCCTGTGTCTGCCATTCACCCTGACCATGTGACAGATTACAAACAGTCATGAGTGTAGCGTGGCTCAATGGGTTACACGGTCGCTTCACAGCTCCAGCATCTAGGGTTCAAATCCCATCCCTGTTGTGGTGTAGGTTTCAACTTACAGTTCAAAATCCACATTTAGACTAACTGGTGTCTCTAAGTAGTGTGTGTCTTCCCTGCAATGGAGCAGTGCTCTGTGTGGGCTGGGACAGGTTCCAGGTCCCCCTGTGACCCTCTACTGGATAATTGGTTGGAAGATGAATGTGCTGAATATGAAATGTTTTGCTTTAATTATATTTGCATTTAAATGCACACCTTCCTTTTATAACACTTCACTGTACTAAAAGAATGTAGTTTTTACTGTACAGCTGACCCAGAAACATGAGTAGCTTACAGTGCCGCAGCCTGGAATTTGACAGCATTCAACACACTAAGACGATTCTCTTCTCACAAAGCAGTGCTATTAAGAAATCCTCATTATAAATCATATCCGTCTTTGCATTGTGCTAAATGTCATACAAAACACTGAGCTGCATCTGTATTAAGATAAGAAAAAAATCCACTGCATTTTGTACGGCCTATCATCTATGAGCTCCAGCACAGTGAGGAATGCAAAGTCTGATTATGCAACATGAATTAATTCTAACAGTGCAGGGCCAGCATTAACGGCGCCCGATTCTGCAGACTAAATATGTCCCTTTCCCTGTTTTATTTTTAACTGGCTCTATTACATCACGGCAGCACTGCTGAGCTTCTTAAGTTTAACTTTATGTGCTATATTGCTTCGAATTTGAAAATGCTAATGAGAAACATTCTATGCTAACACAAGCTAAATTACTTTAAATACACCGAGAAGCAGCAATTATCCACCGGTGTCGTGCACATGATGATTCCAAAAACCACCTGGTCTTAAGATTTCTGTGCACTCAGATCTGACGTTGCACGGCAGCGATTTTTGACGTGCTTTCCGTTCTGCTGCTTTGAATGGCATTTAGGGACTTGAGGCATCTGATTGAATTCAACACCTGAAAAGGTGGTACTCAAGCTGAACTATTGAAACATATGTTTAAATATATGGAACTCTGGGAAATTGCAAAGAAGCTACACTAAAACTGAAATAATGAGCTAAAACGGACACTTGTATAGTTGTTTGTGTGGTAGCTTGCTGAAACTGGAGCCCTTTATCCACAAATTGTTGAAGAAAAGCATTTTCTTGAAAAAAAAAAAAAAGCCTTAGATTAGAAGGGCAAATTATTCTGGACACATTAATAATAGATTTGCATATATTGTAATTAATACTAGAATGTTTATTTAATATGAAGCTTAATTAGAGTCAACATCTGAAATAACAAAGAGGTAATTATACCATCGGCTGTCAGACAAGCGCACACACTTTGATTCTGCACTGGAGTTTAATGTAAAAACGTGACTTTTCAGGTCAAGCGCTGCATAACTGCAGCAAGGCCACGCTGTTTAATGCACCGCAATCGCAGTGCCCCTAACACACGTGTCACCCTAGGTTTGTTCTCACATAGATATTTGTTTTTGTTTTTCAGTGTTCTTGCAGCACCAGGCAACACCTGTGTGTGTATATATATATATTTTTTTCCGCACACATCAGGTGTGATTAATATTTCACAGCATACACCTGATTGTTTGTTTTTTTTTCTGAGTAATCAGTTTGAGACACCACACCTGGAGATGAGGTACTGGCCACCCCCCCTGGAGTTCAGAAGGTCTGGGTCCACACAGGCGGCTGGAACCTGGCCTGAAGTGTATGATGTGTGCCGTAGCACGTCTAGGCTCATAAATCTTTCAGTGCTAGGAGAGTCAAAAATAGAGAAAGGGCTCGAGTGAGTCGTAAGAGGGCGAGGGAGAGAGGGAGGCGCCCATTTCTACGTAACACGCAGCTAGCTACTTCATAAAAAAGGAGACAGCTCACGTCTTCCCATGGGCAGTGTGGGAAACCGGCCTGGCCTTAACAGCCCCCTGAGATGTAAGCGCAGAGACCCCACAGAGCATGCCGCTGATGCTGTGGGCCTCTTGATGTGCACGACTCATTCCTGTCCTGGCCTCCTACCATTTTCTTTCCTCTACGTATCTCGCAAAAGAATGTTCCATTATCAACTCACAATTAAAACTGACGTCCTTCAAAATGCTGCCTGGACCAACAGAAAACATTATCTACCAGCAGAAGCAACGTACTTCTGTATTATATTAATGTCAAATGGTGACATTTCCCAGATTCTTGGGCAGAAGTTATAGGCAAGTGATATTTGTCCCTTTAAGTGGGGTTTTCTACCTGGGCTCCAGTTGCAGGAATATATATTAAAGAGACAAAACACCAAAATAATCATCTGTTTTACAGTAGGTTGGACCCCCCTGAAATAAGAAATATTAAAGACCTCTGGTCCTTAATTGTAACTGTTTAGTTACACACGTTAGTGGTAGAAGGTCCTTAACACTGTATTCATTTGGGGGTCCCTTGGATAATGAATGGTTGAAAAGGCCAATCTTTAAAGATACAAGGTAAATGTGACGCAGAACCATCCTTTGTACCCAAGCCTCAGAAAGGTTACGTTCCACACTGTAAGTGTCGTTTACAATGTTTTCATACTGGGTCGAGACGCCTCTCAGGCGCAATACAATGTATTAAGTATCGCTCAGTACTCTTAAGCATACAGGATGGCTCCAACATCATTTTCACTTAAAAGATACTTTATTTTTTCTTCAATGCCATAAGGAAGGTCAACTGGCAGGCTGGTGGCTGATTGGCATGTGCATGTCTGTATATACTTGGCCCTGCGGTCGATCATGCATTAAGTGGAAGGTTAACTTGCAGGCCCCAGGTGTATTTACACGCAGCAGGTGGACAAGGGCATTCCTTGGAGCTAATCTGGGGTCAGTAGTGCCGACGGGCCTGCCTAGGGCTATGTGGGCTTTGCATATTGGCTCTGACAGGACTGAGTCAAAAACAACGAACCTTATCTATGACCGACGCAACAGGCAGAAAGGTCAACAGCAGGGACCGGTTCTCATATATCAATACCGGCCAAATGTAGAGGAGCTCCCCAATTAACAGGTAGAACCAGAGGGACCTTAAAGTATGGCCCTACAATCTGACCAAAGTGTAAGATCAGGAAGCCTATGGGGCTAACTTAGGATCTGTTATCACCATCAGAGCTGATGGTACAATTTCACACGCCAGTATGCTCCACTGGCGATGAGGAGGTTAGGGCTAAACCGCTCAGCCACACAAAATTTCAGAATATTCACCTCGGAAGAAGTATATTCATAGCAAAATGAAATAAATAAACCACAGGATTAGACAAAGGCAGGAAGGCAGGAGCGATGCGGGAGTTACTTCTAGGGAAATGTGACTACATTGGTGAAGCCCGAATTGCCGTACGGACACAAACATTATTTTAAACATTATTGGGAGTGTCTTATATGGGGGCTTATGAAGCATTAGAGATGACACACCATCTTGGATTTACTGCTGACATTTATAACTGATGCTGTGTCAAAACCCTTCAAAATTAACATGAATACTCAACCTTGGTCAGACACATTCCACCTCTCTGGGCATTTTGGGGCCACTGTGATTCAACCACTTGTGCTTGACCCCCTTGCTAAGGTGGTCGAGAGTCCCATAACTGCAGGCGCCTCGCTGCTCCTCCCACTAAGACCAGTGGTTTGAGCCTGGCCCTTTTTAATGAGATTATCGGGAGCGAAGTGTCACTAAGTAGGATAGAAAATGGGAACCATTATCTGGCATTTTCTCAGAGCTTCCCTCCCCATCCATCTGCTCACCACCCACACAGCCGCTAGACCAGGATTAGAGGCGTGATTAGCTGGGGATCGCTGCTTAAACACCTCTGCTCTGCATCTCCGGCCGGCTGAAGCCTCCTGCTCGGCAGTAATGAGCTGGAGCTCCGCCCGGGACCGCGGGCCCGCCAGCGCCAGCCTCCTGGCCCGATTCGGGAGGTGTAGTCCTATGGTTTAAGGATGTTCTGTGCACCTATTCATTTATTTAATCATTTTTACTACGAAAAGGCTGAAGAAAGGTATTGTAAATGATATGACTTTGGACATGACATTGTCATGGTTAAATTAAAGAAAAAATAAGGAAAGTCGTCTGACCAAAAGAAAATGTAGTTACTTATATGAGGTGAATGGCAATAAGATCACCCTGTCAATACAGGAACCTAAGAGAACATACCCATCATTCCCTGTCCTCAAGTGAGTTATGATTTTCACAAAGCCAATTTCCTACTCATTTCTTGGACTTTGCGACCACAACAACCTACGTCAAGTCCACACCTCCCATCGCTGTGGCCCGAGGTACCCCCTGCTGGTGTCCCAGCACCCGTGCTGTACCTGTGATCTTGTCCCGCACCAGTTTGCAGGACTCAATCTCCCCAATGCTGCCGAAGAGGCTGCGGAACTCTTCCTGGGTCATGTTCTGCGGCAGGTAGTTGACAATGAGGTTGGTCTTGCTGTCGTCATTGGAGCTGCCGGTCTGCATGGGCGACGGGCAGCTCCGGCTGTTGTTGGACGGCCCGTTGGCCGTGGTGGCGCTCGGCCCGTTTGTGACCTGAGGCTCTATGTTGCTAATTATCTGTGAAGAGGAAGAGAAAAATGCGAGGAGATGGCCTCTCAGTCTACTGAATGGCAGTACCCACAGGGAAGCTGGTCTTCTTCAGCCTGCGATGGTCAGACATTTCCCAGCCCTGAACTGTGCGCATCATAGAGTTGACTCTACAGCTACAGAATGGACCAAAAAAGTGAAATATCAGAGGACTAGTAGGTAGTTTGGTTTTAACGTGTTCTCTCCTCTCAGAGGCATTTCGAGGTTCCTCTTCTGCTTTGATAGCTGGCATATTCTGAATAGGTAACAGTACGAATCTTTCAGTGGAGCCCTGCTGTCATGGAGATACAGTATCCGAGGCTGGTTCAGCTTTGCTGCTGAAGATCAGGTGTTTGAAGTGGAGCCTACTGCCCGTGAGGGAAGGATGAGTGGAGAAGAACTCTGCTGAGCTTATTTACTAACTAATGTTCATTTTAAGATCCTCATCACCAATAAATGTATTCATCTATTTGCATTTGCTTTTTTTAAATAGTCACATGACATCCATCTTTCCACGTAAGGAGAAGATGAATCTAAGGAGGCCTAGAGTAAGGTGTGATGTGCTTGTTTTGGAAGTGGAAAGAAGGTGGAATGTTGTCAGACATCATGCTGTAAAAGCATCTCTGCTGTCAACCACACACAGGGCCAGTGATATCAAAAATCAGGGAGCAGAGCATTCTGGAAAAAGACCTGGAGAGTATGTGTGTACAGTACACTCTGGCTACTCATGATTTAATAATGGCTCAAATTTGATTCAAGCAGGAGGAATTTACATGGAGGTATTTCTGCAATGCTTTCTGCAAGCATACTAAATCTCCAGATTGGCAAACAACAACAAGAAACACGTCAATACATAGGCAAAAGTGGGTGGTCTAAACAACTAGCTCCACCCACTTGCTTAATATTCAAATGAGTGTAATTGTGAGGTCAATTAGCATCAAAAAATTTTTAAATTTCTCACCGATGGACTTGAAAGCATGAAAATACAACAAAGGCCTGAGCTGAATTTTTTTACATGATTTATTTTTAGCATTAAAAAAATATGCTAGGCATACATAAAATATGTACCTTAGCGACAACATTTTTAAATTAAAAGGTACTAGCATTACAGCTAACAGACCTTTCAGTTGCCCATTATAAATATACATGCAACAAAAATAAATTCTAAGGGAATGTGTTGAGGTACAAGTAAAAGGTTGAGGGGCTGGTCTAGATAGCATATATTTTAGATCCAAGAGTCACAGAAGTGTGTGTATGTCAGCTTGCCTGTCATCATAATAACATATCTAGTATACAGGCAAATATAAGCTGCCTGCTGGCAAAGCTAGACAGCTTTCAAAACAATTTGTTTTTTATGTTTTTTTGTTTTTATATTTGGCGTTTTTGATGGTGGTGAGTATCCAAGTTTAGCCTTTGTTTTTTAATTCAAATTAATTTTTTCTTCAGTTTTGTTTGTTGTGTCTATGACATATTTACACGATACTGAGGAACATTAGTATCTGTTTTTGTTTCTGCTCAAATGTAAGCAGTTTGTATGAAAATGCAAGCACTACCTAGCACCTGGGGTAAATGTTTCCTGGACAGCTCCTGGTTTTTAAAAATTTCATTCAGAGCCTGGAGACCTTGCTGGTACACTGATTATTGGAATTACCTTCCAGTGAACAAGGTTATGAAACCCACTGAAGCCTAGTCATACCTCAAAGCTACAGCTGACATACATATTTGTATATTTGTCAGTATTATTATTTACTTGATGGACAGTTGTGATAAAAAGGTGCCGTATAAAACATAAGAACAAATTATGATCTGTAGTGTTTTTCACTTCCTTCTAACTATTTATAATCAGGTGAATGTCAGTCCAAATTCAAAACCACATTTTATTATATCAAAATTTGTGCTCATTTTTGCTTCAAAATATACGCCTATCAATATTATCTGTTAAAAAAAAAACTGTCATAAGATTCAGACAAAACATGAGTTATGCATAGCTAATGAAATATCTCTGAAACTCAGGTTACTATGATGATAGCACTATATCTCAGCCCTATTAAAATTTCGCATGCTGTATGCACTTTCAACAGAACTGGCCTTTGCTTCAGCTGAAATCAGACGCCATCCATCAGAGTGAGAAATCAGCTCTCGGCACAGACACGCCCACAACAGATCAACTAGAAGGCAACTAACTGTATTATCAGAAGCTGATGCATTTTTTGGGATAAATAATTAAACTGGGTTATTGACATATCTTACAAGACGCTGTGAATAAACAAACTATAGCTTGCAGGGATGTGAACTAAAGGGCTGATGAAAGTACAATTTAGATGTCTTACCAAATGACACAGGTTTATTCTTCCTATATAAAATGCCGGACAGTTTGAACCATTGGATTTCAGTTCTCGGCAGCAGACAGAAAAGACACTATTTACATGTTGTGTACCAACTGTTATGGCACATGACCAAGCCACAATTTGAGCCTGAGGACATGCTACTCTTATGGATCCGATAAAAACGGGGCTTCCAGGGTACACGAGTCTCTCTGGAAATGTGGTTATATTATGGGTGGTTTGTCATTTACAAGTACTCAGTCGGTATCAGGCGCAATGTGTGGGCTGCGTTTGTTTGCTTTTATTTCAGACAGAGCCTTTAAAGATTTTTCAGAGTTTTACCTTAAACAAGAAAAAAATCACAAGTCTAATGTGACTGAGTCATGCAAGAAAAGAGCCGACTTTTCTCCAGAGATTATCTGTAGGAGGTGGTGCGGGGAGAGACGTGGTCCATGGGGAGCAGGGAGGAATCTGCTGAGATCTACCTGACAAACGTGTCCGTCGGAAGCAGGGGGGAATCTGCTGGGATCTACCTGACAAACGTGTCCGTCGGAAGCAGGGGGGAATCTGCTGGGATCTACCTGACAAACGTGTCCGTCGGAA
>JAACJT020000028.1:8598714-8611844 GCA_009936485.2 Gymnarchus niloticus | reverse complement strand
GCAGGGGGGAATCTGCTGGGATCTACCTGACAAACGTGTCCGTTGGAAGCAGGGGGGAATCTGCTGGGATCTACCTGATAAACGTGTCCATGGGAGCAGCAGAGTGGGAGGTGTGTGTGGGGGGTCTTCTGAAAATGGTTAAACTCTAGGGGTTTCGGTTCCTACATATCTGCTTACATTCCAATGTAAAAAATGTTACTTGTTCATATTTTGCCTTCATGCCTAAAAGTCTCAGCCTTGTAGGATTTCTAAAGAACAAGGATAAATTGCCAGAACACTATCATAACATTGCATTTCCATTATAGCGTATTCAAATTTATACATATAAATGCAAGTTTAAGTCTACCAGTATCCATTTTATTTGCAAGCCTGGTGTAGGTTTTCTGTATGAACCATTTTAGTGTTGGGTAAAGGGCCATACCGGCCGGATCCATCCCCTCAGCACAGTTAATGTTGGGTAAATGGCCATGCCAGCTGTATCCGTACCATCGGCCTATTTATTGTTGGGTAAAAGGCCATGCTGGCTATATCATAACCATCAGCACAGTTTGTGTTGGGTAAAAGGCCACGACCGCTGTATCCTTATTATCAGCACAGTGTTGGGTAAAAGACCATGCCAGCCATATTCTTACCATCAGCACAGTTAGTGTTGGGTAAAAAGCCAAGCCGGCCGTATCCTTACCATCTTTGGCTGTGTCAGCAACCCCTTCTCTGCCCAGCCCTGTAGCTGCGGGAGTTCTGCCTGACGCCACTGTGTCTCTGTCGATCCCTATAGGAGGTTTCAGGGTCAAGATTTAACATGGCGTTCTCTCCAAGGCCCAGCGGTCAGCAGTCACACTAAAACACACAGGTGGCTCTGCTCTCGGCATCGTACGAATTATCATGTGATGTTCCGACTGTACACCGTGCGAAAATGATTCTCGAATCACAGGTATCATGTGATTACTGTTCGTTCAGTGCAAAGATCGTGCTGAACATGGACTGCTGAGTTAATATTTGCATTAAAAAAACATTTAGGAGACACTAGGAATTGTAGTTGACCGCTTTTTGCTGGATCTCTTCCGGCAAACTTAATATAATAAGCTATGGTGTCAGGAACCAGTGTCATACAGTGTTATTACACGTCTGTTTTAATGACGTTTAAATGTAGGCATGGTGCCTTAGAAGGTAACTTCCAGTTATACAGCCTTGGAGGACTCATGAGGGGATGAGAAGGAGGGTATTCTGGGTAATAATTTAGAAGATTGTGCAAACATTAGCAGAAACCACAACCTGATTTGCTTTTGCTTAGCAGATGCCACTTGTGTTTTAGTGAAGACTGCAGGTCATAGCATCACAGTCTGCAGTATGATTTTTAATAAATACATCATATACACACATTCTTAATGGGCAAAATCATCACGTTGGCCTTGACAGTTACATAACAAAGAGAGCCGCTCCTGCTTTCACACGTTCAAGGCTGCATTGCATTCGCATGCTATGAGCGGGAGCCAGGCGGGTCGCGGTTCAGCATCCCTTGCCCAGCGCTTATTTGCCGCAACCACTCACACGTACATTAGCAACATGAAGGTGCCGGCAAGGGCCCTGCGCCAATAGGGCGACCGCACGCCCGCTTCGAGCCTGAGTATGAAGCACGCGGCTGTTTTATGTCTCAGCTGTGAGCAAACAATAAGAAACCAGACAGAACCAACAAGCGTGGCACATGAGGGAGATCTCGACAAGGTGTCCATCAGCTGATTTGAAGAAAATGCAAGAGAAATTATGCAAATTTAATGGCTATGGTAAGAACACTGTGCACTGCGATGCATCCATCTCAAGGCATGTTTTGTAAGAAATGTCAGTAGCGTGTTAGAGCAGAATGATACCATGTTAATGAAAATGGGTATTGAAATAAATGTAATTAAAAATGTAATTTAATCTAAAATGCATCTTCAAAAAAACAATGTCAGCAGCATGCAAGCAAAGTACATTGGTACTCTAAGTCATATTACTGCATATAAATACACACGGTGCCTCATTTTTCCAGAAGACATCCAAAGGGTCGTTCCCCAGAATAATAAAACTCTCTTTGCTCTCTTTTCACCTCCCACACAAACCCAAGCATGGAAATCCCAGATCCCGAACTGCCCGCATCCTTCATGTACACGACACAGATTTGCGACGAAGAAATTCAGAAGGCTGCGCCCACTGCTGTGCTATTGAATCTCTCTTCCACACCTAAGTCCAAATATAGCTTGCGGACAGGTTAGTATCTGCAGCCACGTGAAGACTAATGGCACTCAGTCGCGTGAACTTTGATGCGAATGTGCAGTTTAATTGTTTGTAGTGGGAAAAACTGCTCCATCTTCGGCTTAATTGCTGCATTTGTGAGGTGAGGGACGTGTCGTCTGAGGGACTGTTCCCGCACGGAATCAGAAAGGTGGAATGCGAGGCGTCCGCTAAGGAAGGTGGGAGATATCTTCTGCCCTGGTGCGAGCTTGTGACGTGGACTGAGCGCATGTGCATGGCCGGCCATCTCTCCACGACCCCTCAGGCCCTGCTGTGTGCGCTGTGAGCAGGGCCTCGATGATTTCAGACAATCCATTTCCCCAACTTTGCGGCGACTGATTTGGTGATACAACTCGACTGATGGTGCCTGGTGAAAAAGAGCCATTGTCCAGAATGTGAAAGAACATCTGCAGATATGAGGCACCAATATTCGGAGCGTTATGTCTCAGTTTAGTTTATTAGTGGCCTAGAAGCAAAGTAAGCAGAGCCTTAAAAAAACAGTCTTGCTTTAAGCAATAAGAAAATAGACAATGTACAGTATATATTCAGTATTTAATTTCTTTGACCTTAAATTGTGGGGCGTGAAGATTTTTGTTAATACAAAGCTCAATTCAAAATCAAATACCTTCCAAGATGAGAATGTTGATCAAAAATAACGATTACTACTTCTGCAACTGACTCGTAAAATAGCAAGAAATGCAATTTAAATTTGAAGTTTTAAAATTCGGTGAAAATTTTATAGGCTACTCAGAATTTGATAAATGGGACCCAGAAGCAGATGGGGTATTTCAGTTGGACCCTAAAAGACTGCCAAAATCACTGTTAATAGCAGAATTTCATGAAAGATATTTCTCAGTAGTTAACACTATACAGCCGTTTAACCAAATGTCAGCCATGATGGTTCTTATTGGGGTCCCTTCAAAATATTTTATTGGGCCGTTTCTGAGGCTGAATAAATGCTGGGAATCAACAGGCCAAACTGAATCATTTTATAATTGTCTTAACCGTGCAATGCAGTGAAATTTGGAGTCTATGGTGCCCATAGCTGGCATATGTCGACTTGAAATGAATAATGAAAGTGGGCAGTGAGGAGTTGCACCATCCCACGAAGGAATCACCCTCAGCTGCACCCCCATCACACACGGTTCTTGGATGGAGATCTGGGGAACCAGCAGTAATCAGGCTGTGTGACCAAAATCTTTACTATAGCGAAAAATCCAGTATGACTGACTTGATGTATTTACAGCATATTAAGGATTTCCAAGGACTCCACCATGTGGGGGATGTTTAACATTGACTATAAACCTTTGAAAAACAGCACATTCGGGCAATTCATCAAGTGTCTTTGCCATACGCTGATTCACGAAATTTTGATAAAAACTGCAAATATACATTAAAAAGGCCTCCCTGCTGATTTATAGCTGTCCTGTTTAATAAGCCTGGAACAACGTTCAGCTGCCCTCCAAACACACAATTTTCTGAACAAAACGGCACTCATTCTTAAAGGCATGACTCACAACGGACCTCCTCCAAAAACATCTCGTAAGCGTCATACAGATTTGTAAGACTCACAACTTTTTACATCAGGTCAGTCAAGAAACCTCTCAGTATCGATTCTTATTTTTCCACCTTTTTTCATATTAAATCTTTTGGCTCCTGGCTCCTCCGCATCCGGCAGGTCAGACGGCAGCTGGTCCAGATCAATCAGGAAAGCAATCTGGTAGACCCAGCACCTTGGCGGCCTGCCTCTTCTCCCATCGATCGGTAACTGCTTTGCCAAATGGATTTTTTTTCGTGACTCAGAATAATAAATGTTCCGGTATGTAAGCAATTTTTCTTTTAACTTTGTTTTTACTATTATTTCTCTCATGAAGTCCAGAGCTTCGTGGAATCAATACAGTTTGTCTGCTTCCGCTGTTATGCCTGGTTAGATTCAGGTGCCACCATGTCATCCAGGGTTAAATGAAAGACTGGTTGAAACGCAACACCTCGCTATCCCCTTTCACAAGCAGGTTATAAATCCTACATGCAAAGAACAAACAGCTATAAACCCATCATTATTTATATTAAGACTTCAGACCTATAATTTAAATATCGCCGGATTGGTTGCTGCGACCAAACAAAGCTATGTCTAGTTACCTTTTAGATGTTATGGGGGGTGCTGCGGGGACCACGCTGAACATGCGGCTGTACCAGGATCAGTTTGCTCTCTTTCCTTTTTTTAGTAAATCCTCAATGCTGATCAATTGGACATGGTTTCACTTCAAGGCCGATGCAAATCGACATGCTTTTCACTATGAGGGTTGCAAATCCTATTGAGTGGGACAAATTGCTAGCCAGTTTCACTTTTACTCCTCTAAGGATAACGTGAAAGGATCTTTTAAAACATTGTTTTTGGTGTTTAACTAAGCAAACTCACGCAAACCGCTTTCCTCTGGTTAAGAACACCTCTCCTTTCCTCTTTTCCTCTGCTTACTCTCCCGGACCCTCCGTTGTTCTATTTGTGCACTTCCAAAAACATTGCATCAAACGGCTTCCATTTTACCAAGTATGAGCAGAGGATTTGGGACTCGAATTTCACTTACTATGAGGAAAGGTCTTTCCATTTGACAAACCATGAAGGAAAAAAAATCCATTGTGAAAGAACTGAACTTTCCCTCAGAAGCTTTTGCCGAGAACGAGCACCAGGCGACAAAATGGATTTAAGTTGACTGGAAGGCTCCCGTGCACACATGCAGCCTGGCCCTGCTGGGCCCTGTGACTCCATTTAGGTGTAGAGATATTGCTGCACCTCGACGTCTTGCAGCTGAAGCACATTTTCTCAGAGATGCTTCAGAAGCATGCACAAAAATTCATGACGGTGTTTTTCTTTGATGTGCGCTATCATTTACGAAAGCCCAGGCACCCCTGAGAGGAACATTAGCAGAACCTGAGGCCCAAATAGACCTGAGGATGGCTGAACTTGCACATTGCGAAATTCTCAACGCAAACTCTACACCGCTGTGAGCAAAAATCAGTGGGAATCTCAATTCTGAGATAACACGACAGGCTGTTGAACGCGAGCACTGGTGACCCCCCCCCCCCCGCAGAAGCATGAGGTGTCCTGGACACCAGCCTAGCAGCTCCACCCTGACCTCTGCTGACCGGCGTGGGAGAGGCTGCCCACACACCACATGGTCACTGCTACCTGCTGGGCCTGAACTCAGCGCAGTGACACGGTCGGTGAACAACGCAGATCTGACTGTGCAGTGGCATGCAGGGGCCAAAACCGAAGAAGAGAGACATGCTCAGCCATCATCATCTTCATCAGCATCACTGAGTCATGCAGGCTTATTACGTATGCTGTACCTATTCATTAGGAATAAAGAAAATACTAGTGTTGCATTATAAAACAACTGTATATATTAGCTAAGAGCAAAGTCTATGGTCATGTGTTTACTACTGTAAAATAATTTGATGATGGTAATAACATACCAAATAAAATATATCATGCATCTTCAATAACTACTTGTCTATTAAGGAAATGCCATGTATAACACCAACAACAACAACAACAACAATAATAATAATACTAATAATAATACGTAGGACTGCCCACTCTGCTTCCTGGAGGCCCAGTATGCATGGTTTCCCTCAGTCTCTCTTCCTAATTGGCTAGGAAGTCACCTTGGATGGTGTTTCAGGCTACAATCAAGTGCTAATTAAAACAGGTTCTCTGAAAGCTACAGGAGTCCTGCCCTTGGGCAGCCACGGTGTAAACAAACAATGCAGCATCACTGCCTTAAAAATGCAGTATTATTTTTAGAAACAGAAGTACAGGAGAGAGGGGCTATTCTGGGGAATAGGGATTCCTATAAAGCCTGCTCTGAAGGGACCTGGCCTGTAGGTGGCAGGCCAGTACCCTGTGTCAGTTTTCCTGGTGGCTGATGCCCCAGAGACAAAAGGGATGCTTAGTCCTTTAGCCAGCTTCCCGGTGGCTGGCCCTCTCAGACCCAAAGCTGCCTCAGAATCCGCACTGGAGCCAAAGCTGGGGTTTGGGTGGGAGTGAAGGCCAAGTTCACAGCACACTCACCTGCCCGACTGCCACCGCTCTGGATGAAGGTGAGCTTAACTTAGAGAAAGCAGGTCAGTGCCTGGTTCAGGGTGCAACTTCACTCTTTACCAGGTTTAATCCCAGTGCGTGTCTGACACCACACAGTTACTCTGTACTTGTTCTCGGCAAATACCACCGGTTCCACTGCGTCAGCGCCAGGTGTTGTTTGGACTGCTCTACAAGTAGCTGGCAGGTTGCAGATCACTGCACCTGCGCAGGCAAGCCTAATTCCAACAGTCAGCTGCTTTTGTAGCTAGTGACCCCTGGCCTTATTCTTGGCTGAGACCATCAGGATACCCAAGTTCCCCAGCCAACATATCAACAAGAAGTGGGACTCTGGTTCCATGTGAACGATCGAAGAACTAAGGAATTCCTTTCAAAATGCAAATACTGTATTATTGCTTTCAATTCGTAAAACTTTCATAGGTGCCTCTTCAGAACAACAGAAGCCCTTCAAAAAACAAACGCTGGTCTTTGAAAGACCACTGGAAAACCATTTACTGCAAAATATTTATGAGTAAAAGTCTGTTATAATCTAGGGGCAATATTCTCAGGTTTTATTTTGACTCGTCAGAGATTCTGTGGTTTTTTTGCTAGTGTTCAGTTTCATACACAACTCTACACGGACCAGAAAGTATAAAGATACAGGAGTGTAACATTTTGTATCGAACATCCAAGGATGACATTTTGGATTATCCAAGATTTAAGCATAATCAACATCCATAAATCCAACATGCTAAAGAATACAATTTATATAACTATATATACATTGCCCTAAAATTCAGTATTTTAATAAATGAATTGATTATTGTGAGTAATATTATTCTCATTGCTTATCCAAACCAAGGAACATGGATTTAATTCAAATTTACCCAGTTATACTGGTATACATGTATACTTACACTGATAAACATAGAAGCTTACCATCCAAATATATATTTATGTATCGTATATTTGGACTTCATCTGGCAAACTCTCGGTCACATGTTCTGCTGATTAAGTACTGCGATACCTGTGCAGTATTATGTCGATGACAATGACCTATGATTTTTTTCAAATCTGATTCAATAAAGCTCTTGCTGAGTTTCAGTGTGGGTGCATATCCAGTATACTGTGATGCTGGCATGCGTCTAATCCAATAGCGGGCTCACAGGAACACACACCAGCCTAGCGTGTGTAAACACGTAAAAAAAAGTAATCTCCAAATGGCCTGAGTCCTGATTTTTTTTTCTCACACAGTGTAAACATTATATCTGAGAAATGTAAAAAGTGCGTAACTATCCTCGAGGCCCGAATGCCTATCTAATGAATTGAGCCGTTTGTGAGATCTCCTTCGGTGAACAAAAGCGCCTGGCAATGGGATTTGGGGAGGAAGCGGTGTTTCTTACGGGATGGGGTGGGACAGAGACACAGGTATAGGAATAAAGGAGCTCTTTCGGAAAACCACAAAATAAACAAAGGGGTGAAGAATCTGACTATATGGATCTAAGCAACACAGTCCACGACAGTGGCTGAAACAAATGAAGAGAACGTCAATAGATCACCGTGGGACAGCGTGACAGGTGCAGCTGATCGACACTGAATTATTGGGTCACATGACTCAGTATCCACGCTTCTTAAACACGGTTTACCAAGATAATCAATTTTGAAATTTACCAATGCGGTTACAAAGGGCTTCGGGGCGGTCAGGCTGCATTTATCTGTCTGCACTGCTGTATGCTGCCGGTACAGCCTTCCGATCAACACCGTGTACCAATACGGCAGCTGAAACATCAGCTGACCTCTTAAATGTTAAATGTGATCAGAAAGCAGGACTGATTTCCGGCAGCTCCCCATGGATGCTGTGCTATCTGAAAAGCTATCTCTCTTATCTCTGCTATCTCTTCATGCAGACAGAAGCAGAACTCATTTCTATGCCTGGAATGTCATTTTTCTCCCGGTATTTTAGGATGCAGGGCAGTTCCCATTTAAAGGCTGTTCTTACCATCTCCATACAACAGCCTCGTATGAATATTTTTAGATATTTTCAGATGCAGGATTTTATTAAAATAGTTTTGATACTCTTATCAAGGTGGGGGGAGAGCATTTCTTAAGTCAACATGTTACATTGTTTGATTAATTTTCTATCTCGTTCATTTGACATAACTATATTTGAAATGGCGTTCCGAACAGTCAGTGATATATGTGCATTTTCTCGCTAATTCTGACTTTCCCAAGAAAATGATGGTCTGCAAATCTAACCTATTGTGTGTACAACAAAAAAAGGTTTTCATACCATCAGATATTTAAGCTATAAAAACACAATGCTTATAGCTTATGTCTAAATTAGCATCTTATTGGAAACAGTAGCTTTTTGCTGCAGACTTGTAATTTAAAAACATCTAACCTGTTCAGCATGATATCATTCTTCATTCCTTTCTGCTGTCTAAATTATAACTTATAAAATCAGATATCAGTTCCAGTGAAATTACATTTTAGACTTTTGTGCACTTTTCCAGAGAAGCTTTCTAAAGATCTGCCTATCATATTATTGACTTTTTTCATCACAGCTCAAACTAAAAAGCAATCCATGTTTTCATTGTTGGATAGACAATGTTCTCCCTCAAATTTATGCTGACAGCATTACATATATATCATAATTCAACAGTCCTGTTGTGTTTGTTATGGATTTTATTTAATATTCAGCCCAGGATGATGAGTTGCTTTGTCAGGAATATGAATGTTTAATGTTTTCATTGCTATACTAAGATCCACTCTTTTGCGAATGACCTTGAAACGTCCTGCAGCATCACAAATGTGCACCTATTTCAAATTCAGTTAAAGGAGACATTACAATGGTTGATCACACCTAGTGTTATGGCGATTAACACTGCTTTTCTCTGGGATGTGAAATTTCAGGAGTGCACAGTTTGAGCTCCATAGAAGGAGAACCTGTCACTCAAACCCATGAGTGTCTGACGCAGAAAAAAAACCATCAATCCAAAAGAAAGGAAATTTGGCTTTCTAGACATCTCAGTAGCACATTAGTGATTGGAATTTATGGATTTAAGGATTATGTATGTTTCCTCTCGTATTTATCAGTTTTTGTGCATGCATATTTTGACTGAAAATACTTATGTTAAAAGGCAGCGGCGAGCCGACCCTGACCCTGTGTTTATTAACACGTTGTGTATGCTAATTCCAGCTTATTATCATCTGTCTGTGGCACTTTGAATTTCTGCCAAAGGAATTAGCCTTGCGCTTGTGAAGCCGGCTCCTCGCACAACAAAATCTCTTCATTTCTGCTAGCTGAAGGGGAAGAAGTACATGTATGCATTTTTAAAACCATACAGAAAGCCTATTACATTTTCACCTTAAAAAGCCACTTTGATATACACATACATTTAGCTTTAATACAAAAGAAATATTTAGACGGCAACAAAGGCTGACAGTAAGTAATTTGAATCCCATTAAGTTAAAACCCAATATACTGCAGCGGTCATGTCCAAAACAAATGTGGACATTTTGGAATTTACAGATTGCAGACACAGAATAAGAAATATGAAGCATGATAATATTTAGAAAGATACCACAATATCTTCAAACTTTAAATGACCAAGTCGATACTTACAGTGCATTATATGGTCATACAACTGATGCATGGGACGGTACAATATATTAAACATCTGTGTGTTTTTAACTTGATCACTTTCACTGAATCATGTAATGAAACTACTAAGGAACATTATTCTCAAATACACAAAATCTCTGAAGGTAAACCTTAAAGGATTAGTTACACACAGTTAACTTTCACTTCCCTAGCTGTGACAGCATTGTATTAACGCGTGTAGTTTCAGTTACATGAATAGCTGATTAAAAGATCATAAACGCATGCTGGGCAGTGTCACAATACGAGAACGAGAGTGCTTCATGATACTACAACATGATACTTAACATGCCAGCCATATCAGTGCGTAAACCCAGCTACAGTACATGGGCAGGAGTCACAGGTGACTGCAGATGGGAAACCCTGATTCTTATCAGTGCACCCATCCTTTTCAGCTCGTTCATCTGAAATGTTCGTTCAGATTCATCCACTGAATCGTTCACTTCCGACAGCGGATCTTTAATACCCATTTACAATTTTTATGCTGCTTGAATGTATTTCTTGTACATAAATTTGAAATATTTAGAAGTATATTTATTTTATATTATACTTAATGCTAATACAATTGTATTAGCGAGACTGACTCACTGAGTGAACAAACTGAACAATGACTCGTTGAAAGAACTGAACGAATCAGCGCAGTGACCGGGATCAGTTCGTTCAAACAGAACGAATCGTTCACAAACAGCACGCTTCTAGCGACAACCCGAAACGTAAGCCCTCGCAGCTATTGTAAAGCCTGGAGATAAAGAGTCAGAGTGTTTCATGCAAAAATCTCTTACATCTTCTCTGTCATGGCTCTCTGTGATGCTGGAGAGCAGATTTTTTGCTTACATAAAGGAGGTGAGAAAGACAAGAGTGGCTGAGCTGACTTTAACGGTGTGGTGTGTCGGTGAAGGCGGAGTCAGGCCCTTGTGCAACCCGCAGGAATATTTCAGTGCCGCCGCTTTTCGGTCTCCCTCGGTAAACTTCACCCTCCTGTTTATCTGTCTAATGCTTACCCCGCATACACAAGGTTGTCAGTTATCCCCTTTCCCTATTCGCCGACACATCTCTGGCGTAACAATGCGCTAAATGCAGAGAAACAGTGGTGACTACGCATGCAGCGAGACGTCAGCTCATGCCACATACTCCCGCGCGCATCCTCGGCGGGGTTTTACCCAGGTAATTACGACCCGGGACTTACTTTTTAAATCATGTCTCTTAGATGAAGAGGAAAAACTCATCTAACAGCAGATTGCTGCTGACTGCACGCAAAGTAAGCGACATCTGCCGTCCCCGGGCTGGGGGGTTTCTATCCTTTAGTATTCAACACAGCTCATTTGGGAAATCTGTAAATTCCAGGTCTTAAAGGGGGAAAATCTTAACTGCGGCCTGCTGTGCCGTGACAGACAAATGCACAGCACATGCGACGGACTGTCAGAAATATGTGGCGAAGGCCACCAGCAGGACTCACCATGTCAACCACGCCTCACCACGCGATGCTAATTAAACTTCAAAGCACTACTAATAAATTCGGTTAGCGTGACACCGCGATGGACATGAACGAGGTGGATGCCGAGGTTGCTGCAAGGTGACAGTTTGGCTATTCTCTGTCCTCTCTGTCCCTGAGACGAAACCGCAGCGAATCCCCCATCGCTCTCTTTCTCCCGCTCACGTTTTGCATCAAAGCCGTGCGGCTCCTGTGGAAATTCGACAGGGCGGCAGGTCCGCTCTCGCCGCAGAGGGACGTGCTGACGCCACACTTCTCTCCTCACCCTACTTTTCCTCTTCGTCACTTCACGGTCTCCCTCTTCTGGCCAGGAGCCCCCCCGCCACCCCACACAGGTTCACCTTTCCTAGGAGTAGGAGCACGCAGAAAGCAGGCTGCACACTCTTGTTGGCTGGCACGCTCCGGAGGGCATGGCCTCTACGGACGGGCAGCGGTGCCAGCGAGTGATGACTGCGGACAGATCGGGGGCGGCTGACTGCTGAGGAGCACATGAAGTTCCGCACCATAAACATTCCCTCTCTCTCTCCATCTTCCTCCCTACTCCACACCCCCCCATCATCACCCTCCCCGATGCAGAATGACTGGCAAACGTTCTCCAGCTATACTATGGAGAGAGAGGAAGCCAGAAAAGGCTGTTTCCGTGCCGTTCACATAGAGTATGTGTCGTTAGCTTTGCTGAGCCTTGCCTCCTATTTAGATGAAGTGTGCAAGTTTCTCTTCCCCGCAAAGGCAACTCGCATACAAAGAGACAAATGTTTCCATTCACATTAGCAATCCTCCCCAGTTTCCTGCTTACCGAAGTAAAATTCCTTCAGAGAATAAGCAAGCCACTCGAAAAACATTTTGGCAAAGAACTTAAAAAATCCCCTTTGTTTTTTGTGCAGCTAACATCCAGGAAATAAAACAGATCTCTGAACTAAATCAGCCACTGCAACATTAGACCAAACCTTTCGCCACACTCATGACCCTGGAAAGATTTTTCAATAAAAAGCATCTCGGCTGTGTCACTTGGCACCTGTTCCGGATGGATGCCAGTTAAAGTCCCTGACAGGCACTGCCTCCCACCAGAACGGGCACAGCCGGGGCGGGGGGGGGGCTGTGACTCAGTCGACAATGAACGCACGTCTCAGCAGAAACAAAAGAGAAAAGCAGGAAGGAGTCTGAGTTAGGAAATTAAAGTACATCTTACATGCAGACCAGTGGATCCTGTTACAGAAATCCTAGCAGCAGTGATGAGTGCTGAGGGGATTTTTGGTTTTAAACTGATAGTGAACACACACACACATATGCGTGCACGCACACACACACACACCCATCTTCACCCCACTACCGTGCAGCTACGCAGTCCAATTCAGCACCTAACTGCATGTGACGGATGAGCACTGCGCACCTCAACTAGGTGCGTCCACAGTCCTGACGGAAGCGAAATACGGCGGGCGGGTGAAGCAGGAGCAGCAGAGAAGATGTGACGGAAGCAGGGGTGGCGTGGTGCCACCGAGGGGGACGACGACAACGCCGCCGTGCCGGGCACAGACGTGACAGGGATGATCAACAAAGACGAGTGAGACCGTCGGCTCCAAATACTGTGTCTTCTTGTTTGCTAAAGCCGGCTGTTCAGACCCATCACTCCC
>JAACJT020000028.1:8514887-8598614 GCA_009936485.2 Gymnarchus niloticus | reverse complement strand
ATATATGTCTGACACAGAACACTGCCTCCTGTTGGTTAATTCTGACAGATTACTTTCGACAACAGAGCTCATAGTGGACAAATAAAAATTAATCTCAAAAATGATGTCGACATCCATGAATGCAGAGATTGGAGTGTAAAGGGAATGTGTGAGTATTGTTTCTTCTTTTTAAAGCACAACGAATTGTATTAACATTTTTTCAACGTCTGTAATTGCTCTTAATATGAACTTGACTACACCGGGCCCTGTGTTTCTTGGGTTTGATGCCATACTCAGTGTAACCCTGGAATAAGTAGATGGATGGATGGATGGATGGATGGATATCCTCCTTGAGAGTTACTTTGTTGCAAAATTAGCTGCCACACCCTTACTCTTATGTACAAGTCACAGCAGAAATTTTGTGCATGTTTCATTTAGTGAAGGCCAGTATTTTGTTTTACTCTTGTAACTGGAAATCAAAGGAGTCTATTTGAACCCCTGTCCTAAGTAAGGGAGTCATAGCAAGATCCTGATGAAGTTCACACACAGGCTACATGAAAAACCATGCTGAACAACCAAGCCAAAGTCGTCTTGTTTTCTGTACAAGCTGCCACTTTGCATACCGCACTCTTTCCGTGCAGCAGTGTTTTTTTTGTCTTACTGCAAATCACACGTTCAATAGTCTGTTAACTAAGTCATGCGGTGACTGAGGTGTTGTGGTGGATGGCAGACTTTACCCCCGGAACCCCCCACACTACATTGCATGAAATTTATGCCAAGTTGTTTATACATATTATTGATTCATCAGCAGTTCCAACATTGTGCTGTTTCAAACACGTTGAAACGGTGGACTTTAGCACGGTGCTCTTTTAGCAGGGAGGAACATTCAATACACGTTGTTCTTTGACTGCATTGCCACTGCCGTGTGTTTGGCATCACTGATTTTGTGTAGCCGTTCGATTATCAGTGGCATACAGCTGCAATGCGTAAGTATGCACAATTTTACCTGTATGTCTAATATAAAATAAATGAAATAATATGTATATAAATATATCACACTGTATCACAGCCCATTAAATAATTCTGAAAAATATATATTGTCACATTATTCTGACAGTGAAAGATGAGTTTTCTCATTTTCATACCAGGAGTGCGCACAGTTTTTCTTGACTTTCCTTGGGAAGAATGTGTCCTGGTCAGATCGGATGGAGTTTGTAAATGGATGGTATATACTAATCATTATTAGTGATTCTTTAACCATCCTTGGGACTACACTCAAAATTGCAATTCAGACAAAGGTCAGACCAGATGCATACTACAGTATTTGTATTATAGTAGGATCTGATTTTTTTGGTTTTCATAGTTTTATGTTAAATAATTCAATTCTACTGAGTCTGTCTACTGATTTTAAGTTTAGTTTTCAATTTTCTTCTTTGCTTTTTATTTACGATTATAGAACCTTACTCATTTTAATATTTACTCCAAATCTAATTGTAAATGTGTAATTTTGAACATCTTGTCAGTAGAGCTTAATATATGTTGTCATAAAGATTCCTTTGCATGTTTTATCTTTCATTTTAGGATTTAACGAGTTATGATGTCTGCAGTTTTTTGCTGGGAACGGCAACGCTCTTCAGCTGGGTCGGAGTCATTCGTTACTTGGGCTACTTTAAGAACTATAATGTAAGTGTCCCGTGTTTAGTAAAGTGACCAGCACACGCAATCTCTAATCCTACGTTAGCGCGTAAGTATGATGCTATACATGGTCTGGAAAATGTCTATATACAGTCAGTGCAAAACATTTTTAAATCATTACAGGTTTTTATAACTTCAGTGAGCTATTATTGTAACCTTCCGGGTTTTCTGGATTACCATTTTGGATTCAGACACAGACCTCTTACATATTATACGTATCTACACTCATATTCGAATCATTAATCTGCATTATGCAGTCAATGAAATATCTAGTATCATTTTGTAGGCCAGTCAGTTATAGTCTTTGGACTTCATTTTGGAATCGTTCAATTGTCCAGATTCTCATTCTTACGCTGAGGTCAGCTTTTCCGAATGTGATCCGTTTCTGCTGCTGTGCCATCATGATCTACCTGGGTTACTGCTTCTGTGGCTGGATTGTGCTGGGTCCTTATCATGAGAAGGTAAGTCCATTATCGATTCCGCCAGCAGAAATGTTCTTTCGTATGAAGCATATGATGAAATACTGTGTTTGTACAGTTCCGAAACATCAACACAGTGTCAGAGTGCCTGTTCTCCCTCCTCAATGGGGACGACATGTTTGTCACCTTCAAGAAGATGCAACAGCGGAACTATCTGGTGTGGCTGTTCAGCCGGCTGTACCTCTACTCCTTTGTGTCTATCTTCATCTACATGGTGCTCAGTCTATTCATCACCATCATAACTGACGCATATGAAACTATTAAGGTAATTTTTTAAAACTCCTCATATAGATGTGGTTGAAAGTCGGGCAATATCTGTTAGTTACCCATCCACACTTGGTCAGCAGACCTTTAAGAAACCACAGAAGACCTATCTCCTCTGTAAAGCTAACTGCCTTTCTTGGCTTTTCCATCACTACAATCTCACTTAGCAATACCAGATGCTAATGGCTATCAAGTCATCATGGGGTTTCGATTTTGATTAGCTTTTCTGATGTAAGGTCCTAGCCATGTTCTGTATAGCTCCTGCTCCAATGGTATCTTGTACCTCCTTGAATTAGCTCATTGGAGTCAGCTTAACACCATTTTCTGCCTGTATGTCACTTTAGAGGAAAGCATCTGTTTATTTAAAGGTCAATGTAATATATCTCCTTCCCCAGAAAAGCCAGCAAAATGGTCTCCTTGAATCAGAACTTCATGCCTTCTTGTCAGAGTGCAAAGATCTGCCTATTTCAGGAAGGTATGAGCAGGAGGACGTTCCTGCTCAGCACCGTTCCTGCTGTTGTTCTTGGTAAGTTCATCATATCTTTAGGGTTGTAATTGCACAGGTCCATAATCCTTCTGTCACTTGCCAAATGCTATAAAGACCCTATGTACCCCTATGTACCTTAATCTCATCTAAAATATATTAACATCCTAGTGACACTCAATCAAATAAAATAGTGCATGTCGTGAAATGCCAATTTGCAGTATTCATTTTAACCAAAGTGCATATCAATATATGAAATTTTCATGAGGGGAAAAATATAATGATAAATTTTCTATATTTTGTGTTGAATTTCAGTGCTGAACAAAGGCATTACATTTCTCATTCTTTTATAATTCATTTTCTTTGAGTCACACGCACATATCAAGTATGAAATAGGCAATGAATTTCTTGCTGTTATATAAATTGCTTAAATGTTTCCAGCTTGTACATATGGGTAAGAAGGTGCATTGTTTGGAGCAGTGTACTAAACTGAGATGAGGTGATTTGCTGTTCTCTTTCTAGTTTGAATTTTGTAAATTACATCAATTTGTGAAGGATACTGCTTTCTGTTCAAAATGCTGGAGTGACTATTAAAGGAAGTTTATGGTTTCTCTTGATGATTTTCTATGATGTAGTAAGAAAATCTTAAAATATTAACCTTTCAGTTTGATGTCAAATGCTCCAAGGTAGAAACACAATAACATTACTAGCCAAACACGACTCATTTCGTTCCCTCATGAAATCTTGTTTACTGTTGGTCCACCACTTAGGATTTCAATATTATTTCTTGATTTCTAGTTTTTCTGTGGGCCACATGATCTCAGCAGACAATTAAAACTCTGGAGAAGTTCTCAAATGGCCGTCAGTCAGCATCTAGTGGAAAGAGAGCATAGAGTGTTAGGATTAATTCATTTATAACTTGGTTGAAGGATTGTTCTCTGCTAATATTCCTCTTCAGGAAGTGTATGACAGACAATGACATGCTTTTTTTCAACCAGCATATTGTAGATGGCGGAGAAGATTCAGCCAAGTCTTTGTAATTTGGCTAACTGTACAGTATAATTGGTGGAGTTAAGTCACTGAGAGCAAAATCTGCACAAAACATGCTGCTAAAATCATGGGACACAACACATCATGGCGTAGACTACTGAGTTATAATTTAGGTATTCCTCCATCACCTCCCCCCATCTCCCCAAGATGGGGAAGATTGCATGCTCTTCAATATGCGTCACAGATGTCTGCTTCTGAAAATGGAAACATACATGAACTACGAATTAAAAACTGTCTTTCAAAGTGTTGCGACCCATGGTTGTGGAATTTACTCGTAATGTAACAAGCGTCTGATTTTCATTGTTTGCACTGTGGATTTTAAATATGATCTCAAGTTCACTTTCAGTTTGATAGCATACAGTTTTATTTGCATTAAACATTTTGCTGTTATTCCTGTTTTCCGGGATTTTGAAGAACAACGGCAGATTTGCAGATGTCCATGAAAGATCACGATGACCGTGATCCTGTTCTAAAGAAAACACAGCAGCAGAGAGAGCCTTTTTTGTTGTCCTGCTGCAGAAGATACACAATGCATCAGTCATCAGACGATTGTTTCCTCTTCAATGAGGCTAGCCCACTGTGGTCGAGAAATGGAGTTAGTGGTCATAGGAATGTGACACACCCTGCAATGTGCTGATTACAGGGAAAGGAAGGGTAACTATGAGAAAAGGCTTCTTCTACTATGTAATGGCCTCACATGAATGACTAGGTGCTTATAAAGACTGAGATGCTGCAGTAAAATTCCTGTAAGTATGTTTTTGATTTGCTGTTTGGATTTTATATTCCCCATTAAAAAACAAAAAAACAAAAAAATTGGAAAGCAGCTTATATTTCTGAAATTCTTTTATTATACTGTGTCTATCACAAGTTTAACTTTAAACTCTTGATATTCCTTTCTAACACAATAGCAGCTTCATTACAAGTAGTTTTATATGGATAAGCTGCATTTTTAATTGCAAAGTTACCACTTTCAGTTAAATACCACCAAATTGTAACTACTCATAGAAAAAAAAACATAAAACGGGTAAATGGATTTATTTTAAATGACTTAAAAATTGTTTCTTTAGCAGACCCACTGAAAACCTCTTTATCCATGTGATAATATTGAAATTAACCTTGCTGCATTTCTCAGTAAGATTTAGAGCACAATAAATGATCAGAATTTAAATCAGAAAGATCTCTTACTTCAGTGTTACTCAGTGTGTATTCAAAGCACTGAAAGACCATAAGAACGTACTAACATACAGTGCTTAATGCTGATTATAAAATTACTGTAAAAAAATGCATTTTTTTCTATACAGCATTTGCTTAGGTAAATTAGAAAAAAAATCACTGTGTTAAAATTAACTGTATAAATGTATGAATAGTAAGCTTATATAAAACAAAAAAAGTTAAACAAGCTGGCAAAACAACCAAAAGTTGTTGAGAATTTCCACAAGATGGCAGAGTTCTGTTTTAAACCAAGACATATTGTCTAAACAAGACACATCGAATACATCAAGCAGCAGCCTTTAGCTGGAAGAGCAGTATCCAAAATGGATGTATTATTTTGTTTTTGTAGATTGGGATAGCTGAAGAGTTTTAGATGTGTAGAATCAAACAGATACTTTGCTCAACTTCAGTTTTTAGCGAAATTTGAAACCTGTCTTTCCTGTTTCTTTCCCACCTCCTCACCAACTTTACACCCAGTCTGGGAGGCGCAATTAATGTCGTCTCATTAGTCTCCCCCTCAATCACCAGCAGCCATGTGAACCCCGGAAGGGAGGAAGACAGCACACACCTCCTTTAGATGTGAATGCTGTCAGACTGCCACCTCTTTTTTGTGTGCAGATTTTGTAAAATGATGAAACATACATGGAAGAGAGCTATTAACTGGGTTCCAGCTGAACGTTCTCGGCTGCTCTGAAATGACGAACAGGAGTGCAACTTTACTGTGTGTCCAACCTGCATACTCTGAGCTAATGTGGGATAGTGACAGGATACGTCTCACTTTGACCAGTGCATCAAATTAGCTCTCCTTATGTGGGATAATATTTGATAATCAGTTTAATAAATTAATTACATGAAATAGAATATTAAGTGATGTATTTTAGGTGCCATCAAATCAGTGCCTACTGTTGGTGGCCATATCACCCTGGCTCTGAAGTGCAGTGGTTCATACAGCAGCATTGACGAAAACACAAACTACGTTAGAAAAAAACAATATATTGAAATTGTTTTGTGTTTTTGTTAATGTCGTGTTTTGCACTTCAGGGCCGCTGTACCATATAGACAGCACTCCTGCAAAATGTCCTGAAGTGTCCTGGAAACTCATATATATTCCGTGTTAAAAAAATAAGAAAAAAGTCTGACTTCTGGTATAATGACTATTGAAGCTGCATTACTACTGTTGTGAACATTAAATATAAATCAGTAATATTATTATAATGTACTTCTGATTATCTCCGATGTATTTTGCTGGAGAGCAGGACAGCCGAACAAGCTGCTGTTTTTTCCTTATGAATTACTGCTGATGAGAGATTCTAGCTCTTTAATGTATCTCTTTAATGCTTTTCTGTATATACTAGTGTTTTGTTTTCTCCTATAGATTGTAGCCCATTTTAAACAGCCAAAACCGCAATTGCCTGAAAGTGACCTTTGCCTCTCAGTCTGTAAATGTTATAGATTAAAGCTTACAGAATGTGTACAGTTACAGTGCAATGCTGTAGAGCCAGATAAAAGTTATTAGAATGTATATACAGTGAACCTATTCCCAGTATATGGAATGTGACTTTGTATAATACTGTCAACTTTCAGTAACAAAGGCTTTCAAAGCGTGCTGCCTTATTTAAGCTTGCAGAAAACTAAAAATTGCATTTCAAAACAGACAATTTTATGGAATTCCTGAGTAGCACATTTCCCACACAAAATGATGATTTGCAGTACAAAATTACAAAAGACTCCAGTGAGTATATTGGTGGTTAGTTTCATAATATTTTTCATAAATTTACTCATTAAAGCATTCATCCATGTGGGTTGCTTTGTAAAATAACATATAATTTCACTTCCAGAAAATAACCATTTTCAGTTAAAGACAGCAACTCTGACTTGATGCTTATGCATAAATAAATCTCATTCATTAATATGGATATATGGAATATTGCTTGATTCAAGACAATAAATGTTACATTAATCACTGACTCACATTTTACATTCATAAATGATCACTATACTGAGAAAAGTATTTCCTTTCATAGAAAGTAAAATTAAATAAATTGACACGTACCTCTGAATTAGCACGATGTAAGGTTTTTGTGCTTTAAATCACATTTTCAATTTTCAGTCTGTGCAGGAAAAGAAGAAAGTCTTCTTACTGTACACCCTGTTAAAGATATATTACAGGGTGTCACGCTGTAATATATCTGTAGGAAACCTTTACATTTACAGATACTTTTATGCAAACATTATGTGTTTATATTCCATCAACACCAGGACAGTGTTTATAAAAGTAGTTTCATATTTCCAGCTTCCACAAGTCTATGTTAGTACTACAGAATTGTTCACTTTCTGGTTAAGATATACTAATGAATTTCACATTTTTGTCTCTATTATGTGAAGGCCAATCCCATCAATACAATTGTTTCATTCCCGTTGCCCATAAAAGTGATGAAAATACAGGAAATATAGAGGGACTTGCAAAAAAATAATGCTGGGAAAAGATAACCCAATGCATAATTTTGAGAATTGTCAAAAGAAGACTGTTACAGGCCAATGCAACCATATTTTACAATGGTCGAACAAAAGATGTCTTCTCTGTAAATTTGCCATTAACTTACCTATACAACCCAGATATCAGTCATGGTTTTCTGACATTAGCCAGACAAAATATGACAATTTTCATTAAGCTATTGGCTGAAAAACGAAGTAACATCGTGAAACCTTGATTACTAGTGGGAAAATGCAACCAAATAATGAACCATCTTCCAAACTGCTTAATCCTTGGGGAGGCCGGCACCCTTAGAGCACAGGATGGGTGTGGATGAGGTGCCAACCCATTGCACAATACAGGCACACATGTACTCTCCCAGTCACACACTATGGAGAACTGAACTATGCCAATAAGCCAATTAGCCTTCAATGCATGTCTATAAAGTGTGCACTATGGGGAGAACATGTGAACTCCATGCACACACAGAGTTGGAGGTGGGATTTCAGCCCCCCACCAGCCCTGGAGGTGTGAGACAACAGCGCTACCCAATGAGCCTTCCTGTCCCCCCAAACCCCCACCACCACCACCAAATGAATCCAGTCGCACAAAATAGATATTAACTTTAATCAGATATCAAAATCCAGTGCATTATAGATTAGACAAACACAAGTCATTTAAACATTTTTGCAATAATTTGTAATTTCAGACTATTGGCATCTGAGTTGAATTTTATTTCTTTAAATTCCATACTCTCAAAGCATTTGGCATTTTAAGTGGGAAACATAACTGGAAGACCATCAAATAGCTTTCACTGATAAAAGATATCATTTGAGGTATCTGACTTTTACTCAAACTTGATATGTAGTATTGACATTAGCAAAGCATATAGATACTTACAGGAATTTAAGACACTCAAGCAGGAAGCAGAGGAATTACCGAAAGTAGTTGTTTTGTTTATTTTGTGTAATTTCCTAGCTCTTGCTTGTCATGTGCACTGGAATAATCAGCGGACTACTTAATCAAAATAACCAGTCATATAAACTTTACCGAAGATGTAAATGCACCAGTCACTTTATTCGGAATACTGGTACAGCTGTTCCATCAAGCAAATATCTAACCAGCCAATCATATGGCTTCAGCACAATGCATAAAATCTAGTAGACACCGGTCTAGAGCTCTAGTGAATGGTCAGATCAAGCATCAAACGGTGTGAAACATCTGTGATTTAAGATCATTTGACAGTGGTGTGGCTCCCAGCAAACAGGAAACGTTCCCACAACGTCCGATAACGTTCTCATTATGTCCTTAACGTTCCTGTAATGTACCTGTAACATTCATTGTTTGCTGAGTTGTTGGTGCCAGAATGGGTGGTTTGAGTATTTTGGAGTATTTTGGCCTCCTATCACTAATCAAGCACTGTCTAAATGCCATTAAATATCTGAGTATTGGTACTGCATGTGAATCCTTTTACATGCAGCAGGATCATGCACCATTTCAAACCGGTTCCGTGAACATAATAATAACTTCAGTGTACTTGAACAGCCTCCCCAGTCACCAGATCTGAATCCAATACAGCACCTTTGGGATGTGATGGAATGGGAAATGTGCAGTATGAATGGTGTAGTTGACAAATCTGCAGCATTTATGTGATACAGTCAGGACAATGTGGCCCAGAATTTATAATAAATGCTTCCAGCACCCTATTTAGTCATGAATATATTTAATAATCCAGGCCACTCTGAGAGCAACTTGGGGTCAAACAGTGTAATGGCGCTGCAAATAAAGTGACCAGTGAGTGTTGATGGTGTTATGTGTTATTCGTAGCTTATCCTTGTGTGTTTATTTGTACTGTACATACAGTTAATGCAGTAACGTTAGATTGTTAGGGAACCAAAGCAATTGCAAACACTTGTTTCAATTATACATATTTAAAAATTGGTAGGGACTGGATAGGGATTTGGTAGGTACTATTTTCAGTTTCCTTAAAGTTTATTGGAACACGTCCTTATGACCTCTACCTAAATTTATATACGCCTATGAGTTTACGCATAATGGGAATCATTAAGAATCCATGTCTATTGGCCATAAGCCACTATGGCCTTACAAAATATATCATTTGTAACCCTTTAGCCTTATTACCATCACATTAAAAAATAAATAATATAAAACACTGTTTCTATGGAAGGCTATGGATAGGTGATGGAAACTGAATTTGTTTTTCGAGCGACCAAAAAAAAAAAAAAATATATATATATATATAGTTTTCGGCAGAAATCAAACGTGACAATAAGATCGGCGATAACGAAGGCGCCGTATTCGACTATTCGTAACGAAGAGCAGCACGCGCCCGCCCTTCGTCAGCCGCCTTCTTGTCCTTCTAAGCGATTTCCTCCTTCGGACTCGCGGCGCCCCACGATGGAAACAGGGTTAGTGTTACCTGAAAGAACAGGAACTCAGTAATAAATGCCTGCTAAAACAATTAACCTGGTAAGTTCTCCGATTTCCAGTCTTGGTGTTACCGTCTTCAAAAGAGATATTTTTATTCTTTGTTGTTAATTCAGTGCATGTTTTTTTACTTTCGCAATACACTGTAATTTATTACGCCAGGGTTACTCAATCCTAAGGAAACTACTCATCTGTTTTGTTTGTGTACACTATCTCTATTTATGTGTATCCGTGTATCTTTTTCTTTATTATTATTATTATTATTATTATTATTTTTTAAATATGCACCTTACACGGTGTGTAAAACATGCGATGAAGTGTCATAGGTGCGTATTTCAGTTTACAGATATCATTTTCACATATTTGTGAACTTTGTCCTGGGAATCCAGCCTGATATATTTTTTTACAGTCCTGTAGACGATTGCGAGGGCAAAAACATACAAAACAAAAAAGTATTTCGTTAATAACAATTATAAGCCCATATACAATTGTAAATGTCCAGGAAAGTATCCATTTACAAATCTCAAGTGTTTTGCAGTGTTCCTAGAGGACTGTCTTCTCACATAAAAATGTTTGTGCCTGCATGAATCACCCTAAATGCATTATTTAAGTCACATTATTTAGTGTTTTTCTGTGTTTGTAAGGGTCACAGTTGAACTTTGGTTGGCATTGTGTTGGTGCTATGTTGGTATGATATATTTAAGCTTTTCAGATGATTGAAATGTTGAAAAACATGGCTGTGTGATTCATGCATCCTCTTTCAGTTTTCCTGTAAAATTTCTATATGCATGCTGCAATGAGAATGTACATCTTTTCATATTTAATATGCAATTGAACATTAAATTATAGGCTATTCAGATTTCCACAGATGTAATATGCTGTATTCTTCTTTTTCAGTTAACATCTGTGGGAGCTGATGCAAAGATGGAGAACCAGACCAAATGCTACTATTACAAGTCTATGGACTTCTTCTACAATAACAGCAACCACAAGGAGGACTGGGCTTCTTCACAACTTATAATTGTTCAAATCTTTGGATCAATCTTCTGTTGCTTAATCCTTCTGTCCAACGCCATGGTCATTGCTGCTGTTGTTACTAACAAGAGGTTCCATTATCCATTTTACTACCTTCTTGCGAGCCTTGCTGCCTCAGACTTTCTTGCTGGCATAGCTTATGTGTACCTAATGTTCAACACTGGTGGAGTGTCCAGACAGCTTACTGTGCCCCTGTACTTTGTTCGTCAGGGTCTTCTAGATACTAGTCTTTCAGCCTCCCTAACTAACCTGCTGGTGATTGCACTAGAGCGCTACATTTCTGTACTAAATTGGAAGGTCCACAGTACCCTTACAAAGCAGCGAGTGACTTTTCTCATCGTGCTGGTCTGGGCAATCTCAATATTTATGGGTGCAGTGCCCAGCCTTGGCTGGAATTGTATCTGTAATCTGGAATTATGCTCCACCCTTGCCCCCATATACAGCAGGAGTTACCTGATTTTCTGGTCTGTGTCCAATCTGGTGCTCTTTCTAATTATGGTGGCCATCTACCTGAGGATATACATTTATGTCAAGAGAAAAACGTCTGTCCTGTCCACACACACCAAAAGCTCCATAAACCGCAAGAGGACACCCATCAAGCTCATCAAGACTGTAATGATGGTTCTCGGTGAGTCTCAGCGTTATTTCCCCAGTTCCAAAATATACAGAATCCATTTTCACAGATTATTTGTAACACAGTATTTTCAGTGTGCCTGACTAATACAAATATGGCTCACTTCCTTTTATATGCTATTCAATCCACGTAGTAAATAAACTGCATCCAGATCATGGGTATTACTGCTAAGAGTGTGAGAATACTGTGCATGTATATTAAATAGGAGATTAGGCTCTGCATGAATATTAGTACTGATAAGATTTGGTTTTGAGTGAGGCAGGTCCAACACTTAGATATCTCAGACTGCTTCTTTTTAAGGCAATGCACAATGTTACTCACATATTCATACATTAAAATGACTATATTGATTATGAATGCTAGTGGGTTTTCAAATGTTTTATCTTACATAATTTTCACTTTCAGTACCTTGCTACTGGATAAATAAATTGTGCGATGATTTTGAGCAGTTATATTGATTGGTATTGGTGAGGTGGTTTCTGTAGTACTCCAACTTGAAGATGTCCTGAGGTACCCGTGTGGATTGTGGAGAAAATACTGCACACTTCTATCGAGGTCTATTTTTTGATCCTTCTGAGCTTTTCAAACATGAAAAATATCAAAGTTGTAGGTGTCATCCTTTTAGAAGTTTTTACATACAAGAAAATTAACTGAAAAACAGAAACCTCAGAGTGTTGATGTGCAAGCTTCTGAAAGAGATCTTTTGAATATTATGTTTTAGGGAGTTGAAGTGTGGAATCAAGGTACTTCTAAACATAGTTGATGAAGCATGGCATTGTAGCCTACTCAAACCCAAGACCACTGACTGTCTCTGTTTTAGGTATTTAAAGTAAATATTCAAGAAGGATGTAACTCAAAAGGATTCTGTTAACTCTAAATACCTACTAATTGTGTATTATCTGATGAGTTTTGCTTTATTTGTTGTTGCTCAAGATATAATATGCAGTGAAAAACGAGATAATGAATGAAAAGTAGGCTTGGGTTATTTTTTTGGTGATCTGTTTAAATATGCATTTTTGTCATATTCAAAATATAGTAGGCTATGCAGAAGGTAGGCAGCCTGAGGTGAGCGGAAAAACAGTACAGGTGTCATTACCGCCCTTGTTCCTAAATACCTGTACAGGTTTGACAAGTTTAGTTTGATGATACCACCTGTCATCCTGTCATCAGTAGCGTGAATACATTCTTTATACTGTATTTCTTAGGAGTACACATTTTAAGACCAGTTCAAATGTTTCACTCACATTCTGTGTTCAAGGTGCTACTGTGCACCGTGTTACCTAGAAGACAGGAGATATATGGAGGAGTTGACTTCCTCTGGTACAGCGTCTATTTGATCTTCCAGTGTAATTATCTAACACAAGGACGCTGTTTACAATGGCTAGCTGGTGAACAGAATATATCAGGTGCAAATTTGTGTGAGGTTTCCTGCTTTGGGAATATGAAGTTTAGGGTCGCCTATTCTCTTTAAAAGTTAAAAAAGGAAAGTCTTTTCAAAGTGCAGTTCACCTAATGGCATCGTTTTCAGTTGATAAACCAGTGTTCATGTTTCTGTCTCTTGCAATGTATGAATAATTTTGTTTGAGCTCAATTATTTCATCTTGTTTATGTTACTGTATTTGAATGCATTTGTTAGGATTTTGGGTGAGGTGCAATGGAATGAGCCATTGAATTGTTTACTTTCTATTCATAATTCAATTTTTATTTGTTACAGTTACTCAAAATATATTTTTATGACTTATTAAGTGTCAAGAAACAAAAGAGATTGTGCTTTAATACCAATCACATTTGTGCAAGCAATAAAGTTTTAGAAGTGTGGTTACTGCCACAGATTCTGTATATTAACCACGTTCAAGTTTGCTTAGCATTCAGATAAGTTTTGCATATCTTATAATGAATGGTTATTATAAAATCATAGTGAAATCCAGTGTTTATTTTTGAGGAAAGTCTGGAAAGAAATAACATTTGCACATGTTTATAGTTAGGCAATTTTATCTACAAATACATCATGGGAGATCAAAACCTGGTAGGTGTTCACAGGAGATGCTGAAAACTGATTTGAATGTGACATGAAGCTGTTCTGCCACTTTTCTGAAGCCAGTCATGATAGTGTCATCTGAAGTTTTTTTGTTTTGCATGTCATATGTGAAAGAACAGAGTACACTGTTGAGTGATCTGTTCATACATTCTGCATGAATTTCACATTGACTCTGACCAAGAAGAATTTTAGCAGTTTCAACAGGGCAGTGCATACAGATTTGGGGAAGATACACTGTACCACAGAGTAGCTCATGAATACAAAGACACATTGTTACTTAAAATATTTGATCCAAGTGCACTTGAATTTTCACATAAAAAAACCTTTTGCTTTGCAACCTTTTTACTTTGTCCACAGAAATGTATAATGTATCTGTGCCATAAGGGAGGGTGTGTTCTTAACTTTGGAGATCAGCTTTGTTTTTTTTCCCATGTAGCTCAGCAGACACAGAGGGCATGCTCCTACATGCACTGGCTGAGTCAACGTAGTTTTCGTCACTAGGCAGGTTTCTGTCTCTGCATGTTTAGCTGAGGCAATGCACACTGTTTCTGGGAAAACGAATGTAGCTGAGAAATAGCAGAGGATAATGCAGTGTGGCGTGTTATACTCAATGCAGGTTTCCTGTAACTGGTCAATACTTCTGTGTTATTTAATGCCTTTGTGTTTTTCTGTTTTCAGTAGGAATTATCAGTCAGTCACAGGATCGCTATGTTGTAAACATACATTTACATTTATAAGTAAGCCATATTGTAAATATTCGTATACATTTCTCTTATTGATTCTCTTTTAATTAGCTACCTTTGACGTAGGGTCATATCTTTCCTATGTTTTTACAATCCGAAGGTTAGAATTGATGCTGACAGCATCATAATAAAATTATAAACTTTAAACCTTACATCACCATTTTGAAATGGTTTCCACCACTCTGTCTCTGATAAAGTAACACTCTGTCAGCATATTGATGTGGTCGTGTTTTGTAGGGGCCTTCGTGGTATGCTGGACTCCAGGGCTGGTGGTGCTACTGATGGATGGCCTAGACTGCAAACGGTGCATGGTGCTGGTCTTCAAACGCTGGCTGCTCCTTCTGGCGGTGCTGAATTCAGTCATGAATCCCATCATCTACTCCTACAAAGATGAAGAAATGTGGATGACCTTCAAGAATTTAGTGCGCTGCATTTGCAATGGGACCAGGAGGCAAAGGTCATCTAGGGCTAATATCCGGACCGGGAGCACCAAGGAGGATCCCAGCAGCACGGTCGGCATCTCTGAGGACAAGGGTTCCTTTAAGGAAATGCTCCGGGTGTGAGCTCACTCCGCACCTGCTTATCAGGGCGTAAGAAGAAGCCACGCACAATACTATTGAGGGCAAGAACAATTTTTCATAATCCATGGTACTGCACATTTCACACAAGCTCTGCAGGTGTACATGACACCTTTGAGCTTAATATATAAATCTCACACACAAGAAATAAGTACTGTATTGGCCCGAATAAATGGCCCTGATGATTTGTTTTTGGAGAAAAGTTTTTGAAATATGAAATTTTTATAAAGGTTTATATTTTATTTCACAGGAACATCTATAGTATTTTAATATTATTTCAAGAAGTGCATCAACCTTTGAAACAGTTTTTTCAAGACTTGTTTTCTTCAATGCTCACTCCAACTGACTCTAGCCAGATGGTGGGAAATTACCGCCATCTACTGTTGTGTGTGTGTAATGGCATTTAAATTTTAATTCTTGAATATAAGACAAGCCCATTTTTTTAAGATGTAGTGTTGGGGGAAAAAAGGTAATATATTCGGGCCAATATGGTATAAAGTTTAATATGTTTTCAGTTTAAATACATTGGTCATTCAAACAAACTCTAAATCATTATTACACCCACCTTTTGTTCATACCTTTACCTACATTTCATTACCTTTTTCACTGAATTGATTCTGTAGTTATATTTATGAGTTCATTTTATTCTTTAAGTTTCAAAGCTTGTTGCAAATTGCTTTTTTCTTAAGTAGAAACATAAACTACTGTCAATGGCCAATGATTCTATATTAATATATTTGATAATAACAAAGTACAAAACTATTCAGTGTAGATGAAAAATCTTACAAAGTTTTACTACTCTTGAATAGTAAATTGCAGCGCTCAGTGTTTCGTTGCTATATCATTACAAAAATTCATTTTTATCTTTTGATATCTGGACACACTTTCACCTGTGAATACACTTATAACTGTTAGACGTGTCAGAGGAACACTACTTTCCAAATGATTTAGACTGATGTATTTTTGAAAAGGTTGGGCTGTTGGCCTTCTTTAACAGGTGCACTGTGTTAACATTACTGTAAAAATGTACATTAGATTCTCAAATAGCTGTCATAAAACATCTTTCACATGACTCATGGGTAAGCCTAACATTTAGTAACTATGCCATGACTGCAGTCTATATACAAACAAGACAGTACCTTAATTTTACCTCCTTACCATGCGGCAGGTTTTTCACATCTGCTGTGTTCTAATCTTTAAGATTTTTTTATATTTTAGTATGGAAGGACAACAGTAAGAAGTGCTGATGAAGATTAACTTGAAAATTGTTTGGCAGAAGTACCATTAGCGTTATGAATTTGCTGCCACCCGATTCTCAAAATCAAACTGTGAGTGATAGTGTTTCGGCTCCTGGCTCTTCTGCTTTTCTTCCTAGTGCTAATTTAGTGCTAATTTAGTGTTGGGAAAACGGGTAGTTCGGGATCCCTCTGGTCGGTAAGATGTTTTGACCAGTGACATTGATAGCCAGCAAGACCCCTCAGATGCCAAGTCTGGAGTTGTTCCTCATTTAACAAAAGCTGCAGTAAAAAAAGAGCTGGGTGACTGAAAGCACATGCATTGAAGTTTATGACAGGATACCCCCCATCTAACTTGGGATTTATGTTATGTGTTGAAGAGGAACCGTAGAAGGTAATGGCTATTTGTTTCATACTGAATTTATAGGAAATTGAGGGTGAGGGCGACTTGTATTTCTACATTTTGAATGCCACATTGATTTTCATACATTATTTGTAGTCTTCTTAATTTATCAGCATTCTTTAATTGTCTGTTATAATGTCCTAGAAGAAAATATCAGTTGTTTGCCTCATTGCGAGATGAGATGCAGAATTTGTTAGATATATTGTTTCATGCATTCATCCATAAAAGTTTGTTTTCTTATTTATTTTGAAGTTGGAAATACTTAAAATTTAAAAAGTATATTAATCAGAATTGCCTATTATGCTTTAGAAATAACATGTACCTGTGTATCAAGTGCATAGACTTGACTAAATTTATGCTAGGTGTTAGTTTTCTAAAGGTATGTATTTGAATCTTATGTGTAACTGTGGTATTTATCATTGAGTATTTTGAAATTATTTAATCTTTTGAGAATAATTTAATTTTAAATTAGGTGTATATTATGTTTAATATGATTTCTTTTTTTGAATCTTACTCCAGTTTTTTATTGTTTGATCAATCAGCGATCTCACAGGTGGCCAGTTACAATACAATAGAATGGATTACAATCTATTGTATTCTGTTGTCACTCAATATTTCTGAGAGTTTTTTTATTGTTTGTTAAATCAGAGATTGCACACGTAGCCAGTGACAATGTATGCAAGATTTGAATCTAAATGCTAGGAAATTTATGATTCTCTCCTGAAGAATATCAATGCATATAGCTGAAAAGACAGCTTTATCTTTCAATATTATCCATTTAAAAAAAGCTAAAATCAGTACCAAAATTTTCCCAATGGATATTTTCAAAATACCTGGTTTTATCAGTATAGTCATTTTACTATAGTGATATATGATTTTAAAATTTCTGACAGTTAATCTGCATAATAAAGTAATCTTGAGGCTTTAAGGGGGCATGAAGGCTCAAATGACAGCTTTAGACGCTTGAATCAGAATATCTTTATTGTCATTGTAACGAGTACAACAAAATTAAGTCCAATAATTGAAGTCCAATAATATGCAGTTTCGGTGGGTTGGTCTTTCTGGCTTAGTGTGTGATTGTGGGTGTAGCCTGTTTTGGACTAACATCTCCTCCAGGATGTTTCCTGTTCCTGTGCTCTGTAGCTTGTATTTGCTGTGACCCTACATTGATGTAGGGCTTAGATAAATGGGTTGATTGAGGGATGGATGGATAAACATTTATTATAAATGCTACTGTATTACATGTTATTTTATTGGAATTGGTACTGATTTCTGATAGAATGCTCAATAAAATTAGCTTTTTTACATAATTATTTTTTTTCATCAGCCACATTATAGTTACTCAATAATTAGTCATTGATATAAGCTAGTAGTAAAAAGGTACAGAGAAAATGCTGTAGATCCACTATGATGCAAGTCATGAATTTATAATACCAGCTTTTATTCATTTTAATCTATTTTCATATATGCACATGTGACATAACATATTTCTTCCTATTAAAAGTAAAATGTAGCAGTTTTTATGTATGGATACACATCAGAGTAAACACATTTAATCCTTAGTTGGGAACTTGTTGGGAACTCTCCACTTCACTCTGGGAAATGTAGATTCCTTTGGTGTGTTCCTGCTTGAACATCAAACACACGTACATATATGTGTTTTTCATAGAATTTCATTCTTTTGAGAGTCATCAAAATGATGCTATAACCAATTATCATTAATATCACACTTACATAACCTTCATGCTGCATTGAAAATTCCAGCTTCACATAAATCACCTGATTGTCACCCTACCATCCCTCATGCCAATGGTTGCTTATTTCAGAACATAACCTGAACTTAATAACCTGTGGCAAAATACTAGCTTACAAATACTAGAACTAGTGGCCTTACCATATACGAACCATGACCCAACATACTAAGAAGTTACAAGAAGACTGCATTCCGAAAAGCAACCATTAATCAACTATTACAAGCAGAAATACAACTACTGAATCTTTTAGCCTCTCCAGAAAGAAAACAGCTTGTAGCACTGGATGAGACGAAAGTCTGTGAACACCAGAGATACCAGTTATTTTAGAGGAAGTATCTTAGAGGAAATTACATGTGCGTTTGGGCAAGTCCGCAACATGACACATTTAAATTGGCTCAATTATTGCATTCACATCTTAGTCAAGTTGCTCAAACGAAAAAGTTACATGACTACCATCATCAGAAGGCAAAGTAGCATTTCTTGCTTGTTTCCAAATTTAACCATATTTACGATTCATTAACCATTGCTACTATCTGCAATCATTATTGATTGTGACAAAGGCACATAGGGTTGAATGCAAACACCAAAATCTTTATTAGAAATGGTCATTATCTCTGATTTTCTGATATTGATCATGTAGTGTACATTCCAGCATTATGAAATTTATTGTTCTATAGTGTACAGGCTTCACTAGAGATTTATGGTTGGGAGAGCGAAGCCTTGACTTTGGGGGGCTGGTCACAAGCTCAAACTATTGATAATGTATGTGTAATGTACACTTCTTTAAACCAGCAGACTGTCACTCTGGGGGTGGAGTCAGGTGGCATGGTTCTTCCAGACACCAAACTGGTGGCAGACCGCTTCCATGTCCAGAGATTCAAAGTTCCACTTTCGGTTGCTGTGTAATTCCTCAGGCACTCCTCACCCACTGAACATTTCCTCCATTAGCCACTCTGCCATTGTTGTGGTACTCAATATCTCTCAGCTGCCTCATCTGCCATCATTGTCACAGCACATCTCATGGTGATCTGCTCCTGCTTAGCCTGCCGCCACTCATGATAATTGCAGGCTTCTGCCATACAAGATACAGACCATCAGCATTAGAGTGTAGCCACCCTGCGCGATGATGGATAGGAAACTGGAATGTCTACAGTGTCTGTAGTCACCCTGCCACTTAGCTCTCTGGCTCCTTAAAGTTTATGAGCCATGTGAGTGAGGTGTGGTCAGTGCAGAGCATAAACCTGTTTCCTTACAGGTACAGCCGAGAAATACCACAGCCCTACCACCTCAACCAGGTGTTCTCAGCATGTGACGCAGTAACCATACCTACTGAGGTAGTGCAGCTGTAGTGGGTGAACACTCTCTCTTCCCCACCCTTCATCTGTGACAGCACTGTCCCAACGCCATAGTTACTGGCATTAGTGTCAATGATGAATGGCTGTGCAAGATCTGGTCACCTTAGCACTGGTGCTGTGGTGAGGGCCATTTACATTTCTCAGAATGTGTGCTCACATTCTGGGAACCACTGTAATTCTGCTCCTTTGGCCATCTGACAGTGGAGAGGTGAAGCCATGTCAGCAAGCCCCAGAACAAACCACCGGTAGTAGGAGGCCAGATCTAGGACGCTTTGGAGCTCCTCTGTATTTTACAGCCCCGACCAGCTGTGCGCCATCTAAATCTTCCCTGGGTCCCTGACAATGCCACTGGCATTGACCACATGGCTCAGGAAACTCTCTTTTTGCTGCATCAGATAACATTTAGTAGGGTTCAGTTTCAGGACTGCTGCTTTAACAGCCCTGAGAACCTCACACAGGACAAACAGCAGATAATGAATGTCTGTTGCAAGCACTAGCAGATCATCAACGTACACTACGCAGCAGCAACATTGCACATCGGCAAGCACCCGCTCCATCAGTCTCTTAAAGGTGGCAGGGGCGTTACACAACCCAAAGGACATCACTGTAAACAGCCAGAGCCCGTGATGAGGAGTAAATGCTATGTTCTCCTTTGTATCCACATTTCACTGGATATGTCTGGCCATTACCATAAGACTGGAAAAACTGATATACTTGTGGAGGTACATCTATGGTTCAGTCATCTTTCCTGTCCTATATATGTAACGTACAAAACAAATTAATAAACAATCCGATGATTGCTGTAATTGAATGATGGGCTGCTATGGCACTTAACTGGATTTTAGGTCAAGTTCCTTTTGAGCAGATCTGCAAGTGATTAGCAGGTTTCTCAAGAGACAACTCTTTTCACTGATTGTATCAGTAGATGGAAGAATAGGGCAGCGCCTTGAGACACATTCAGTCAGCTGGAGAAGACAGGCTGACCGCTGACTATATGGCGCTGTGGATCTCTGTTACATTGTCCCTCATTCTGGTAAGCGTACAATTCAAACTGTCAGCATGTCTATACTACTGTCCAAAAGCTTGGGGTCACTAAGAAATTTCCTTGTCTGTGAAAGAAAAGCAAGTTTTGACCATTAAAATAACATCAAATTGATTAGAAATACAGTGTAGACATTGTTAATGTCGCAAATGACTACTGTAGCTGGAAACAGCTGTTTTTGATGTAATATCTACATAGGTGTACAGAGGCCCATTATCAGCAACAATTAGTCCTGTGTTCCAATGGAATGTTGTCTGTTAATGCAATTTTATCATTTTAAAAGGTTAATTGGTGATTTGAAAACCCTTTTGCAATTATGTTAACCAGGTCTGCAAGACTGGAATTGCTGCAAATGAAAAAATTCTTTGACAAAAGCAAAGTTTGAAACAATTATTATTTCAATTAAACATCATTATTTCTAATTTTGTCAATGACTGTATTTCCTATTTGCTTTGCTATATTTCCTATTCAAACTCACTTCATGTATTTTTTTTATGGAAATCAAGGAAATGTTTAAGTGACCCCAAACTCTTGAACAGTAGTGTAGATATGATGTGCTGTGTATGTCGTGCCTGCATTCTTTATTCCACGCCATGCATCACTATGACTGTGTTGGGAATCCTAAATTTGCATTAAGACTTGGATATAATTTTCATTTATTCATCAGGGATTCTCCTTCATTTATCTCTTGAATACATGAAAATTGCATACTTTTTCCCTGTGCTAAATACACATGGCAGACCCGATCCGCATGATTTGCTCTTAGAATTGGCACGTATTCTATTGTACAAATATGGGAATAACTGCATGCTTATTTCACTGGACATGTAAGATTAAAAATTCTTCCTTTCTTGGTCATGGATTTTCATTTGTATACTGATATATATTATATTATCCATATTTTATACATCACATCACAAGGAATATTAGTACGAATAACTGCATCAACTTTTCAGCGGTTAGATTTCTCATATTTGCAGGCGTATATGACGTCTAGCAATGGTAAAGAAAATTAAAAGCCAGAAAAATATTTTATCTGTTGACGTCAAATGCACAAAATATGACTCAAAGCATTGCCGAATAATGGAGGCGGTAGGGTTTTGGTGGACTGTTGACGGTCGACGTTCTTACGTATGCTGTGTTATACCACAGGTTGTAAATTGCTGGCATGACCTGGACAATACGCAGTTTGACTGCTGGCCGGTTACACAGCCAAATGACTACAATATGATCGACTGTGGAGGTAAAGATGTCATTATCTGTATAACATTAATATAGTGGTGAGGCAGCTTTTAGCTATTTTGCCCCAAAATGATGGAACACGTTACCGAGAACTATCAGAGAAGCCGAGTCGATTACCACTTTTAAAAGGTTATTAAAAGCACATTTTTTTTGCTTTGGCTTTTTGATGCATTCCTTTTCCTGGTTCCTAGGTTCTTTTATGTCTAATTTTGCCACTTTTATTCTTTTATATCGTCTGCAACTTTTTAAATTAATACATTCGTTGCACAGGATCCTATTTCTTGTATGTTTGCCTTTGTTTTCTTGTATTGTTTATCTCTATTGCCAATATTTTGTTTTCTGAGTTATTTTACTTCTGTTTCATTTTTCTCTTATCATTATTCATTTACTCTTGTTTTTTTGTATTCCTGTAAAGCACTTTGGGCTGCATCGATATGTGAAAGGTGCTACATGAAAAAAGTGATTATTATTATTATTATTATTAACATGGGAAAGGTAATTATAGCCGCTAGGCCGTGACGTTGTTATTCCCTGACTTATGGAGCCATGGCTGGAGTGCACGGACATCGAGATTCTTGGTTATATTGGCTTTGTCTGTGACTCTTTGTCCTGTACCTGCTGACCTTCAGTGTTTGTCGCCTCTCTTTAAACCTTTCACTGCTCCAGTTCTGAAAACACAAGCTATATTAAATGAACAGATCAGTTAAATGCACCATTTAGGTAGAACAAAAACTTGTACTGCTGACCACAGCGTTCTGTATTGAGAATATTTGCTCTGAACTGTCGATGTAATAACATGTTAAACTGTACTATAAAGAAAGACATTTAAATGGACATATACGGTGGATACGTAGTGTAGAACACACTATGACAGTATTGTAGAGGTAAATCTAGAAGCTGACATGATATCGTATTTTAACCAGGAAGACTGGATTAGCTGTGCTAATGTCTGGTCATCCTTCTTGCTCCATAGGGCTTGAGATGGGATGGGTACAACGACCTCCAGAAAAAATCACCAGTGGGGAAGAGTTTAACATGACCTACTCAGTGATGGCTTCAGATTGCTTCTTTGAGTACGCAGTCAAAAACAAGATCTTAAGTTTTAGGTAATTCAGATATAATTTAAGCTTTTCTCCTTCACATTTTCAACAAAATTTAAGGTCATAGTTAACAGAGCATTTGTGCAAAGTATCCCATAAGTGCGTTGTTTTGCAGTCAACGTTGGTTATCCCAACAAACGGGGAATGTTATAGGTACGTTACAGGAACGTTAAGAATGTAATGAGAATGTTATTGGATGTTGTGGGAACGTTCCCTGTTTGCTGGGATGATGCATTCTGATATACGGTGTATATTGATAAGAGCCACAATGCTTTTTAATATAGATGGATCAGAAGCAAAGAAATTCTGTCATAAGCACGAGTGCCCGTCAAACTGGAACAGTGCAAATGAACACAACTGCTGTGTGTACCATGCCAACATCCACTCCTGCCCTCTGGCTCTGATGGTGGGTGTCCTGAATTTCCATACTAAGTCACCAACGGGCTTCATGGTAGTATAAGAAACAATATTTCAGAGCTATATTCTTTTCTCCTGTAGATGTAATGTGGGCAATTACATAAGCTAATTACATCTTTCGTCAGAATAGTGGAACTGCAATTTTATGACTACCACAATCAACGATGATTAGAGTGAGAGAACATGCTCAAATATGACTCACTAATGGTAGAAATTTTGGGTCTAACTGGCAGTTTTTAAGGTCCATTTTCTCTTGAATTACCTGTTTGACAAGAAAACAATCTATGACCTTTACTCAAGGACCTCTCATACCAACGAGTCAAGCTGATTGTTATAAACAATTTCACTCAGTCTATTTAAAGTTAATGGTTCTTATACAGGCAAGGAGGCATTTGTGGACCTTGGATCCCTGATGATGTCAAGATTGTGACACATACAGTGTTCAAAGCAGTGAGGATAAGCCAGCAGAACTGGATATCAAAGGTGGATTTCAGCATAAATGACCAAAGAAGACATGTATATGTGATTTTTCAGTTGTCGTCATGGTATGAGTATTCCTTTATGACTGTCTGCTATGTCACCCTTTTGGTGGTGCTGATCCATACGGGTATGACCTCAGTCATTGCTCATATCAAAGTGGGACAGATGCATGCTGGTTTAGAATCAAAGGTCTTGGTTGTCAGTGTTCAAGGTTAGCAAGTTCTTGTCAAAATCTTCCATGTGCTTTGTATTCATCTTGGAAATTTTGAGCAGAGTTAACAGAACTGGCATATGCATCTATGACAGTTGACTGGTAAGGAGATTCTGGATCCAGTTTTACCCCATTTATCTTCAGGTGGTAGATTATAGTTCAGTTTGTCTAGTTGTTTCTTGTTACAATTTCTCAGTTTGTGGAGATGGCATCTGTGAACCCGAGGAGAGCTGTCTCACCTGCCCCACCAACTGTGGCATTTGTCTTATGCCCATGACCTTCAAGGTCTTTATTGGCCTCCCAGCTGCCGTTTTCTGTAGTGGCTTCATCTTGATTGTAGTGGTGAGACAAAAAAAGCATTATTACATTTAAAAAGTCAACGAAGGCTTAAAGTTTGTCCAGCATCAATGGTATGTTAGTGACTCAAATATTCTTGTGTTTTAGTGGCTTCAGTATCAGAAGCAGATGTTTTGGGGTGAGAGCTGGATCATCGATCATAATGAAATTGTCTTCGGGGAGGCGCTTTGGATCACATTCTAACAGTGCAGCAATGACCTGAGGTCCTAACGGGAGTTCTTGCAATTGTCTTGCAGGTAAAACACAATGTCCAGATTTTTTCAATACAGTCAGCCTCCAGTCAGAGAAAAGAGGCTCCAGTGTCAGCACGGTAACCGACGGGACAGTGTGCACTGCGGTCAATGCCATTTTCCGGGAGGGTTCCATTCAATGCAGAGTTTAGTATGTCTACCTCATTCACACGGAATGCAAAATCGACAACACTCGCTTGGATATTTACTGCGTTTGTTCTAGCTGTGATGTATATAATAGGGAGCCAAGGGACTCTGAAACATGACTGGTGTGTGTGGGTTAGGGTTCATTCTCACTTTCACAACATGCTATCAGGTGAATTGCTTTTTCTAAATTGCCTTTAGTGCATGATTGTGAGAGTGAGAGCCAGCATCCCACCCTGGGTCCCTCAGCCTTGTACCCAGTGTTTCCTGGGATAGGCCCCAAGCTCACCCCCTACCCCCCATTGTACATGTTGTCTTGCCTGGCCTTTCTGTCATAGCCTGAATCAAATCCTAGTGTGAACTGTAAAGCTATTCAAATATTATATATTTTTTTCTGAAAATCCCTCCATCCTATGTCTAAATGTTAATTTCCAGGTAAAACTAATTTGTTTAATTATATTTTTGGTGACCACCCATCTATATTCCACCTGATTGTCCTGAGTAGGGTTGCAGACAGGCCTGGACAGCACAAGAAATGGGTATATCCTGGATGGGAAGCTAGTATTTATTTGCTACTTTTTGTATAATTTTAATTATCACATAATACTAAATATGATGTTACGACCATGTTTACAGGTCCTATGTTTTGGGTCCCTGATTTCAATTTAATATTTCTCATGAAGGCTTACATTAATTGCGTACTTATTCAATACAGCTGTGCAGGCAATGTTTGGCATTTCATCGATATTGTTATAGATTTCTGCCTAGTCTTATTAAAACACTGACTGCACCCCCAATTAGATCAATGGTACTGTACTTTTTACAGTATTGCTGGATCACTGATTCCTGCCTTTGATGTAGAACATTCCCTTTGTATTCATCAGTCTCTCTGCATTGATGCATTTTCCAGCAGTGACGGAAGAATGGTAGCGGTAAAATGCATACAGAAGAAACATTTCACACTCTAAAAAAATTAGAAAGGAGGTGAAGGAAGTACGGTACAAATTATAGGCTGCCTAATATGACATTGTCCAATCAAAAGTGAATAATCGGATGCATTTTATCATAAAATATTGTTACCAAACAGGACACTGGATCACCCTAACCTTTGTAAATTCATTGGTGGATGTATTGAAATTCCTTACGTAAGCATCATTACAGAGTACTGCCCCAAAGGAAGCTCAGCTGATGTTCTTATGAATGAAGAAATCCCGATTAACTGGGGATTTCGGTAAGCAAAATAACATCATTCATATTCACCTGCTTAAAATGGAGTTACTTTGTTATATTCTGTGTAACATTTCAAGTCGTATTTTACTGTACACTGTAGTCATTGGCTAAGCCTCCAATGTTGTCACCCCAGGTTGTCATTCGCTATTGATATAGCTCGTGGAATGTCCTACCTCCACCAACGTAAGATATTTCATGGATGACTTCATTCTTGGAAATCGATGATCACTGGGTCTGTAAGATTTCAGGTATAATAGTGATGAATTTACTGTTAAAAACAAATCACACCGGTTCTGGTATAACTAATGATAAATACATGACATGGGTCTTCATTAAAAATGTTTTAAAAGCTGTAAGAGATATTACTCAGTTTTTTTTGTATGACTATTGTTAAATTTTCATCCTAGAAGTTAGAACAGATACAATGGCTTCAAAAAGTATTCAGACCCTTGCTCTGCTGCTCTGCTTTGAAAAATTCACCAGTAATCCATAAGTAAAGTTCAGAACCTTGACATTTAGCATGTGTCAACTTCTAGACTATGGACTCACAACTTAAAGAAAAGAGGACTTCGAGGTGGTCAGTAATGGCTATGAGTCTGAAAACATCTACCGTATCTACTGTGCTCCAGAAGTTCTCCTTGGAACCACTGGGCTTTTCACTGTGGAATAAAGGCTGTTCCTCAGGATGCAGCGATCCGACTACTGCAGTATTAAGGTTGTGTATTATAACCCTGCTGTAACATCACACGCTAGTAGTTTTCAAATATGTTGAGGAATTGTTGTATGATATTTGTTAAGTATTTAAACATGAAATATTTATAAAACAGTGGCATTTATAAATGACTCCTTTTTTCTTGTGAAAATGGAATATCTTGATTGTGTGTAAGTGCTGGATTCTATATTTCTTTCTTTTATAGCTACTCTGTTATCTTGCTTGAGATTGCTACTCGTTGTAACCTCATTTCTGTAAGTATTTCATTCTACTCATCTGAAGATTCCTTCTACACGTGCCAGAAGGTCGCTGAGCTCTGTTTATCGCTGATGTGACAGTGACATCGTAGGTTTTACCCAGCTCTCAGGATCAAGCACTCCTCACCGAGTGGTGGACTTCCTGAACAAGCTGTACACAATCATTGATGACATCATTGACAATAACGATGTGTACAAAGTAGAGACTCTTGGAGATGCTTCTGAGTTAAGCTTCTGTGATCAAAAAGGCAGCACATAAAGACATACTGTACCTCAAGGTCACCGACAAATAATTCATGGCTCTCTTTGAAATGTAATGTATTTTACCTAGTTACTTTGGAACACCCATATATTCATCCCAAAAATTCTGTATGCCATAACCTTTTCCAACTTCGTTTCACGTCCTGTTGATCCAATGAGGTGGCCATAGAGACATGGCAGGTTGCTTCTTGTATTGAAATCTTGAGACAGAAAATGACTAATTTTGTCCACAGATATTTTCTTCTCTGTCAGACATGGTTGTTTCAGGGGTTCCAAATGAAAATGGCATCAGTCATGCTGGTGAAATTGCCAGCATGGCTCTTGACCTGGTCAGTGTGTGCCACACTTTCAAAATACCTCACAAACCCACAACACAGTTGAAGATACGGGCTGGAATTCATTCAGGTATTCATCTCTGTCAGTGATGTAGTCGTATCATATAGAATGGTCTGTGTGGTTTTTATAGAGCATGAAAATAACACTGAATTTCCGTAGAGTGTTTTTTCCATTTAATGATATCATATTCCCTCAGGGCCCATTGTGGCTGGTGTTGTTGGTATGAAAATGCCATGGTATTGCTTGTTCAGTGATACAGCAAATGCAGCATCACGAATGGAGTGGACAAGTGAAGGTGCATAAATCATTTAAGAAAGAATTAATATTGATAATCTAAGTATTACAATTTAGTCAGTGAATATGAATAATAAAATATTTCAATAATCTGGCAGGATGTGTCATCACAACTTAGATGAAGTGCCCTGGAGTAAGGATCAACTAGAGGAAAGCATAGCTTAGAAAGGTAGACAGAGTCAACGACTTAAAGATTATGATAATAGTTTTGTATGAAGGGCATCTAAATTAGACAGGTACTCGAGTTGTCACTGTAACACACGACCAGTGGAGAGGCTGAGAAGGGATGTAAGATGGATATTCTTCAGGAGGATTAATACCACCCAAGAAAAGGCACTCTGGATGACGGACTACATTGTGCAGAAGGTTGAAAAGACTGGAAATTTGTGGATTTATTTAATATTAAATGTGGATTATTTTAGTATTCTACCAGAAGCTAGCTCTGATACTTTTGGTTCTTTTGTTTGACTTGGAGATGAAGAAGCAACCTATCATTTAAAGGAATGTTAAATGCTGTATGATAGAATAAAGATAGAACATTTAGTTGACAGGATTTAAGGTCTTGTCTTTTAAAAGGCAAACCTAAATAGACTTATTCTGTTGTTAAAAGGAATGTGTGACACGTCTTGCATTTGTAACGCTGTTTGATCTCCTCCTGAAGGGAGGAGTCCTGAACTAATTTTTGTTATGCACAAATTAGCACAATTATTGACAGTCATTTGAAAAGGACTTACTTCCTAATGTATGGTACATTAAAATGTGCCGACAGCTTTGAAGATCCAGTGCAGCAGCATGGCCGACATGCTCCTCAGATTGGGTGGGTTCATTCTGACATGCCACGGCTCGCTCAGTGTCAAGGTAACAGCCAGCTAGGTGAATTTTGGCATTATGCTGTAAAAAAAAAAAAAATCTGGTGACAAATACTAGATATTTATAGCCAGTATAAAACTAGAAAGGCAATGGACTGTAACATGAGGCCCAGCATACTGTGTACATTTTTTAAAAATCTTGAGGATGTGTGCTGAAGTACAAGATTCTTTTGGAACAGCCATACGATTAAGTTATTTTTACTTTATATCTTTTATCTCCAGGACAAATAAACTGCATAAAGACACTCAACTCAATTAGCTTTCATGAAAATTATGTTGCATTTACATAATCTGCTGTTGAACCTTTGAATAAACATAAGACAAGCAATTAGCAAATAAATGCGACAGATTTAGCTACGGCAGTGCTTTGAAATGATTTCCTATTTTAATGTAACCTGCTGTCCAGGGTGGATAACTGACACGAGGAACAATCATGTCTGTTTTACAGGGTAAAGGTCAAATGACACCTTGGTGGTTGGAGGCTAAGAGAGGACAGTATAGTTTGAAGGAGAATAACAATGAGCCCAAGGTTGTCCCTATACCTGTCAGCAACTAGCCTCTGTGTTAACGTGGATTTTTTTTTTACTGTACTGTATTGATATGTTGTCTTGAGCATTTTTGTTGTAATGTAAACCGTGTCAGAAGTTCAGTGAGATTTTTTGTGATATCCTAGTTTAAGTGTGTAAAACAATTTTGTAAGTCAAAAAACAACGTGACCTATTCCGCATTTTTTACAATCGGCATTGTTGTTATTTAGAATTACGTGTGTGTTGTAGAATTTTGCCTACATATATGAGTAAATATAGTAATATGAGAAATTAAACAAGGGTAAAGGTCATATTAAAACATTTTTAGGAAGTTGATTTTCACAGTTAAATACTGTATTTTGTGAAATGTAAGGATTTTAAACATAATCTGAAAAAAACAAGTTTTAATTTATGGGAGAATTTAAAAATGGTAGAAGAGCTATGTGTCATTTCAATCATATTGACTAATGGAATAAAATTAATCATGACCAGATTGGGAATGATGACATTCTGTTACAATTGTATTTTCAAAACCTATTTTAAGATAACAATTCTACAAAAAGGTAATTGAATGCAGATCATGTTTATTTACATATGCACCAGATGCAAAATTCTACATTGTTGTAAAGCAAAACAATTATACTGCAGATGTTGACCATCACTAAGCACACTGCTGGGTACACTGACAAGCAACGTGGGCATCAACGGTGGCCCTGAGGTCCACACTCTTTTCCGAAACACTCTTTATGTTCTTCACGTTAGAATCTGCAAAGGAAACATAAAAATATCAAGTCAGACAGTACAGCTGAATAGAGGATTTCTATTTTAAAGTCCTCCTGCAAGGATGATAGTACATAAAGGGGGATTCCATTAGCATGGTTTACTTCCATTCCACAGTAAATGTTCTTTTATTGTGAGTGGATTTTGGCGGGAAACGCACCAATGGGGAGGCAATGGAAACCAACAGTCACAGGAGTTGTTCTTATTGGGTAACAGCCTTTTAGACACTGCAGCACAGCCTCAACTGAGTAACATTTCGAACCCTGGCCTTCGACGTTCGTCTCCTTTTCCAGCTGTACCGACTTGAGCTTCATATTGCACTCTGCATGAGAGAAGAATTTTTCAGCATTTGAAAAGCCTTCATTGGACCAAGGTGCAGTTTTTTAAAACAAAAAATACTCACTGCTGATGTCACGACAGCTTTCTGCGGAAAGAACCCAGGAGTGGCTAAAGCTGGTGGAGCTCTTAGTCAGACGTCCATTGGGTGTGCGGAATTCCTCTCTTGCTTCTCCATCTGCCTTTCCACAGATTCCACAGGTCTGGCCCTTCATCCAATCAGTTAGTAGAATCTGAGCAAAAAAGTGCACGGGATTAGCTGTGTGAGACTGGGGAAACGTTTCTCAAAAGCACATTCACTGGAGAGCATTTTTTCACCTTCCACATATTTTTGTCAAGGTACACTTCCTGTAGACCATAGCCAGGAGCATAGAATGACACACCCTTCCTGTTCAGTTTGATTTCGATTGACCCTTAAAATGACATGAAATGAAACATGTGGTTGAGTAATATATACATAGCAAATGTATGACGAATAGATTAGGAATATCATTTTGAACGTGATTGAGGGTGAGGAAGCACCTGTAGGATGAACGTATGGGAAGCTGGTTTTAGGCACTTGCATTCCATTAACTTTCACCAGAATCTTGTCTTCTCCAACATGCAGGTCAGTATCGCTATAGAGGAAAACAAGAGTATGAAGTAAGTCGGAAGCCGGAAAAATGAGACAGCAGAGGTTAGAGTACACTTTACTCACGCATCAGCAAGCTTCACAACGATGTGCTTTTTATCAGATGTATGGTCAGTTCTCATGAGAACGATAAACTTCATCTCAGAGGTGCAGTCAATGGCTAGAGCTTGGTAGCATGAAACGGGCATTTCGCTTCTGAACCTTTTGCCGTTGAATGTCGTCACCGTGTCATTAACCATACTGCACTGGGCTAGATGGATGAAGACAAAAAAAAGAGTGTAAAACACTGGTTTGGATTTATAGCACTCTTTCTCTTAAACCTACAGCACTATTTGTTGACCTTGGGAGAAACTTACATATTCCATTACAATGGATGGTGCATGAAAGTTGTTTTATTTAAAGTATTACTACAGACAATACTGACAGGAAAAAAAGCAATCCATAATAAACTAATATTTCTTCATATCTATAAGTAAATAGAGGAATTGCAAAAATGTTCATGTATATTATACATATGGCAAAGTATGTTGCAGCTTTTCTTGTTTAGTTTACCTGAATTGGCTTCAGAAAACATGTGGTGAATTCTGTTAGAAATGCTCTGTTCCTGCTCTGCTTCAGGAGGTGCACCTCCAATAGGCAGGGCAACGGGAATGAGTACAGCCAGCTTGTAGAGAGTCATCTAAGGTAACACAGGGAGAGATAATCAGAGGAAAGGTGCACAGCCAGCTTGTAGAGAGTCATCTAAGGTAACACAGGGAATGATAATCAGAGGAAACATGCACAGATGACACAGAGCTGGCATGTGTTAATCACTCTGGGTGTCTTGAGGACAACATTGAGGGTCCTGGCTGAAGCAGCAGCCACAGTGAATTTTATCTCTCTCTCCTGGTTCTTGTGCCATCTGCCACTTAATCCAGCCATGAGAGCAGCACCTGGCATGTACTCAGAGAACCTTTATGGAAGTTACAAAAAAAAATCAAAAACCAATTTCAACCCATGTTTCTTGTAGCAGAAAAAGGAGAAACATTGGTAATGATATAAAGTGTGACTTTACATATTTGCGTAGTGCTTAAGGGCACGAGGTATCTTGTCCCATGTCAGTTTCAAGCGGGCTGCAGGGTTTGTACCCAGAAGCCCAGTCTCTGCCTTGATTTCAGCTGAATATTGTTGACAATCTTCTCCCCATGCAACTTTTGCCTGGTTGCAATGAAAAAAATATATGATGATAACAGATTGTAAGGTTTGACCTGGGTTTTTAAAAAGAAAGCAAAACACAGCACAAAACATTTCTTTTCTCCATCAGTGGTTATATTCACAGTTAGCCTCATGTTCTTCACGGCAGTTGCCCATTTAATTTCCTTTTCTAAATGTTATCAGCAAGCATATAACCTGTTGCTCTGGTTCAGCTGTATATGACACGCTTAAAAATGTAGTCTCACCTTGACTTTATGTGTGCTTAGCAGGATACCGTCACCGCACATCTTCCAGTTGTCATTCTCCGTGAGAGCAGCCATGATAACCTGCACCCTGGCAGCATCTCTGTCCAGGTAAGCAGTAACCTGGTACCCTTGCATCTTACCTTCAGCCCTCACAGCCCGAGCAATGACTGTCAAAGCAGGAGGCATGGTATCTGCGAGCAATCTTGACTGCATTTCCAAAAGACAGATGGAGAAAGCTCAGCAAATATTTAATAACTTAATTCCATGTCAACATAAAAGTCTTAAAGTCGATGTTTGGTTTATACCATTCTGTAAATCACCTCAAAGCTGGAGCCACTACTGCGACTGCTGCTTCCAGAGCTCGAAGAAGCCGATCTTCGAGAGACATCTTTGGAATTGCTCTGCTGCATGAAAGGTTAAGAAATGTGATTAAAATCCCAAGACTTTTAAAAGGTACTTATTAAACATTGTCATGTCTGATTACCTGGTTTTTGTGGTGTTTTGTGAATTTGTGGTTATAGATTTGTTCCTGTAGAGGAAAACAAACATAACCATTTAGCACATATATTCTGACATACAATGTATTGCTTCATAAATTGTTATTTGAAAACCTTGAGAATGAGCTGGCAGGAGAAGGCCTCACCCTGGACTCGGAGGAGGAGCTGCGGGAGCTGGAGGAGCTGGCAGAATCACTAACATCTTTAGAAGAAGAGGAGGATCTGCTGCTGCTTTGGCTCCTCTGCTTGGTCGTTCGGCTGTTAGCTCCCTTTCTCACTTGTTTGCTTCGGCGAGACGAGGCGGCAGAAGAGGAGCTGGACGAGGAGCTGGATGAAGAGCTGGAAGAGGAGTCTGACGAGGAGCTGGAAGCCGAGTTTGATGAGGAGCTGGACGAGGAGCTGGAAGAACTGCTTGAGCGAGTGGAATTCTTCCATTGCTTCTTCTACAAAGAAAGGAAGGACCAGGTCAGCTGCATGGTCTATGCTTTCCATTTAATTCACATTTGTTGAAATACCATTTGATGCAAGTTTTTGAGTCAGATTATTAATACTAGGCAACAATTTACATAATTTTATACAAGAAAACCATGCACCATGCCAGTTTCCAGGATATTTTTCAGTTTTGATACCACTGATGTTTCCTGTTTCTCAGGCAGGGTGATCACTTTTATGATCTTTGATGCAGCTTTGGGTCCAACCTGCATCTCAACCTGCAGTTTCTCAATACCTTCAGTTACATCTACAAGAAATAAAAAAAGACTTGTCAGCTTCATTTAGGTTTGACTGAAAGGCAGTAGAAAGGAGTGACTTTCGTTTTACTGATAGTGTATGCTAATTTAGTCTTCAGAAAACGTACCTGGTTGCAAAGCAACAACGATGGCATGTTCTCCAACGAGCTTATAAAGAGGGGAGTTTCTCAGGAAGCCAGCATTCTGGGAAGTTATCTTAACACAGGCTTGCAAACCAAAGCTTGTCATTGTCACACACAATTTCCGGTTAGTTCTAGCTGAAACAGCGCTCTGGATTGGCTGGTTCTTGATGCCCTCATCAGGGTATATGATTTCTGATGACCTTGACTACAAATAAAGGAAAAATTGTTACACAGGATGGAGTAGTCTGAACTGCATTATAACATAAGATAAATACACTATACACAATGCTCATATAGATCCACGATTGAGATAAGTAGATGTTTATTAATGACTTACCAGATCATCCTCAGTCAAAGTTGCTGTGGATGTAAACTTCTCCCGAGACACTCGGGCCACAAAAGCTGCAGGTACGATTGGAGTTGTCTTGGCAGCTGCAAGATTTTCCACGTTTCTTGCAACAGCTACTGCTTCAGCACTGGTGATGACAATAATTCAAACAATACTGTAGATCTAAACGTTTATTATAGTTTTATTCGATAAGGGTAATGTTTTCCTAATTTCACTCAAAAGCTTACTACTATTCCAGACATGAATAAAATTCTGCTTACTGGAAAGATAAAACATGTTCCAGATTTTGAACAGGCAGCGTTTCAATCTTGAAGTTTCCTTCAGCAATATCAATTCTCGTGGTGAATTTCAGAGGAAGAATGTTGCGCACTTTGGCTTTTACCACAGCTGCGGCCTGAATTAAGGCTGTGTTTACTCCCATCGCTGCAAATGTATGCATTGCAATGCTGCAAAAGGCAAATTTTTGAATTATTAGACATATGATACAGTTTACTGTGAACCTCACCAGGAGAATCCATCGATAGATTTACCTTGGTGAAATATCAGCATGTAGCTGAATGTCAGTGTTCAAGAGTTGAGCAATATGGAAGTCCTCAGCAGGTGGAGGAGTTAAGGTAGCTCGAGCTGAGAGTATAAGTATGTGCATGGAAAGGAATCAAATAAAACATGCCCAATACATATTTCCATAGAAGACAGATACTACAAATGTGAGTAAATGCACAGTAAAATCATGAATACTTTATTTCTGCATCCAGAATACTGACCATCAACTTTGGCAGCAGCCACTGCTGCGGTGTACAGGTTCAGTTCGATCGGAAGCCCTACGCAGGTGGGGAAGATGCGACGCACCTCTGCGGCCAGCAGGGGTTTGGCCCATTGGATGGCAACCCCAGATTGCAGTGCATTAAGCACTGTCTTCACCATCATGTGCTGTACTGCAGTTCCTGTGGCAAGCTCCAGAAGACCGAAGGAATAACTTGAGTTCCCCAAAATGTACAACAGGACAATTATAACAAGTGTACGAATAACCAGTAGTAACCATAGCCGCAAAGGCTGACAGATTGACAGATTTCCTTCAAGAATTCGTGTCAAAGGAGCATTTCATGACCTCAACAGAATTACACATTGAAATGTACCTTTATTGCTTCCTCAATGATGTCCTTGTTAATGCTGACAAAAGCAATCTCTTGACCGAACAGTTTGACATAAATTGAAGCCAGCGGCTGGTTTGTGGGTAGTTCCTTCCAGTTTGTTAGCTTTATGGATAAAAAATGAAAGTAAACTCAAATTAAAGCCCACAAATTGTCTAACCGTAAGTAAAAATACCCAGAAAGGGCATGGTTTTATTAAGTTGCTCAAATTAAGAAAAGGCCTAAATATCCTTACTTACAGACTTAAGTACTTTCTTTAGCCTTGCAATCCTGTTTAAATCTGCAGCAGCAGCCGGGTCTTTCAGAAGAACCTCCTGTATTCCCTCTGTTCTTGCACCAATCTGAGAGAATGAATAGGTTGATTGATACAAAATGATGAACGAATTAATCAAAATCATGTCACCACTAGTCACCCCTTCTGAAAACTCCTGCCCACCTCCAGAATGTCAGCTGTGGCCCCAACTGCGTAGGCACGGACTTTGGCCACGACCGCTCTGGGCAGAATGGTGGAGGCATCGTTGATGATGAAAGCACTAGTGGCTGCTCCAGCCATCAGTTTAGCTTGGAAAACAATGCAATGAATCCACAAATAATTCATTAGCAAATGAAATGAGTGGAAACAAAATTCGGGCTACCTGATCGTAAGTTGTCCCGATGCTAACACGAATAGAAAATCACTAGCAATGTTGCCGTGTTCTTACTGTGGAAGAAGTCTGCATGGATGGCTTTACTGAAACGGTAGCTCAGTCTGTCCAGTTTGGGGCAGAGCATCTTAACAGCAACATTGCAGGCAGCGGCACTTAAATAAAAAGATGATGATTTGTCTTCAGCGTTAAATCGACAGCAACGAGAGTAAAATTTGTGGTCGACAGGATATCGCTCTCTTACACTGAAGCAAGATCAGGGGATGTACTCCTGGTCAGGGCCTTCATATGGGAGTAGCTGAAGCTAACTATTTGGAAACTGGTCTCCGTCTGAAGAGTTTCAGCAAGAGCAGCTACCAGAGCCAGAGAGGGTTTGGTGTCAAACAGCACAACGCAAGCAATCATGCGCACTTCTGGATGAATGGTTCGGTCCATGTACAATTGCAGGGCAATTTCTTGAACCTGAATAAAGCCAACAGGTGTGTACATCAGTGCCACATCCAATCATAGGAAAATGAAAGCTTTTGCTACCCTGAATAAATTTGGATTTAATGGTGCGTACCTTTCTGCGTTCCATTTTGGCAATGTTCCTCAGGGCCAGGAGGGCATCAACCTGTACTTTAATTGGGAGTGTAGAAGCTGCAGAACTGAAGCCAGACAGCAACTTCATGATTGGCTTGATGCTGGAATGGTGACCAGCATTGCCCATAACCTTAGTGGCCAGGGCAATATCTTCCACATTTGCTTTAGCAATGGCATTTGCTGAAAAGTCATGGACTGGCTGTATGGGGAAAAATGTACAGAATGATTAGTAAATTAAAAATAATGGAGTAATTCTCATACAAGATAACATAACCTTTTAGATAAATTGAGTAATTATGAAGAATAATGAAACAAAAAATGTGTGCATTTACCTTTAGAATATCAGCTGGGCAGTTGGGGTTTTCAGCACAAAGCTTGAACACCAAGGAACCATAACCAAGCATGGTAATTTTTCTGAGAATTTGATTTTCCTGAATTTTAGGGTTAAACACCAGAGTCTGCAGATGTAAGAGATATAGTTCTCTATTATTCACCCAACAACAAAGAAATGATGTGACTAAATGGCAGATACAGACACGCAGGACTACCTACAGCAACTAAGTTGACAGTGTCCAAATCTGCTTGCACCAAGTGAATAGCACCCAACAGAGCTTGGGCGACTTCAGCTGTGGTTACATCACCAGCCAGGAATTCCTCCTTAATGAATCTCACAGCATCTGGTTTTCCAGTGGCAACGATACCATCCAGGATCCAGCGTCTAAAGCGGAACATGCTACTTCTGTATGTAGCCTCAGCAAAAATTGTGTAGCATTATAACTGTGCATTGCTCCGACATTTTGCCTTCAGCAAAATGGAAAAAAAAAACACGTGTATATGTCTACCTGTAAGCTGGTTTAGTCTTGAACTGATCCCAGATGGAAAGAAGTGTGTGAAAATCAACGACACGTAACAATTGGACTAGCTGGATAAACATCATGGGGGCATCTTCATGGACCTGAGCCACATTTTTTGTGACTAGATGAGTCAAGGTTTCCACAATCTGTGAACAGAAGAATCACATAAGAATCGCTCTTCATATAACATTTTGAATAAAAAATCAGCAGAGGCAATAATGGGCAGGTGTAACCTCACACTAAATTTCTACCCCCAGATGTCAGTATAGATACATTCCCTATGTTCTAGTGAGTTTCCACAAGGTCCTTAGCAATCCCACAATTCATCAAATGTGGTTTAGGGTTAGGGTGTCTCTAAACTGCCTATAGTGTATGAGAATGTATGCTTTGTGATGAACCGCACCCTATCCATGGTTTCACCTGCCTCCTTTCACTTACAGGACAAGTAGCCATGGAAGAGTTAACAGGCACATAGACTTGAAAAGAGAAGCAGTACCTGGGCCTGTGCATTATTGATTTTAATGAGCTGAATAGGAGTCTGTTTAAGTTCGGTTGCAAATTCATATTGCAGGGATCCACGGGGCAAATAGTCCGCTTCTATTGGCTGCACTTCGATATTCTGGACCTCGACAAAACGCAAGAGTTGTCTAGGAAACAAGCAAACAGTTCAGAGTACAATACAGAGAACATGAATTTGGGGTAGAATTTTTAGCATTGTGATGTAGAGACACACTACCTTGCCTCCATTTTGCCAGTTCCAGTCATTTCATGGAATGGTGTAAATTGATGGACCTCGTGAACAGTCACATCAGTGATTAGGTACCCATTAGCAGTTGACTTCATCACATAGTTGTAAGATGCAGATCCCCTCAGGTTCTTTCCTTTCTGATCAGAAGAACCAATCTGATGAGACCTTTACCATGAACATGGAAGACTGTGACTGGGAGGAGAGGTTAAAGTTTACCCGCTGACATTCGGCACATGTTTCAGTATAAGCCATTCCTGTGTCGGCCACTATCTTCTTCTGGCAGTTCTCCAGATCCTTGGACTTAATCGCGTAAATATGGTCTCGCTTTGTATCTTCCCCAATAACATAGTTGGTTTTGCACACTCCCTGAACTCCAGCCTGGGGAATACAAGATATGGCCTCACTGGTATGCCAGAAGCACTTAAAGTGTTAAGCAATTAAACAAGTGGGATATCTCACCTCCTGTATCTCATATACTTTCTGTGTGCTTTTGATGTTCAGCTGGATGACGTTGAGGATTCCTCTGTGGATGTTGAGAACGGTTGGAGAGACTCCAGCAGGGGCAAACACCTTACCCACCACACCATTGGCATACTCAAACTTAACAGGAATGATAAACTGATCGGCCAAGGCCTTGGTGAGCTTCACAGCGGGGGCAAACTGGTCTTGGGGCCAAAAACCACTGTACTCAAAGAGCTGAGGGTCCAAGAGCTACAGGTACAGAAAAAAACAGGCTTAACTTGTATGCCAATTTGGAAAATTAGATAAAGAGTGAATTCATGATTGAATTTTAATCATAGATCAGAATAATGAATTTTAGTTCTAGATGGTCCTCCACAGAACATATTGAACACATTGCACTTGCTCTGATAAAGGGAGGGCTACCTTTAGCAGGTAGGTGTTCGGAGCAGCTGCTTGGATGAGGACATTGCTGACAATCTTCACTCCTGCTCTGGCTAAGCCCTCCTCACTGAGACCACCCAGGAGAAATGCTTCGTACTTGTACACATAGGTCTTACTGGTGCCAAATTCTGGTGCTGTTGTACAAAGACATAAAAATATTCACATTTTGTATACTTTTTAAGAACAACAGTACTAATACTGTAACTAATAAACTATGGACTTAAATACTTAAATAGCTGCATACTCACTTAAGTTTACTTCTTGCCCCGCTATAAAAGATAAGGGATGGAGATTATCATATTCACAAATTTATTCACAATTCCCAACTATTATTACTTGAGACTGAATCGGTGAAAATACTTGGATAAAATACACATAAGCAATAGTTCTTCCTTTTTTACGCTTTTTGGAAAATATACAACATAATATTGCAGTTGTAGGAAACAGTCATTAATATACCTAAATATATGTGCTGTTCTTTAACAAAAACAAAGTCTTACAGTCTATTTGATTTATTTGTGCAATAAAATCATTTTGAATCAGTTGGTCTTTCCCATTTCTCTATGCACAAGCTTAAACAGTCATTCACTTACCCACAAGGGCCAAAGTCAGGGCAAGGACAATCGTTCGCATTTTTGTGGGGTAAGGGACATGGAAGACAGTCTGCCTTTTTAAAGTACTTTGTTGACAAAGTTAATAATAAATGTGTTTACCAGAAGGTGAAAAAAAAAAAAAAAAAATTTAATCTCAGTTGCAGACCCAGTCAAACAAACTGGTTGGATAAAAATCCAAAGCTCAAGATAATAAGGGACATCCCTGGTCAGGTTGACCTGCCCCTCTGTGTTTGTGCTTTTGAAATCATGTCCAGTGCCCAGTCTTACGTCATGTTCATGTTATTCACGTTAACATAATGTTCTTACATTTGACCCTTATATTGTTGGAAAATTATAATGGCAAATGTGTTGGTGTCTGAACAGAGAACACAGTGATTTCCATACCATACTTGCTGTGTGAAGTATATAAACAGAGAAACAAACTGTAAATATGCTATATTTTTGATTATTTTAATCCGCCCAACTGGACATTAGCTGTGTTTTATCTGTTCTATCATTCATTATCTTTGAAGTATATTTTCCCAGACTGATAATTTCATACACGTTTCTATGAGTTTCCCTGGGATCGTGCTAATGAAATATGGTTAGCAGATGGATGGACAGATGGGTGCATGTGCAGATTTCATTGACAGTTTGTTTAATAGACATGCCTAGAACACCTCGGTGTGCTAAACATTTTGTTTTCAATATGAACAAAGAAATAAGGTTGGATAACAGGCTGTGGGACCTGCTCACAAAAATAACAATCTTCTGTGCATTTCCCATAAATACAGAGTGATAGACAGGTGAGACAATTAAATGTGCGGTACAGTGATTGAGGACAATATTATAAAATGTTAAAACTTGACTAAATGTGTAAAAGAGATGATCTGCCATCTTGAGTAGTACTGATACAATAAGCCGTAAACCCAATAACGTCATATCTGCATGTTATTCAGACGACATTTCATTTAAGATAATATTCAGTCATGATATATTTGTTCTTTCAGCCTCTTTCAGTCTGACATTAAATAGAAAAGTCAGCTTGACTTTTTGACTCTGGCAATGAAAGTACTGGTGATGATACCAGGAACAGTAATTATTCATTACACTGCTAACATTTCACATGAGGTGTCAAAGTCTACATCAGTGTCAGATTGCCTGCTAAGCTGCCCAACGCATGTTCAGATATGATTAAAGTATAAGATATATCCATTCCAGTCCAAATCATATGTGAACCAGAAATCCCATTAACCAAGTTTTTCCAAATTCCACAATTAATATCTGAAATAGACATGTATGTTTGCAATCAAAACTTGAAGGCTCAATTCAATTCAATTCAATTCAATTCAGTTTTATTTATACAGTGCCTCTAAAAAGAGCATTGTCACAATGTGCTTTACATAGTCCCGGGTCTCCAGAGAGTAAGCCAAAGGCAACAGTGGCAATAAAAACCTCCCTCAGAAGGAAAAATCCTTGGGAGGAACCAAACTCAAGGAGGAGGCCCATCTTCCTCTGGCCAGCACTGGGCAGGACAAGTTCATTAATTAAGATCATTAATACAATATGAAACACTGAGGTAGAACAGTCAGATGGACAACAGTGTATTGGAGCAGGTAAAGTTTGAACTTTCATATGAAAGAATGTTAACAGTTGTGAATAAAACTTTGTGAACCCTTAGGAATTATTCAGATTTCTGTATGAATGGCTCCTATAATGTGATCTGATCTTATTTGCCAAACACAGAAGCACTCATTGTGTCTTTATTGAATGAATTGTTTGTGCAGATCATTGATGGAAAAAGTATGTGAACTCATATCTTAGTGGAACCTCCAGGATTGGCAGCAACCTTAACCAATCTGTAGTCATAGATGGTGATCGGACCTGCACAATGGTTAGGAGATGTTTTGGCACATTTCTCAATACAAAATTATTTCAGTTTATTCATATTTTCGGCATGTCAAGCTTAAATGGCCTGCTTCAGACCACACCTCAGCATTTCATTGGGAATGATGTCAGGACGCAACAGATTTTTTTAGAAGTCCCTCTATTCTCGATCTGGTATTATATTCGGGATCATTGTCATGATGTATCACCCAACAGATTTTTTGTCTCATCAGTCAATAGAACATTTTGTTAGTATTGCTGTATGATGTTCAGGTGGCCTTTAGCAGCAAACTCTCATGAACACTATTCTCATTCAGGCTTTTCATGTCAGTTTCAAGAATAGTTTGCAGATCCTTAGCAGTTACCTAAGGGTCACCCTGAGGTTCCTTGTCGCTTGTTTGAGGATTCTGTGGTGTGATTTCTGTCATGCTCTGACCTTTATAAGACACGCGCCCTGGGGGACGATGCTGAATGTGCTATCTTTGCAAACTATTTGCTTGACTGTAGACTGATGGAGGCTCATTTCATATGAAAGTGGCACAATTATTTTGTATCCCTTTCCACTCTTTGGAGTTTCACCAAGCTCTGAATTTTCTTTCTATCATGCCGTATTACCCTTTAGCAGACATTTTTGAGGCAGCAGATAACACAGTGAGCTTCTTCCCACAGAAGAGCAGCTCAAACCCAAGCCTCCCGACAAATCTTCATTTCAAGAGGTCCTTATCTTAGAGGTCCACATAAATAACCATAATTTCTTAAACTATGTATCTATTACACAAATATGAATGTAAACACTTTTGCTTCTTAAGTAAGATTAAGGACATTTACTTTAGAAGTCGTGCTTGCAAAAATCCAGGTAATTTCGAAGGGTTCACAGACTTCTCACACGTTTAAAATACAAAAGGATGACATTTCTTAAAAGAATTTAAGGGAGAATCACAAAGAAATGTGTAACTTCACTTTGTGGTAAACAAGGCTAAGGGTAAATGAAACCAAAAAAAGACTGGATTTACAGTGCATTGCAAAAGTATTTGCACCTTCCTCCAAAACGTTTATTACATTTTGATGTAATGGGTAGCAAGTATAAAATACGTTAAATTAGTTGTTTTCTTCCCATATATTTATAAAGCCTGAGAAACTGTGTCAAAACATTTCAACAATTGTCTCAAAAAGAAAACTGTGATTCTGAATGAATTGCAGAACATAAAAGTTGACTGAAGATGGATGTTTATGGGTTGGCAATCTTTTAGGCATCATACAAAAGAACCGTTTTGAAGAGTAGGATAAAAAAACATTGTGTCATTGTTAACAAGTTGTTTGAAAAGCTTCACATCAAGATTACTGCATATGTGTGTCATAATGCTTTGTGGTTTGATGGGACATGATGACCCGAATTCTCTTCAGTATTTTGGGTCCAAACCAAACAGTGCAAAGCACTCAGGTCATTGTACCAAGATCATAAATCATGGCTGTGGCAGCATCATGCTAGATGGATGCTTTTTTAAAATCAAGAACTGTCCATCATATCCGTATTAATGGAATGGAGAACAGCATACAATACACAGAAATAAAAAAGCATGGTACTTTCTTTCAACAGGACAATAGTCAAGAAATGATTCTTCCAGATAAAGAATGTGTTACACACAAATCATTTTTCCTTAGGTAATGTATCGAACTCCCATGCTGGGAGATTCTTAAATATGTAGAAAAAAGTATTGGGTGCGCAATAGTTTTTCAAGGCATTCCTGCAATCAAAAATCCGTCAAAAGTGATTTCAATGTAACAATCAGTGATTTGTTTGCGCCCCTTTAATTAACATATTCATGCAAAGTGTTCACTGTGCCTTGTGCCCTAAACTACCTGGGATCGGCTCCAGGCCCCCCATGATCCTGCATTCCAAGTGCTTTGGAATATGAATGAATGGGTGTGAAACTTTTAGCAATTGCCAGCACACATGCATTGTCCATTGAGGCAGATGGAAAATCAGAGTCACACTACGCAAAACTCATTGAATAACCTTAGGATGTATATGGGATAAAGTGTTGTACTGTACGACAGCTTGGCTTTCCCCAGACCAGCTACATTGCCTACCTACCACCTACTTTTTGAAGCCAGTGTGGAAATGCGGCTTCCAATTACCATAGATTCCTTTGGCTTTGTTGCAAAGATTTGCCCAGATTTGCAGTGCATTTACAGAATTACAATTGCTAAAATGAAACGAAAGTTATGCTCATATAATATATCAGTAAATGTGTGTTACCAGACTGCATCATGGACTTCACAGACTCCAGCCTGTGTGGGTGGGAAACAAACTTCTTCCAGTCTTTACAGAGACACCCCATAGGGTACTGTGCTGAGTCCCACACTTTACTTTCTGTTCATATGGGATTGTGTGACTAGAACAGCTCCAATTCTGTCAAGTTTGCTGAAGCTATCACTATGGTGGGCCTGTTCACAAAAAATGTGAAGTCAGATGACAGGCTGGAGATCAGGCTCCTGGCAGAGCGGAGATAGGACAGCAACCTCTCCCTTGATACCAGCAAGACCCAAAAATCTGGTCATGAGTTTCAGGAATGAGAAAGCAGACCATGTTCCTATTTATATTGGTGGGAAGCTGCGAGGAGAGTCTGCAGCTTTAAGTTCAAGACAGTCATGGATAAATGGATACCTGCTATAAACAAGAAGGCACATTAATATCTTTTCTGCCTCAGATGCCTAAGGAAGGGTGAGATGACACCAATAGCCATCAACGGCTTTTTCAAAGGGAATCCATCATCACTGCATTAAATCGCAGTATGGAAATTACTCAACTCTGGACCGGCGAACAATGCATAGGGTGGGGAAGACTGCGCAGACCCTCAGTAGAACAAATTGCCTACACTACAGGACATTTCCACCACAACACCATTGAGATTCCCAGTCATCCCACAGAGCCACTGTTTACCAGCCTCCCTTCTGGCAGAAAGCATGGAAACAAGCAATTAAGCCACAAGTTTCAGAAATAATTTCTACCCATAAGCCATAGGGCTACTTGACAGCTTTTAGCTATAAAATACGTAGCAGACTTTATCACTCCTGGATATATTTTGTGATAAAATGTTTCGGTCATTTGCTGTTGCTTAATTGTTCAGTGTTGGTTTTGCATTATGTTTGTGTGACTTATTGTTGCTCAGTCATTTGCTGCTTCTTTGAGTACATCTGACAAAAAACTAAGATCTTGAAATGAAACAGACATGGAGAATAATCATCCGGGACATCACCTAAGCCATCTGCTTCCCTCAGATAAGCTTCAACCAGAATTAGTGTATCTCATGCTTATAATATGGAGTGTATTATGTTGTGCCTTGTTGTTCCTGTACACTATAAAACTTTATAAAATTTCTGCTTTTTCCCATAACTGAGACATTCAGAAATCCTAGTGCATATCTGTTTAACTGGATTTTTCATACGGCATACATAAAATAAACTGCTTGGTTTCATAAATTCTTATCGTAGTAGTTAATGCAGCCAGTAGTAATTTCCCATTCCATCTTCAAAAATGTTTAAGTCATGTGAAGTTATTTGGGTAATGATAATGGACTGCAAATTTTATCTCTTGCCAGAGATTTTCAACAGAATTTAAGTCAGTGCTCTGACTAGACCATTTAAGGTGATTGACTTGCTTCATTTAAAGCACTCCAGAAATTCTCTTGCTATGTTGTTTGGATTGTCATCTTGTTAAAAAATAGTGCACCAGTATATCTTTGTATCGTGCGGCATGCATCTTCCCATCAATACTGATAAGAGTGATGAGAAATTAAGATGGTTCTCACCATGGCATCTTTGCATGTTCTTGAATAAGATGACCAGTCTCTGCTGTTAAGAAGCATTCAAATAGCATGATGCTACCACCATTGTACATTTGCTGAGGATAGTATAACTTAGCTGCTGTGCTGTGTTTGGGTTACATTAAACAAATCACTTAGTCTTCCACTCAAAAGCTCTCTTCAAACCACAAGATGTTCTGCCACAAATCTGCAGTAGCCTCCATGTGAAACTTTTCAAACTCTTTGTGGAAAGGATCTGGTTTTTCAGCCTGGACTTCTTCCCTGCTACTCTTCCATAAAGACCCCTTTGTGCAATGCTTTGGAGATCGTTGGCCCATAAACATCATCTCTCAGTTACAACAGTCCTAAAATTTCTTCAGAGTCTCGGTTTGTTTCAGAGTATCCCACAAAAAATAAATAACGGAACTAAATTCAGACGGCAGCACGAGTAATGTACAGCTTACACAAGATATGGGCTCCTAGCCTACCAACTGATTTTAGAGAACCTTAAGCCGTGTGGTGGTAATTATGTGTTTTTGGTCCATGTGTACAATAGACTGCACTAAACTTTGAGGGTTGTTTAGTCTTTTTGAAATTTTTCTCCACATTTGTGCTTCGCTATAATCAGAGCCTCTCTGAATACTTACTTCATTTTGAATCTTTCTTTTAAAATTCCCTACCGTACAGAGGGACAGAGTGTGTGTGTGTGTGTGTGTGTGTGTGGGGGGGGTTTCCAATGATATTTCGAGAATGTTGCAGTTAGTTATCATTGCACCTTTTAGGTGACATGTTTTGTGTCATGTACAATGCTGTCGCTGATTGTTAATTTAAATGTTAAGCATTAATGTTTTTTACAGACAATACCATACATATAATTTCTCCTGATAATCACTGGATTTTTGTATGAAAATCAAAGCACATTTTGCTCTTGCAGAAATGATTATTTTTAGATTACTGGTTGGAATACTCATCCAGGTTCTAGATCTTCATGAATACTTACGACTTCTTACGACTTCTTCTGATTGATTATACTCAACAGCTAAAACGTCTGAAACAACAAAGAATACAAAAGGACAATGAGAACCATTTCAGAGAAAATATGAAGTATTCCCAGTCAAATACGTGTTAAATATAGCATTTGTTTAACAATAATGCTGGTGCTAGTGATACATCTGCTACTGACTGGCGTTTCTACGTTGCCTGTAGTGTATGAGAGTGTGTCAGTGTATTTACCCTGTGGTTGACCGCTATTCCATCCAGGATGTGTCACAGCCCGGTGCCCTGTGCAGTCTTAGATTATCTTAGACACGCTCAAGTCTCCCCACATCCCAGACCAGGAAAAACAGGTAGAAGATGGATGGACCATGAAGACCAAAATTAGGAAAGATGACAAGGGCCTCTTTCTGCATATTAATCAGTTTTCTCATTTGTTTAAAGGACTCTTTACGATTCTGATTTGGTTATTATCCAACCTAGATGGACAGAGATAAATGAGAAGTGCATTAATTTATACTAGTGTAGAATTATGGACTATATTAAACACTCTGTTTTTCATGAACCTGAACACAGAACCACAAAGCAAAAGGCAACAACTTTTTTTTTTAAAAAAAAAAAGATTTCTATTATGTATACAGTGAACAATATGAATTTAAGAAAATTACCACAGATAAGGGGGCTGCTCAGAATACCTTTACTGTGCAATCATTTGGAGAGGAAATTTCTGTCCCATGCTGTCTCCTTTGTCTCATAGGTATGGTAAGATTGCTAGATGTACAACCTTCAGCTAAGACGTAGTAAAGTTCTTTGGCTGGAAGTAATGCAAATTATGCATCGTTTGTCTTCTATTAATGGAACACTGGACTGCAAAAACAATACTCTTCCATAATAATAATAATAATAGTAATAATAATAATAATAATTCTGTTTTTCAGCCAAAGAAGGCAGAAAATGAAACTGTAATATTCGTCATTTTTTACAATAGAAATTTTCAAATTTCTCAGATCCTCAAATGGTAAAACCTGCCCATACAGAGTCATCCAAAAGGAAGACAAGACCTATGAATAAATGTTCTTCAAGGCTACTACCATCAATATTGCATATAGAACAGAGTAATAATATGCTTATGCATATGTATGGTATATGTTTAGGTTACAGATATTTTCACATGAAGGCCCAGGAGGCAAATAAAGAAATGAGCTACAAGAGGCTCATTTGTATTAGCAATTTTAATATGCATGTATTTTTTCTTTAGAAACAGGGTCACTTTTTACTTTGGGATAAAATAATGATCTGCCATGTGCATTCTAAATATATATGAACAAGTAAGGAAAATTAATAAAGAATGTCTAGCTTCATCACACTATGGTTAATGGGGAGAGATGAAGAGATTTTTAATGATTCACTAACCCCCTATCCATGTCAATTACAGTCATTGCATTTAGTGTTGCAGAAATCTCATTGAAATGGTTTTTCGATTTAATTTGCAAAACATTAGAAAATGTCAATACAGGGTAAATGTCTTCCAATACAACATAAATGTACCATACTTCATCAGTCAACATATATAATCATTATATCAAAATTAAATTAAAATATTGTTAATTAAAATAATATTAAAACTATTTATCATAATATGATTATAGCTTTTTAGTTTGAGTGCCCCTTTATCAATAAAGGATCAATAAAGGAATTAGATGACGTTTTGCATTTAGCTTGAAATCACAGTTTATATAGCCAATAATCTGTTGCTTTTTTCTCTGTGCTAAATTTCTGACAAATAAAAGAGCATTGGACTCCCAGTTACACAGCATGGGCCAAAAAGGGACATCAGTACAGTGCTAATAACGAAACAGCATCTCCGATATAAATTGCTGCCGTACCTTCTTCATTCACTACTTTTGTTAAAACAGGAAACTAGGTCGTGTGGAGACTGGAATCCCCAGAGGAAAATCCCCACAGTTCAAAATCATGCACTATAATGACCACAGTGCCTATGAAAAGCATTCCCCACCCCCCACCCCCCACCCCCATGGGCTGTTTCATATTTTAATGCTTTGCAACACTCAGTTGCAGCTGTTTCAATTTGTGTTTGGCACTGATTAACAGATAAAGATTTTTCAACGTCAGAGTTAAAACTAATCTCTAAAAAGTGACCTAAATAAATTATAACTATAAAACACAAAATAGATGATTGTGCATAGTGGCTGAGCTCTGACCAGCTGCACAGTTAGTGAGGAGCTGTTTTCAGTTCTCCGTTGGACTGAGGGCTGGTCTCTAACTCAGTCACTCCAGGACTCTGTAGTTAAGTAGGGAATTTTAAAGAAAGCAAACAGAGAAAATATTATAGAACAACTCGTCTCTTCTGGACTGGCGAAAACCTTATTTGATAAAACACATTAGTGTTGACTCAGACTTAGCTAAGCAGCTATATTCTTCACTGTCCTGAATTAAGTAACTAGTTTGTTTTTAAAGAGAACAGAGTGATGTGGCATGCTAGCTGCTTCATCATAAATCAGTAAAGGTTAATGCAATATCTGAAACAAGGACAAACTTCCGAAAGGCAACTACATTAACTGCTTTTTTTAAAACAGGTGCTCAATTATGTGTTAAGATATGATATTCAAAAACAAAGCATTTAATGCAGTATGCCTCTTAAGTTGCAAATCGTAATATCTGTTCATCTTTTAAGTACCTATCCTGGAGAGGAAGCTTCCAGGATGCCTGGGGCCTATCCCAGGCAGCAAAAGGCACAAAGCTGGGGTATACTGGAAGGGAAAAAAGCCCATCACAGGTCACACAATCATACACTACCAGCAGTTTAGAGAGACCAGCTGCATATCTTTGGACTGCTGGACAACCTCAAGATGAAACGTGTTCATTTTTTCATTTTCATATAATAATACAGTATCTTATTAATTTCATGCTTAGACATTTAAAATCAATTTGTAAATATCTTGAATAGCAGGTAAAATGTACTTCCAGTTGAAGGTCCAAATGTTGGTCCTTCAAGCTTGGAGGTCACATACATGCTTTGAGAAAACTTTACATGCTAGGCATGTAATGTATACCTTTTGGACATGTCAGGAGCTGTGACGCGATGATGAGCATTGATAATATAGTATGTTATAGACAGCATCTTGAATTCTGAGAATATTTGTCGTTATATTTTTTCATAAATTTCTGGAGTATAATGATGAGCCTGCCAAAAGCAGTTACATATGGTGTAACATTTTTATTATACCTACATAATTCATTTTTCAGTTTAACTCATATTACTCATATTGACTCTATTCGACCAGAACTCTACTTTAAAATGATCTTTGAATATTATGTAAAAATGATCAAAAGAAAATCTGTGAATAGCATGGCATGGCATGGCATGGCATGGTATGGCATGGCCTGGTATGGTATGGTATGGTATGGTATGGTATGGCATGGCATGGCCTGGTATGGTATGGTATGGTATGGCCTGGTATGGTATGGTCTGGTATGGTATGGTATGGCATGGCCTGGTATGGTATGGTATGGTATGGCATGGCCTGGTATGGTATGGCATGGCCTGGTATGGTATGGTATGGTATGGTATGGCATGGCCTGGTATGGTATGGTATGGTATGGTATGGCCTGGTATGGTATGGTATGGTCATTATTTCAGCATTAGCTGGAACATCATGATGTGAGATGTCACAGTTTCTGAATCCCCTACACACAAATTTCTTATTGACAACCCTAGACATGCACAGATATATATTAGATTTTTTTTTTGTCCTGCTATTTTACGCTGGTTTTCAATTGTAAATAACACTACTTTGGGTAAGGTTAGCTTGATGTGCGTAGGCCCCCATGATCTTGACCAGGATGAGCCATTGATGGACTCATGGAATAATATCAATTCATTCATTTTCCTATAACCACATATCCGTATTAGGGCTGTACTATAAAGTGAAATTACTGCTGGACTGTCACTGTCTGTTGATAGACATTTTTTTCTGCAATGTAAAAATAAAACTCAGCAAGTCTATAGCAATTAAATCACATTGAATTTAAGCTTTTCCAATTTACAAAGCTTAGCCATACTCACTACACCAGACAGCATATTTCAACATAGCAATGTATCCGTGTAGTGTAAGTGAAAAAAAGTGGTTTGTATGAGGTCATTTTATGGTTGGAAATTAATGACCACAGCAATAAAATGCAGTAACATTTTATTTATTTTAAATTAATTTGAATTACTATTTGTTTTGGCATGACAACTTTACACTGTCCATATTATTGCATATTTAAACACAAGTGATTACATCGCCCGGAATTAAAAAGCTACTAAAGAAACTTAAAAATGTCAGGCTGGAATGTTCCTGTTGAGCAAATCAGAAAATATAAGTAGGTTGAATAATTTGTAATTTAATCATATTTGGAAATACTTTGAACTTTAAAACATTAATTTTATTTTTTTGTAGATCTCAGTTGCTTTAAAGAAAAAAAAAACATTTTTCCCTTAACTTGGTGTCAAACATTAACTTTTCAGTATGTGCTCCTTTTAAAAGCATCACCCTTTTCTACACAGTTTGTATAACTTTACAAAGTACATCATATCGGTAATTCCACATCTATGATCCTTTTACCTATTTTATACAATTTTTTTCTCTCTGACACATTCACAAGTTCTGTTTTGATCATTTAGTTTACTTGGAAAACAAGTACCTCTGCTGTTTCTTTTTATTTCTTTGTCTAAAAAAAATAAATACTAGTAACATTTGCAAAAGTAAGTTTGATCTGACATACATCCATCTTTTTTATTTATATCACACTGTTATAATCCTTTTAACTGTCCTTCATATCCTTAAAGCTTTATATATATCAGCTCGATGCTATTCTAATTAGGAAAATTCTAGGTCTTCATTGAAACATAGGGTTTATAAGAACCTCTTCATTAAGAACCTCACTTGGATTGTCAAAAAGCACACACTTAAGGAGCAAGGACCTTGTTTGCCTTGCAAAAGCATGATATGCATGTATTCAGCATGTCCTCCATACGCACACCGTTTGTATTAGCGTTGACTGGCAATGCTTTGTCCATTTTTTTCTTGATCGCTTTCCTCAAAGGTAAAAAACTCACAGGGAAGTCGGAATTTCCTTTACACAGACTGTGAGCTAGAAAAGAAAAACACAAATGCTTAAAGAAAGCTAGAGAAATTGTAGTACAGGACACATTTGACTGTTGACAGCCTCTAGTTATAGTACCCTGGGGAAAGGAAAAAAAAAAAAAAAAACACTTTTAAATTCTCAGAAAAAATACAAGATCAGGCTGTCTCACCTTGGGAATCTTTATTTTCACGTCAATGCTCTCCGTAGTTGTGGCAGTCACTAAAGCAGAAATCTGTTGGTCCGGATTTTGTTCGTGTATCTGAGAAAATCTGAGAAGTAAGGCCACGCCTGGAATGTATTCTTCAACTCTTAAAAAAGACAAGAAATGCAATGCGTCAATATGTAATGGAATACGTCTTTCACACATAAGCTGTTTTTTAAGGAACCTCATACTGTCATATTGTGTGCTTTGCTCTATGTACTGTATATGTGTCACTCCTTCTTTATGGTAACATTTGACCCTAGACCAGACCGTAACAATACACTAGAATCATGTCCTTATTCAGCTGTTTTCGCCTTGTCTATTTTCTTCCTTCCATCTTTGTTTTAGCTTTCTTAAAAAAAGCATTGCATAATTTATTCTTTTTACAAGATGCTTTTTAAACCTTTCATTGTAATTTATTGGGGAACCATACTAGCTCAGCTGGTGTCTCACACCTCCATGTAGGTATAGGCTCACACCTCCAGGTAGATATAGCCACATACCTCCAGGTAGGTATAGGCTCACACCTCCAGGTAGGTATAGCCGCATACCTCCAGGTAGGTATAGCCTCACACCTCCAGGTAGGTATAGCCTCACACCTCCATGTAGGTATAGCCTCACACCTCCAGGTAGATATAGCCTCACACCTCCAGGTAGATATAGCCTCACACCTCCATGTAGGTATAGCCTCACACCTCCATGTAGGTATAGCCTCACACCTCCAGGTAGATATAGCCGCATACCTCCAGGTAGGTATAGCCTCATACCTCCAGGTAGATATAGCCTCACACCTCCAGGTAGGTATAGCCTCACACCTCCATGTAGGTATAGCCTCACACCTCCAGGTAGATATAGCCTCACACCTCCAGGTAGATATAGCCTCACACCTCCATGTAGGTATAGCCTCACACCTCCATGTAGGTATAGCCTCACACCTCCAGGTAGATATAGCCGCATACCTCCAGGTAGGTATAGCCTCATACCTCCAGGTAGGGATTTTTATTCTGCCCATGGCTCTGTGTGTGAGGAATCTGTATATTCTGCCTAGCGTTTGGACAGGTTTCCTCCACGTCTCCAGCTTGCCTCCACAGTTCATATGAAAATGTCAGTTGAACTGTTGACTCTAAATTACCAGTACTGTGTGAGTGTGTGCCCTGTGATGGTCTGACATTTGGTCCAGGGTGGCCCCACCCTATGCCCTGTGCTGGTCCAGAGTCACCACAACTCTATACCGTTGTTAGATAGGTATAAAACTGCATTCCTATTCTACCATACAACCCCAATTTACTGTCTCTCTTCTGTCTCTCAGCTTCTGATAAGCCTGGAGAGCTGCTTAAAACACTTCTATTCATTCCCATTGCATTCATGTTAAGTGTAACAGTACAGCTTGAAACATTCTGCACCGTTTTCCAATAGCTTGTATGTATTCAGGCACATTTTCCCATTGCACCAAGGCATGCAGAGTTGGATTTGATCCAGGCAAGTGTGTTGTTTCTGCCACCACAGTCATTTTGTACGTCTGACACTCTGCACCCCATTGTAATTGTGTCTAGAAAAGAAAAAAAAAAAAAAAAGACAAAAAAAGCTTTGTTAATAAAAATAAGCAGGAAGAAAAGAAACAGTGACAGCATCTATTTTGCAATGACGGAAGAATAATTGTGATACGTCTCCAGGAGCATTAAAATGGCTTAAAGCAATTTAACATTAAATGTTTTTCCTGCACTTAATTAACAAAGAACCAGTCTGAGTACCTTTGATTTGCCATGAATTCTATCGACGTTTGTGTCTACACACAATCTCCAATTGGCTTCTTCACCAATTTGTGAAACAAGCAGCTGAATTTCATCCCTCTGGGTGCCTTGAGTCAAATAAAGTGTAGTTTCATAACCTTCGGGTTTGTCGTTATCGCTGATTGCCAAAGCTGTCAAAGTCACTGTAGGATCTGGTATAATGTCCAGTGACTGAAATAAACAAGGACAAAGGTAATGATGACATTTTTGAATTGACAATGTGTAATCTTCTTTGATATTGTTGTGGCGATTTAAAATTTTGTACCTTGGATACTTGTTGACTAAGGACAACGTTCACCGTTTTCCTGACTATTTTCATTTTTTTGTTTGACTCACTGTTTATTTCTATTTGGATCTTGTTAATAGCTTTATTTGTCTGAACTGTAAAAAAAATCATCGAAAACAGGTAAAAGAAAATAACCACAATATCATTCAGTTACAAAGTTCTTTGAGCCATAAATACCGTTATAATCTGGTATAACCGATAGGTTGTAACTGAGGGATATAGCAGAAGTCAATATGCAGAGGAATTATTTCCAATAACATATGATTGGGAAACATTTTTCTCTTCACAATAAAAGATGTTCAAAGAAAGGTAATTAATTCTGTACCTGGCTCAAGTTTAAATGTGCACTGGCTGTATCCCAAGAAGTAATAAAGAGGATATTCACTGAGGTAATGTGCTCTCTTCGCTTCCATTTCCATGCAGATTGCTGCTGCGTAAACATTAGCTTCTGCACAGATCTTTGTTTGAAGTTGGGTTACCTCCAACAGGCTCTTCATCTGTTTGACAAAGGGTAAGGTAGCACGCACATACACACGAACACAATCTTTTTCACAGTTTTTTTTTTATCATCAAGGACACACCTGCTCTTGTCCTGCCTCTCCTGTTGTGTGGTTGATGGATTGTGGATTTTGGTTAAATCGCATGGAGTCTTCCGTCATGGAGGTCATTTTAGCCGCAGCTTGATCTTCAACATTTCTTGAGACCGCATAGACATTGTAACTGCGAGTATTTAAAGAATAATTCTTTTATTACTGCATGATTTATTGAACTGGAATTAGTATCCACTACAATGTTTGAATTCATATATACACTCAGTGGCCACTTTATTAGGTACATCAAGTTAGTTCCAAGTAAGACCTTTTGCCTCCTGAATCTAAGGACCTTTGAAGGTAAACGAGTTCAGAGAAACATTTCTGTACATAACTGCTGTTTTGAGCTCTGTTTTTTGTACTTGTAGCCTTCCCCTTAGCTTCAATGAATCTGGCAATTCTCCTCTGACTTCTCTTATTAACAAGATGTTACTAGTTACAGAAATGCCATTAAACAGATTTTTTCATTCATCACAACATTCTCTGTTGACCCTATATATTAGGTAAACAAAAATCCTCGACACGTAGATTTTTCTGAGAAACTGGAACCACCACATTTGGCACTAATAATCACACAACATTCAAATTTGCCTCGGTCAAACATAGATCAGTTATAATGTTCAGCCAAACAGTTAGTAAATGTTCAATTATAGCTACATGATTCACTGTTTAAAGGAGCGGTAAACCTAATATACTGGACACCAAGTGTTTTTATAAAGACATATATTTACAACATGTCTTAAAAAATGGATACAGAAAACATACTTGAGTGACAGAATCTCCGACTGTGTTTTCCAGGGAGGAATATCAATTTGGAATTTCCTTGACTTCACATTCAATTTTATAGAGAATTTCCATGGAATATTTACAATGCATTTACTAATCAGTTCTGCACCAGACTGAAGAATATCAGTGTTTATCCCATGAAAAATAAAAAGATCTTTTACAGAACTGAAAAAGACACAGAACATTCATAATTATGTAAATAAATATTTAGTATTAGTGTTTATACAGTTATAGTTATATTTTTGCTGCATTGAAATATATATATATCTATAAGATCTCTTCACATTACCGTGCATTTCCATCAGTTTCAAATGAAATGTCTGCATTCAGTAGTTGTCCCAGATTATCAGTGAGTGGTGGATTTATTGTGGCTTTAGCTGCAAATGAGAGAAATAAGTGTTTTGGTTTCCTTGGAGTTCATGAAAACCCAGGCATACATTACTGTATAGGTAGAGTATTTACCGTTTACTGTAAAGCCTGTTACAGATAGATAGTATTTGCTGATCTCAATCGGAAGACCAACCATTGTCGCTTGTATGTATCGTGTTTCAAATATAAGATATGGCTTTGTCCAGTGCCATGCTACCCCGTTCTGAATACCTTCTACCATTTTCCAAACAGGACTCTCTTTTCCAGCTTTTAGTGCCTGAATATGCAATAGATAGATAGATAGATAGATAGATAGAACCATTAATTCTGTTTCAAATATATTTTACAGAAGTATTTGTGCATGGCATATTTGTTAGGTTTTTAATCTGCCTGAATTTGAAAGTAAAATTATGGAAGAAAAGTAAGGTTGAACCATTTACCTGAATGGAACTTTGAATCACATCTCTGTTTAAATCGCCATAAAACACTTCTTGTCCAAAAATTCTTGCAAATCCAGACATTAGAGGTTTTTTCTCAGGTAATGACTGCAATTCTGAAAACTGATAAAAACAAAGTAATTTTCCTCATATACTTTTTGACTTTTTTAATTGAAGAAAGGACATTTATCTCTTGTAGGGCTAATTTTATAACTGGCCTGTCCGCAAATTCCTAACGATCCTTCCAAGTATGGCATACGAACAAACATACCATATTTAGTGCTGCTTCCACATGACTGATATTTTGCATAGGGAGGGTCTTCCTGAATAATTCTTGTATTCCTTCCGTATGAATACCAAGCTGTAAATAGTGAGTGCATATGTTACAGTGTAGGCATTAAAAAGATCTATGCAGAAGTTTAAAAGCCATGCTGCAGATACTCCAAAACTCGAGTTACCTCTACTGTCTCTAGTATTCTACCAATAAAGTAGGCCTTTGATCTTGACATAAGAGTTTCTGGAATGTAGCTCTCCATATCTTTTAACATATATATATCAGTCGATGTGCCAAACAAAAAGTCATCTGAAATACAAAAAATATGAAATATGTTTTCTATAAGTTAATCTTTAAAATTAAGCAGAAAATATTAATAAGTAAAATATTGCTAACAGCAGTAAAACCATAGGGGATATTTCAGGAAGTAATTGAACGTACCATTAAACCAATCCAAGTGTAAGGCCTTGCTGTACTGGTAACTGAGGCGGCCCAGTTTGGGTTTAAGGATTTTAAAGGCTACATTACAGGCCGTGGATCTGTTATCGAAGCACAGAGAAATGTGAATATGTATTTACAGTCTGACACTGGAATATTATCAAGATATCGAGGTAGCGATGGGACACTCACAGGACGTGGTTGTCAGGAGTTTGGGATCTTGCTAAGCCGCGGATTAAAGAATACGAGAAGCTGGCCACTTGTGGGTTTGTCTCTTCCAACAAGAACGCTGTTAGTGTTGACACAATGGCTAACGGTGGCTTTGTGTCAAACAGGATGAGACAGGAGAGCATCCGCACCCCAGAACTAAGGTTCCTCTGCACAAACAGGCTTAATGCCATTTCCTGGACCTGTGGTTCAAAAGAGTTTCAGCTTATTGTTTATTTAAATACATTATTAAAGAAGGAAACTAAATACGGTAAAAAATAGCACATTTTACGAATATACTAAATTGAAGATAAAGTAGCACTTGAACAAAAAAGAGGCCTTTGTTATGACAAATGGTTGTTTACACCGTGGTTAGGGCATACTTTTTTGGTGGGAAAACTATAGCGAGTCACCTTAAATGTGAGCCTGTAAACAGAGGGTAGTGCTGCAAAGTGTAATTCATAGCATTATGTTCCATTTTTAATTTCATTTAAAACCTGAGAGCTACTGCTTGTCTTAGTACTTTTGAAACTAGGCTGAAAACACATTTGTTTACCATTGCATTTAATAACTTCTGAAGATGAGTTATTTATTTAATGTGGCTATTTAATTTTTTTCTTCCATATTTACTTTTGATTTTTACTTTTAAAATTAAATTTCATTTTTTGTTGTTGTTTCTCTACTTTTTATGATGCCTGTAAAGCAATTTGTAAATCCTGTGGTTGAAACAGTGCTATATAAATAAAGATTGATTGATTGATTGATTTTAAAATGAAAAGATAATGGAGTTCATACACTTCATTGTTGCACTTTGGTACTTATCCTGAGTTAGTTAAGTAAATAATGAACATATTAAAGAACAAAAGTATGTTACCTTACATTAAAGTGTTTTAAAGTAACAAAATAATATTGCTATTAAGATAATGAAACGTTCTTAAAACTGACAGGAGTCGGCCTAATTGCTGCTGAGATTTCGGATAACTCACGCGATGGGGGTCCCGGACAGCTAAGTGCCTAAGAGACTGTACAGCTTCTCTCTGGACTCGAGTGGAAACAGAAGCAGCAGATGGAAGGACACCTGGGAGGAACTTCATGATGGTTTTGATGCTGGAGGGATGGCCTGCATTTCCTATGGCCTTTAAAGCTCTGATCATGTCCTCCTCATTGTTCTGAGAGAGGCTATGTGTAGCTAGGTCCAGCAGAGGCTGTGAGAAGTGGAAATAAATAAATCATAATTCATTTGAACAAAAAGCACATCCCCAGCAGTGTTTTACTGGAATAATCCTTTAATGGCGAAGTAAAGTTCTTTACCTGCACGGCAATCCCTGGGCAAGGGTCAACGGTACCACAGTACCTGTAGACCAGAGATCCATAAGACAGGACTAGAATGTTCCACAGCAAGTCAGTGGATTTACTAAATGGAATTTTGAGAAATTCCTAAAAAAATGGGGTAGGGGGAAGAGGCATTTCAGCACTGCACAAGTAAGTGTCAATAACACAAAGTACATTTTAAACATGCTGTCATTCATTAAATTACTAGGTCAAATGTTATTAAAAAATGCTTCTAAGGAAGTATACCACACTTTGTTACCTTACACATTTCGACTGTTTCAGAATTTGCTGCCAAATGATTAAAGGTCAGCAGGACAGCCTGTGCAGCCTCATTTACTGAAACGTCTCCTTTTAGAAATCGGTTTCGAAGAAACTGGACCACCCTAGTGTCCGTAACTTCAGCTACAGTGTCCAGCAGCCATCTTCTGTAATGGCAGATAGTGAGGGGGCATATAGGATGACATACTGCTGTAGTGATAAACCAGAATGACTGTATTCCACTAATCCCATTACTGCATTAGCTTAATATAAAAGTAAAGAAGGCTGTTGGTGACCTGTAGGCTTTACCACGTGTGTATACTTTACAGTACCAGTCAAAAATTTGAATACACCCGTTTCTGCATACGCTTGTGTGATGTTCAATTTTTTAAACTTTTTGGATCACTGTGTATTTGTAAAACCATGAATTCTCAACGCTAAGCATGGACAAAGCAGGATCTTGGTCTGGGGTCATTTTCCAGAAACTGGTGAGAGAATCAGTGCTCTTTATCAAATCCACCCGGAAGTGACTATCACATCGTACTTCAGAGGTACTCTTTTCCATCAGGATTATGGATGGTTGGGCAGCCGTTCAACGTTCAGTAAGATAGTATCAGAATGGAACAAGAACTGTGCCTTGTGTAAAGCCATTATCAAGAGGAAAGCTTCAGTATTACTTATGGTTCAGTTTCTATACCATGATGTGCTATATTTATTTTCAAATGTACAAATAAATATATAACATAGTGAAAAGACTTATTCTTTATTATAAAATTTAACTTAGTCACACCTATATGTTGAATTGTCACCTCTGATCCACTATACCATTTACTGATCATATATTAGCAATATGTATATATTATATGTAGAATTTCATAATGACAGTGGGCAGCATGCTGGCAGTTTTATCAATATAATAAAGTATTAGATAATTGGATACCTGTGTTCAAAACTTCCAGAATATTTGTTCCAGAGAGTTTCCATGGTTTCCAGAGTTGATAAGCGGAGAAGTTGATATAGGCGGAGGACATCTGTTGTTGTAGTGCTGTTAACTTGTTGCATGTTAGCTGCTGTAATGTGTTCGAGCAGTTCTGAAATCTACAGAGCCTGAATTAATAATACAATATACAAAACATTGAAATATATTATGTAACATATAGCAGATCATTAAGCCTACCTCTGTCAATGGGTCATTCATTTTTTTTAGCTGAAGTGGAATCTGATTCAGTTCGTTTCCAAATTTGTACATTTGATTGCCTCTGTTTTGCATTGGACTTGCAGTTAGATTGCCCACACTGTCGGTCACACCGATCAGCGAGACTTCTTTTCTAAATAACAAAAATGTGTCATTTGAGCATGTGAGCACTGAATCTAGGCCAGTTATTTTTTTGTCGGTGCAGAAATGTTGTAAAGACAAATTGTAAATGATGAAGCAGGTCTCTTACGTTGCCTGTAGTTTTGAATTGCCTCCCTTCACATTAAATGGGGAAAATAGTTGATGTTCTTGGGCATGGACCTTCGTAATAAGGCCACCATATTCAGTACGTCTCACGTTATACTTGTACTGTACAGTTTCTATTATGTTATCACCCCTCTGAAACAATGAGTACATATAAGGCATTAAACATATGCACGCAAACCTTCATGTTCACAATTCAGAAAAAATTCTTGAAATGAAGCATGGCTTTGCTGTGCCCCTTTTGGTAAAATAAAGGATACCTCTTTACAGTTTTTGTTTTCAAGCGCAAGAGCCATTCCTTTATATATTGCTGCTTTTTCTCTGCAGTTTGTGACATCAACTATTCGAGTGACATTAAGGTCCTCAGAGTTCAAATCTTCCTCGATGACATAGTTACTCGGACAAAGACCGTGGATGCCAAGCTGTAATGAAAATGAAAGATAAGCAACATTTTGAGCTGTTAGCTATTACATGTTTCAAGATTAAAAATGTACGAGTAAATCTCTGATCTTCTAGCCTTTATACTTATTATAAGCATGCTTTATCATTAAGTAATTTTGATTTCAGTCATTTCTGACATCATTAGAGAAGTTTTTCAAAAATTACTTCCGCTTCTGTTTTGTCAACATTATTAATAACAGCGTTTTTTTTTTTCTTAATCAGATGCAGTCATAAAATGCTGCTCACTTTACATTTACAACATTCAGGTGAATAATGGAGTGATACCTCTTCCAGTTCATAAATGCTCTGCGTGGTCTTCACTGTAACTTGTAGAAACTCCAGGATTCCTCGTACAATGTTCAGCACTGAGTCCGAAATGTCAGCTGTGGCATGTAGGTCCCCAAGCTGGCCGTTAACATACTCAAACATGACCGGCTTGGCCAACTCTAACGCTACCCTCTGGGTCAGCATTGCAGAGGTGATGAATGCACTTTTTCCAGGAATGCCATTGAATTCATCAATGACCAGATTGTAAATCTGTGATCAACAAAATTGTTATAAATTATGTCCAAAACCATGCAATGTATAGAAACGTATAAATACAGTGATCTGAATTTAATTTGTTTTTCTTTTCACAATATTTGACACTGTTATATTCCTTACAGTAAGCAATAAAGTTATACTCGTTATTTACAGTATATTAAAGTTAATTAAGTCAAAACTGACTGCTTTGCTAATTATTTCTGGGAGATACACTCAGTATGCACCCATTTTGTTTGTTTGTTTGTTTGGTAATAGATGGGCTCACACCTGAATCAGAAAGGTCTGGGCAGATACACCGAAGATTTTAAGTGAGCACTGAATTCTCACACCTGATTCTGCCAGATCTGGCATATCACGTCCAACAGTCATCACTCCTGCATACTTGTATTCATAGGATTTATTTGGATTTAAGGCAGGGACTGAAACATATATTGAAAGTCGTATCATTCAATAATAATGGAACAGTTTATATTGCATCTATAAAAACTTTCATGAATATATATATATTTTTACTACTTACCATAATTGCTATTCTGACAAGCTAAAATAAAGAAAACATTAAAATCTAAATCAGTAAGTTAATTAGAATTGTTTACAGTTACTGATAGTTAATTGAGGGGGAAAAAAATAAATAAATATACATAAGCTTACCAGCCAAGGCCACACACAGCGACAGCAGAACTGTTTTCATGGTGAATTCCAGAAATGCGAGCCAGGAACCTTGGAACACCATTTAAGTACTGACCGCATTCCGTGATGTCTTCTTCATGTTTACCTGTGGCTTATCATATCTCTATCCATCACCCAGTGATAATCTGCATTTCGAGCAATGTAATCAAAGTATTCTCACTCTATACTTATTTACATGTTGTCCTATGCATTTGCTACTAACTAAACTATACAGCTATAATATATAATATATATAAAACGCTGTAACACATGACTTATTATTTATGGTCTATATAAATGCAATTCTTTATGACAGCTTTACTAAATTTTGCCAATTGCGTGTTATCTTGCTTTAATTTCTGATCTCATTTTTGACTATTTAAAAAAAATTGAAACCTGAAATTATGTGAACTGTGATGTTACAGAAATGAAACCCTTATGTAAATATCCAAGAGGACAGGAGGATAAAAGGACAAAGCTGGACAGGTTATCATGATAACTAATGATAATGTCATTCTGACATTCAACCACCTGGGTCCAAAGGATGACATGACATAAATAAAGAATAACTGGATCAAACTGTTGGACACTTTTGTCAGTTACACCGAGCTTCATTTAAAGTGTGGCTGTCTAGGAAGTCTTTAGAAGTGCCATTGGAGGATTAATTTATAACCTCCTTTCTAGGACACATGTCAATACATTGGCTGATATTACATCATACCATAAAAAACATAGATTGTCACTCCACTCCACAGCGTGTCTGTCTAGAAATTCTTATGCCCCCTCGGATGAATGCAGACGCAAAGTAAATGGTTTTCTTTCTTGTCGTCCCATTTTAATATTAGCTTCTTTAGACTGCTGTTTTGTGGCTGTGTATAATTTGTCTACCACTGCTCTACGTAGCTCCCTGCCATATCCTTTATTAAAGATGACCCTTCCACCTTCCACAATTCGTTTAATTACATTTTTCATCACCCACAGAAATCTATTGCTGTGACCAAAGGTCAGGCTCAGGTATCCTGGGACTTCTGTTAAATAGCTGTTGTTTTAGAGCATATACAAGGCTTTGTTGAAAATCGCATGCTCCTGCACAATTAAGTTTACACAATGAGTATGTTTTGGATGAGAACACCTCGGCAGTTAAGTAAACAGAACCATATACTCTGGGGATTGCTTAAACAAAGGGTATATATCGGGTACGTATATGAAAAAAAAAAAAAAAAACATTAGATAACGTATATTTTTAGAAACGAGCCACCTACCTGCATAAATGTGCTGTCTAATATCAGTCTTTATTATTATTATTATTATTATCTAGTGTTTAGTGATTTGGGATTTCCATCTGACTGGGAGGAAAAGTACAAATGTCACATGTTATAACTGATATGTGAGAAAAAGTCATAATGAATAATATTCATCTGGTTTGTGACAGAATGGCTGGCAGTCAACAAAGTGTCACTTCCACAAACATGACTTTGCAAGCTGAGTGTTGTAGAACTAGAGGTGGCCCCAGTGGATGGGTGGAGTGTTTGGTGAAGATAGCAATTATCATGGTAGTAATCAAAGTATTATTAAATCAGACTGTTATTATCTAGTTGTCTTCCAGTGGAAACATGTACTTCCCCCCAAAGTTTTGAAAAAATCCTCCCCAAAAAAGTCAGCATAGTTTGGACTATAAGGGGTATGTGCTCCAATCTGGGATTGCTGTTTGGAATTTTCCAGTTTCTGTTCTCTTACCTTCGCTATCATGCTTTGGAAAATGCAACTGCTTTTTCGTATTTCCTGTGAAATCACCAGGTGGTTTGAATATGTTATTGGAAGAAACTCTTCACCCTAACCATGTATTTCATGGTGGAAAAAAAAAATATATTTGATCTAATATTTAATACTTAATGCCGTGTGCTCTAAAGTTAAGTAGAGAAACCATGAAAAGAAAGGTTTCAAACCCAATTAGCCAGATGCCGGTTAATGAGCAAAAAAGTGGAAAACTTGGAAAAGTGGTCCCATAGGTAACCTTCAGAAGAGGTTAAAAATGCTGCAAACTTAAAAATAAAATAGAAGCGCTTTTATGTGCCTGCATATTTTTAGAAAATTGTTAGTAAAAGTGTGAAGACAAAACTAATTAAACTACTCAGTTATCAATAAACATAATAACATCTTTTTTAAAAAAAAGTTTTATATAAAAATGCAAGCCCTATAGATGTTGTAAAAATTAGTTTGTTTTTTTTTTTAAATGCGGACAAATGTGTGAAATATCCATCCAACATCAGACAAGCTCATGCTCTGGTGTATATGTACTCTGGTTGTGATGCCCTCTGTCCCTCATTCTCTGGCTCCTCCCCCACCTGCTTGGTTTCGTCGTGCTGCACCTGGTTGCTGTGGCGATGCTAATTGTCTCGTTACACACCTGGTGCTGGTTGCCTTGTTAAGCATGTGGTTGCCTGGTTCCCTAGCCTATTTCCCTGTGTCAGCTCGGTTAGGGGAGTTTTGATCTGGAAGGTGCCTGGTGGGTCCTCTTGATCATACTGCCTTACTTGGTGTTCTGAGCCAGCTTCTTGCTCCCTCAAATGCCTAGACCCTGCCATGGTATGCCTGCCTGTTTGAGTGGCTGGTATTATGATGCCTGTGGGTAGCCAAGAGTGAGCCAGCCTACAGAGTCCTGAGTCACCTTGATCTATGGGTTCTCGATGCTTACGGATAGACAAGCTTTTCCTGGTTCATCCCAAAGCCAGCCCTTACCTTGCCAAGCCTTCCCCTGTTCCAGGTTTCCTTGTTCCTGTGTGCCTATGTTCTGCGCTGTGGCATGCCATGCCTTGCCTTCTCCTGGAGCCCTGCCCAGTGTCCTCCAGCTTGTCTGGTTTACTCTTTGAACCTCCCTGCCCTTTGGGTCTTAAAAGGGTTGAGCTGCTCAAAAAACCAGTTCCTCTCTTGCTGGGTGTGGTTGTGTGTGACTAGTCCCCCAGTGCCATGACACTGGAAATACTCATATTGCAAAAGTTTTAATGGTGAAGGTGACTCTAAATTTCTTGTAGCATATGAGTATTTGACTAGGGTGAACCCAGACTTAACCTTTGTGTATCTCAGGATAGTCTCTAGACATCCACAACAGGAACTAGATAAGCTGTACAGACCATTCATGAATAGATGAGTCATTCCATCCTGTTAGTCATCGCACCATCTTTGCAGAAATGCTATTTTATACAAATGATTAGAAGGAGGTCCACATCAATACTCAGTCATTCTTTGTTGCAAAGCAGCATGAAATAAATGACAAAAAGGGGGAAAAAAAAATGTTTCTAATTGGTATAGGACATAAACAATATTTAGCTAATGCTATGATTCCCCACTAGAGGGTAGAATAGTAGAGTTCTAATAAGAAGAGGAAATTAGTGGTGTAGAATAACATCTGAACTGCCAAAAACATCTGAAGTGACTGAGCAATATGGGGGAAACAATTGTTCAGCATTAAAATCTTTCATAAGTTAATTATTGAATAGTCTAATGAAAGGACAAAATTAATATGAGAAATTTTTACATTTGAAGAGAATCTCATAATAAAACATTAAGTATCCTTGCAGGGTAAGGATTGAGCATATTTAAATAATAATCATCTTGGAATTACATTTCTATAATTTGACCATATTTGAAGACAAAAACAAAGTAAACTACTCCGGAATCACTTTACTGAATATTAATTCCTAAAAATTAAAGTAAGAATTCTTCGAAATGTCACTGCCCACAATGATTGGCTTAACTGCATGCTAAAGAGAGGCATCCAATAAGGTCGAGCCGTTATCCATCTGGTGAGAACCACTGTACCCTAAATGTTTCGGTTCACTGCTTTGATCACCTCTGATCTTTCATTAAATGAACTTTTAAAATGCAATGTGTGTAGCTGTTCAGCCATTTCTGTGTTGCCATTTGTGATGTAATAGTATATCTTGTATTTCTGTGTATGTGTGCTATTTAAATGCTTTTTAATCTACAGGTTTTCCCTAATTTAAGACTTCACCTTGAATTCATTAATTTATTTTTTGTAAAAGTACAATAGGCAATTCATCTGAAATTTTATAGAAACGTATATATATAAAAAAAGCAAATTATTTAAAAATAATCAGAATGAAACAATTACAAAACTTATGGGTGGGGCATGCATAATAAGAATAATTATGTTGTATTTGTGTGTTTGTTTATTAATAATTTGGAGATTGAGGTATTTTAATTAATGAAACTGATATGTTTAGTTACCTATATGTTTTGCATGTATTAGGCTATTGTTAGAACATTATTTTATTTGTCAGCTTAATTAATTTGGTAATGATGTTTTTTATCAATCATACTACAAATGTATTCAGCTATACATTTGACAGCCTCTTTTAACTGTAATTAAACTATACAGAAATAAAAAAGCATGACAACAAATTGTAATTGCCAAGATAAATCTATCATGCACAGTAACAAATATTTTGAAGTGCTTATAACTATATGGGTGGATAGTTACTCTACAGACATGAGTTTTCCAAAACTGTTTTAATGCTGAGTCTGGTACATGTCATTTCACAATCCTACTTTGATATATGGATGATTCCAAAAAACATATCATACATTTACTAATCTGGCAGAATACCTTCATCAGTAATTAATGATCACGCTAATCTCGTGTGCTGTATACCCTAGAATTAATAAACTTTTGATAATTTGTTTCCCAAAATATATACAGATACTTCTTCCTTGGTTTAGTTGGAAGGATTAGTTATATACAGTGGGTTTATGCCTGTTCGTTTATTTGTATCTTTATGGTAGGTAATACTTTATAAGATACAAATGACTTTAAGCTGTAATAACAAAAAAAGAATTAGAATTTAAAAAATACAAATCATAACAGTGACTCCTAACTGAAAAGGTACATATATCTGATATAATGTAGTATATCTGTTTGATCATACCAATCATACCCTTTCAAAAAGACACTCATGGCATTATCATAAAGCAGGAAATATAATGAAAAAAAGAGTAAACATACAGGAAACAGCTGCTCTTACAGTAATGCCCAGCGGTTACATACATTAGCTTCTTAACCTATACAGCACATTGAAATACATTACGTTTAGCATTCTCATTTACATTAAATTACAGAGAGCTGAAAATATTTTATAACAGCCTTGGTTACAGTTAAATTAGGGAGTCATAAGGCTGTCAGCTGATGTGACTTGTAACTTTGTATTTCTTCACTCAGTTAGGTAATGGTATAGACAGATAAATAATGGTAGCTCTAAAACAGCAGATCTTTCCGGAAATGCTGAAATGTTTATCTGAGGCACTCAAAGCAACAAGGCACATTTTTAAACAGCCGGTAGTACTCTTCTTGAATCTGGCAAAGAAGGACAGAAAAAATGAGCGTTATGGGGAGAAAACATTCTGTTGCAGTTATTTCTAGTACTACTGAATATAGAAATAACCCATCCATCCGCCATAACCACTTATCCAGGACGAGACATCTGTCTCAGGAAGAGCAGTTCTGTCAAAGGTAGGGGACTGCCTAGACAGAATGTTAGGTCATTGTGTGGCACACACTCACACACTATGGGCTGTGTAGGAACAGCAGTTCCCATAACTGAGCAGGAAGAGAATATGCAAAGATGCAGCTGAGGGCAAGATTCAAACTCCCAAACTGGGTGTAACACTTTCTGAAACATTCTTTGCCAATTTCATTAGCAGGTGAAAATTTATTGGAAGGTGACAAGGGAATTGTGGTTACCAGATACAGAATCTACGCATTAAGATGCGTAGATAAAGTGCCATTCTATTATTAAATCGTGTCTTCCAGATGGAAGTGAATGTGCTACTGGCAGACATAATCCGTGCACTCATTAGTTTTATGATGTGTAAAGTTACCCCAAATTGTAGATCAGGGGTGGGGAATTGTAGACTGCTTTTGGTTCTACTTGAGCTTTTAATTAATTAGACTTGATTGAGATGCTCATTCATTTTTTTGTTCAACGTATTAATGTATTGTTCAACTATACATATTTTTGTAGCATTTATGAAGTAATGTGCTTCACTGAATTAATCTGCGAATTGTTGCCATTATTCCCAACAAATGTGGATTCGTATTGTTGGAACAATCCACCAGGCATTTATCTAGTGTGTCTCTTTTCTTGTGTAGGAGCTATCCTTAGATTGGTTGTGTATTCTACTGGCCCTACTCGAAAACAAATGTAATTAATTCTCCCAATCGAACAAGTAAGCACTGCAATTAGAATTACACTATATGGCCAAAAGTACGTGGTCACCTGCCTGTGCGATAACTCATTTCCAAACTAATGGTATAAATAGGAAACTGGTCCTGACTTTGCAGCTATAATAGCCTCTACTCTTCAGCAAAGTATTTGCATTAGATGCTGGAATATTGTTGGTGTGACTGGCTGCCATTCAGCCATAACAGCATTAGTGGAGTTGAGTATTGATGTTAGGTGATCAGGTCACTTTTTATTTGTTTGGCCTACCACACTGCACCTGAACTCTTGTTTCTTTTACGAGTTTCTACATCACAAACACTTCCCTTTGCAGTTAACCAAGACATAAATCTAACACTACACTTGTTGGAAAGGTGGCATCTTATAATGACCACTAACCTCTTCATTATGACCCATTCTGCCACCAGTGTTTATTGCTGAAGATTGCATGCCTGTGTGTTGAATTATACACCCGTCTCAGCATTAACCATAGCTAAACTTGCCAAGTCCAAAAGTTTATGGACACCGATTTTATTTGGCATTCACATACTTTTGGCCACATATAGTATTTTCAAATCCATATCAATAGATTATAAAGTGAGAAAAATACAACACCTGGTATAAGTTTTCAAAGTATTTAAAAGAGTAGAAATCCCCTCCATTCCAAAACAGGTTTTACTAAAAATATACCCTGTTGTTGACAGCATAATCAAGACCTACAGTCACTGACAACAGAGAGCATTGGCTGTCTCATTAGACAGATAGCAGGATGGGGCTTAACAGAGTAGAATGGGAGTACTTATTCAAAGCTCTCTGCTGCTTTGGGGTGGGAGATGAATTTATCTAATTGATTCGGGTCATTAACTACTCTCCTCAGGCCTGTGGTCTAACAAACAGGAAGCACAGTCTTCAGAATCCTGAGGTCATAAATGCAATTGAAATAAGACACCCAATTCATAGGAAAGCATTTACACACACTGAATTGTTATGCCTATAGCTAAAATTACATAATTTAATTTTCATTTACTAGACTAATGCGTTTGTCTCATTTTTGATAACAAATTAAATGCCCATTAGTTTGAAAGTCATGACACTGTGCATGTAGCAGGTTCATTTTTTTAAGGTAGCTTTCAGATTTTAAAATATGTATGCTAACAGAAAACATAACCACAGCTACTTAGCAATGCTAATTCTGAATATTATATTGAACATTTTATTTTTGAAAAATGGTATTAGTGTAATTGATTAAGATGTATTGAGCTGCATTTGAAAGATTTTATAAGTAATGACAGCAGTTTTGCTTGCAGTTTATGTGCTAACTGTTGACTACACACTTGGTTGGTAAGGTGGTTACCTTTCTGGATAGTACGCAGAGGAAGATGAAGATGAACATCCCTTGAAAAGTGTTGCAGATGGTGAACAGATATGCAGTGACAGTGGTCTCTTGAAGGATGTGAAGGACACCAAAGGTCCATGTGGCACCAAGGACAAACAGGAGGGCAAGGGCACCCCGAGCACATGACCTGAAAGAACCAGTATTTTTTTTTAAATGTGCTCCAGTCATGAAACAATCTGCCATGCATGGACTACAGCTATACAGAACTGATTTAGTCAAGTGCTGCAATATTAGATACTGCAGGAATTCATCTGCTATTAGGTGCGGAAATAAGATCAAACTCTGGATTCCTAACAGCTTGTAATCCAAGGCTATTAGGTCAGCTACCTTTCATACTGTATTAACTGAAAGGCACTACGGTCATTACTTAATAATTGAAATTCAATGCTAAGTGTAAGAAGCGCTTAACTTGAGGATAAGTGAAAATATTTATCTTGATTTAAATTTTGGACGGAAGTGAAGAAGCTTACCTTATATTTTCATAGTGGCTAATTTCGGGTTTCTTAATAGCAGTGTGACGATACACTTTATAAATGATCACTCCAAAAGCTAAAAGATTAACCTTAGGAAAGATGAGTTCATAGTTAGGCACACAACAAAAACAAAAAAAAAATCCACTTGAAATTGAATAAGTTGAATAATAAAAAAAAACTTGTAGAATGTGAAGTATTATGAGTTCATTTAGATAGATTTATTTGTCTTTTTCTTTATGTTGATTTCTCAGAAGGTCAGAAATGCACAATTCATTGCTTACCAGAATAATCAAACAGGCTGGCCCAATAAAACTCCATATGAAATTGTTCTCTGTACTTAACCAACACCTGTGAAATAAAGGAATGTTACTTACAAGCATCACCCTTTAAAGTGATTGCAATTGATTCCAACGAGCGCCTATAAAATTTCACTTACACTTTTTTGGTTCCATAGTATTTGTAACCAAGCGTTGCTGAAATCGCCACCACGACAGCAGGGCTCCCATAGCCGAAAATGTAAAAGTTGCGATGCAAGAAGCCTTTGTTGTAAATGACACCAACCACTATCAGATAAAGATGGATCCCCTCAATGCACATCCAAGCAAAAGCAGCTAAAAAGAAGTAATGCAGCAGCATAGCGACGATGGAGCAGAAGTGCTGAGGAGAGACAAAAATATAAAAATGACAAAGGTCAAAAACCGTGTTTTCAACAGCAAAGCCTCATTAATAACTTCAACCACATCTGTGAACATCAGCATCGTTCTGCGTGCAAACTGACGTTCACTTTTGACTATATCAGAGCACTATGATGGATTGATGGATGGATATATCAGTTTCAAAAACTGTAAATCTGTGCTTTGAGAGGGTAGCATGGGTATTGCAACAAACGTTCACTCGTTTTACTAAGCTGCACAAAACAATGCTCACTTTATGGTCGCTCATATTAATTCCAACCAAAAAGATGAATTCAGCCATGAAGAGACTACAGCAAAGGTTTTTGTGAATAGTTGTCCTGGTGCTCTGTATCTCACTGAAGAACCAGAAAGTGAAAATGCACATGGATAGGCAGACAATCGATATTATCATTCCAAGTTGGGTAAGTCTGGTCAGTATATTCAGGTGGTCTGATATCTGCAAAAAGAATATTTAAATGGTCAGCTTTACAGTATGATAAAATATAACCATTTATTTTATTGAGAATACACAGCATGCAGCAGTTAATGAGCTACACAAGTTGTAAGTGCAGCTAGGCTGAGCATCCAATTAGGGACCAGTAACAACAAGTATAGTGTACTCATCAGAGTACTGCTAAGCAACACTACTCTCAATACCCCAGCTAATAAATAAATTTAAAAAAAAATGCATTTCAAAATACATGAGGATCTTAATTAGAGCTAGAACATCTATTTAACCAGTTGTTTGGGAAGTGTATATGGAATGCTCAAGCTTACCTCAGAACGTCCAGATGACATCAAAATGGCAAAGTGGGTCATGTGATTACATCTGCAGGTGGTGTGGGATCTGTTGACATGAGTGTATTGACAACCATCTGTGGCCCAGTGGCCTGTCATTGACTGCGAGTACTTCCAGAAGGCACATTTAATAAGATGATGTGCCAAGTCAATTGGCTACGTAAATGTAAGTCCATTCAAAAAGGCACAAAAGTAAAAATAAGAAATAATGAGACATTTTCCCTGTGGTATTAAATAACAGCAACAGCAGCAACAAGAGTGCAATAATAATATTAGTTATAATTATCAGCAATATTATTATTGGTTTTAATAATAATCATACTCTGGTGTTAAGTGTGTTCAAATTTACATTTTTTGTGTTTCCAGGTTTATAAAACAAAAAATACATCATGATTAATAGAAAGACAGAAATATGCACACGCTACTGAGTAAATGTTTCATATACATGTCGTAACTTTTCTTATTCTGACGTTTGTCAAAATAAAGTGTACACGTTTTCATAAGGATGTTTTCCAGAAGCAATATTTTATATTTTAAAAATGACATTAAATTCTCAGTTTTCTGAGTACAAAATTTTTAACCATATGCTAATTTGTGAAATAAAATTTAGAAAGCAAGAATACATTCAACTAATCAAACATTATACTCATATGCAAGCTACGGATACATAATCATTAAAAACATTGATTTGCATTTTGTTGTTTCAGCTTACCTCAGAGTGTTTCAAGGTAAATGTTACATCATCAAGCTTATAGATATTAGCCGGTCTTAAGGCAACGGCTACAACTTGAGAGTTCACGGTAAAATCATTGGCTTCTGAAAATTGCTCATACTCTTGTACAGGTTTGTCTTTGCTGTATTTCAAAAGATTGCTAATATTTGTGTAACGCAGAAAAACTACAGAGACATTTCCTATAAAGAAAGTGTAAAAACAGATTAACTTTGATTAAAAAAATGTATAATAAAAAATGCATAATTATTTTCTATATTATATATATATATACACACTCACCAGACACTTTTTTAGGAACACCTAGATGCTAGATTGTACATTCAAATATCTAATCAACCAATCATGTGGAAGCAGCTCAATGCGATAAATCATGCAGACACTGGTCATGAGCTACAGTTAATGATTAGATCAAACATCAGAATGGGGAAAAATGTAATCTAAGTAGCATGGTGGTTTGTGCCATATGGGTGGTTTGAGTTTTTCAGAAACTGCTGGAAAGTGCTGAAAATCTACTGGGATTTTCCTGCAAAGCCTCTAGAGTTTACACATAACGGTGTAAAAAACAAACAAAAACAGACGTCCAGTGAGTAGCAGTTCTATGGGTGGAAATGCCTTATTGATAAGTGACATCAAAGGAAAGTAACCAGACTGGTTCAAACTGACAAGAAGACTTCGGCAATTTTAACTACCACTCTTTGCAACAATCCTTCCTTCTTTCACATATTACCCCTCCTGGGGCATAGCCTGACCTTCGTTTTTAGAGTCAGTTTGTAGAGTCAGTTCCTTAGAATTCCAGATGTTCTTCAGCTGAAGGAATGCTGCCCTTGCTTTGCCTATTTGTGCCTTGATGTCAGCATCGGTTCCACCAAGCTTGTCAATGACACTACCCATACAGGTAGGTGAAGGCTTCCACCTCTTCCAAAGCCTCACCTTCCAGCTTGATTGAGACATCTGTGGTAGTATTGATCTTAGTATTCCCTTTGTTGATGTTCAAGCTTAGTTGAGTCAAGGTGGTTGCCAAGCTGTTAATTTTCTCCTGCATCTCTTTATGGGTTTGGGACAGTAGTGTGAGCTCTTCTGTTAAGTACAGGTCATCAAATTGTGTGAAGGGTGTCCACTGTATTCCAGTTCTTGTGTGTGCCATTGACGTCTTCATTATCCAGTCAATAGCAAACAAGTTGAGGAAAGGTGAGAGTAGGCACCCCTGACAAATTCCGGTTTTCACCTCAAAGGCATTGGTGAGCTGCCCTCCGTGGACTACTCTGCAGGTCATCCAGTCGTATGAGTTTCTGATGATGTTGACAATCTTGGCTGGCGCATCATAGTGATTGAGAAGGTTCTAGAGAGTATTCCTGTCCAAAGTGTCAAACGTCTTTTCGTAATCCACAAAACTGATGTAAAGGGAAGAGTTCCATTCCAACAACTGCTCGACAATGGTGCACAGGGTCGCGATCTGGTCTGTGCAGGATCTGTCTTTCCAGAAGCCCGCCTGCTGATCTCTTAGTTGGGCATCCACTTGGTCCTTCATTTGGTTTAGGATATTCTTGTTGAACACTTTCCCTGGTATGGACAGGAGCGTAATCCCTCAGTAGTTTGCACAGTTGCTGAGGTCACCTTTCTTTGGTAACTTTATGAGGTATCCTTCTGTCCATTCTGATGGCACCTGCTCCTCCTCCCAGATCTTCTCAAACAGTAGGAAGAGCATCTCCACCTTGGTGTCCAAGTCCATCTTCAGTGTTTCTACTGGTATGTTGTCTGGGCCTGCTGCCTTGCCATTCTTCAGCTGTCCTATCACCTTTCAGATCCTCTTTGGTTGCTGATGGTATATTTGGCGGGTTTGGTGGCACCGGTTTATTTAACAGCTCTTCCTTCATGTTCCCATTTCTAGCTGCTTCTGCTTTTGTTGTCAGGCTGTCGATGTAAATTCTTTTATCGGCTCTGATGCTTTTCTTCACACTCATGTTGGCTTCTGTATACTCATCTTGTACTTTGCAACAATAGTGAGCAGAAAAGCATCTCGGGACACATGACAAACCTTCAGGTAGATGGGCTACAGCAGAGGGGGATAGCATTGGGTTTCACTTTCATCAGCGAAGAACAGGAAACTGAGGCTACATTGAGCACAGGCTTATCAAAACTGGACAATTGCCTGGCTTGAAGAACTTAAATTTATACTGTGACATACAGATGGCCAGGTCAGAATTTGACTTTAACAGCATGCATTCATGGATCCAACCTGCCTTGTCTAAACAGTTCAGGCTGGTAGTGGTTTTATGATTTGTCCCCTGAATACCTATCAATCATTAAATGGTGCAGCCTATTCCTTTATGGCTAAGATTTACCCATCTTCTAATGCCTACTTCCTGCAGGTAATGCACTATGTCACAAAGCACAAGTCATCGTTTCAATGAATTCTGTCTATTTCAATGCCCAGCACAGTCACCATATGTGAATCCAATATAACACCTTCAGCCTATGGTGGAGAGGGAGATTTGCAACAGGAATGTGAGTATGTGACTCAATCACATTTCATGTCGTCATGGAAGAGAATCTCTAAGGAATGTTCCAGCACCTTGTTGAGTCCATTTTATGAGGAATTTAGACTTGTTGAGAGAAAAGAGGGTTTTACCCAATAATTTAATCGTGTACCTAATAAAGTGCTTGGTGAGTGCATAATGTCTTTCATTCAAGGCATTTTAGTATTAAAGGTCATGACAGAGTCTCCATAAAATACATAGCTTCATAAATGCTAAAAAGTCAGAAGTATTATTAATACGTACTAACATCTTATTTTTTATTCAAAACAATTAGAAAGGGGCAACACAACCTACCATTGACTTTGGTTTCTGTAGAGTGTAATTTAATGGAATCTCCTCCTAAATTAGCTTGCAAATCCAGGTTCTTATTTTGTTGAGTGTCAAAAGCATATAGCTTAAGGGCTACAAAGACATAAAAAAATCATAAATACTGTAGTTTTTTAGGTCAAATACGAATAATCCACCCATTCATTTGGTAACTGCTTATCTTGGTCGGGGTTGGGATTGTCGGGAAGCCTACTGCAAGCAGTATAGAGCGCAAGACTGGTGGAGACAGCTTACTGGATGCCAGGTCATCGTATGGCATTTAGGTACAGGTACTCAGGCACACCATCCTACACTACAGGCAATTTAGCGACGCCAGTTACTTAAACTGCATATTTTTTGGCTGGTGGGATTAAAGCTGGATTCATACTTCACTTTTCCGTGCTCCATCACGGACCGCAGACAGTCGAGCGCGCGGACCTTTGTACTCATGCTACATTTGTCTACGCGCGTAGGTTCGCGGTCGCGAATTTATTCCTTGTACATGCGTAGTCGACGTAGACCGTTGCGCAAAATGTCCGCTAGATACAAAATTTTGGCTGCACGGGAGCAGTGCACACGGACACCCCTGATGACGAAATTTGAGTCATTCACACTGTCCGTGAAGCGTAATGGAGTATGAAAAAGTGAAGTATGAATAGGTCTTAAACGGTCGTGAAATGGGGACAACATGCAAGCTGCACACACAGGGTGGACATAGGATTGAAACAATCAACCTTGAAGGAGTGAGGCAACAGTGTGACAGTCACTGGACAAATAGGAATAATGTACTAAACAAAAAGGTTTCTGTTATAGCAAAGCACATACGACAAACATTAGAGTTTCTATGGTATAGTGTAGTACAGTATAGTAGTCCTACACTCTGTTTAAATTAACTATATGTAATGAAATGAATATATTCTTACCTATACGACTTGTGTTGACTTCCACTTCGGTTGAAGTTCTGTAATTTTTTGACATGCTCAACGTTGCCTCTTCCATTGTATGCAAGAGTTTTGTAATTGTCCTGTCTTGATTTTCCTCTGTTATGTTAGCCCATGCATTCTTTTCAACAATATTGTTCACTGTGTTGACAAAGACCTGTGTATATACATTTTCATCAGGTAATTATTGCACAGTTTCTTCATTTACTGAACCATGACTATGTGTAGCCCAGCCCAACAGTGATGAATCGATTGCTTTCATAATCAGAATATGTTTTACCTTATCAGTTTGAAGAGAATACTTACATTTATTGTTTCATTAGCAACGGCATCCACGTTAGCAACGGTGTCATTCACCGCCGATAATAGTGTGAGGGACTGAGACAGAACCTCCACATATGAAATGATATCAACTGGAGTCAGCTCCACTGAAGTTTGGTGTCTGATTTCTTTCAGCAGGGGTAGAGGTTCTTTAATGCTGCTCATCTAGACGATGAATAAATTAACAGAACCAAATGACTTGAACATGTTACTGTTAATGAATAAAGCACAGTAATAAGCAATGATTACTCAAATAATCAAATTATTATTAATGATATTAGCCTGAAATCCTTGTCATAAAATCCAAATGGTTAATTATCCATATGGTTAATACAAAGTCATTTCAAAATAACTTCAGTGGTAAATGGCTAGAGAGTATTTTTTTGTCATTCCAATTGAACTTTAATCAATTAGGTCTAATCTGAGATTTTTATGAATTTAGCTACTTACTACAAATAATATTTTAAAATTTTATTTTTTCTTTGTGTAAAACTATGGAATATCTGAATGTGTATTCCTCACAATCATTTTATTTTTCCTCATATAAGAAGTATGACTGTTAATTAATTACATAGTGTTATTAATTCACATTATTAATGATTAACTGGAGAAACATGGCGTGAAAACTGACTATTTTAATTTGATTTGTAAGATAGTGATTAGCTATGAAAAGTAACCCCAACCCTTCATGAGTGGCAAAGAATACTTACTCCCATAATTTTATTAAACCGTTAGCTCAAAAGGATTGTTTGGAAAAAAAAACAATTGGAATACTAACTGTATTTTCAGTTAAAACAAAAAAGTAATAAAGTCAAAATGGTTCACGGGGAAAAAATAAGCCAGGATGAATTTCTTTATTTGGGTAAATCTTAAGACCGCATAATGTTCTGAATGATCCAGACAATCAACAGCTCAGTCAACAATAAAGCCAGCAGAAATCCAGAGGTTGACCTAAACTGGTAACCCTCATTCAAAATCTAAACAAAAACTTTAAAATTTTGCCTTAATGAATGAATTATTGTTGTGTACTTACACTAGATATGGTTTCATTGACAGTCTTGGAGATACATATGTCACTCAAATGACAGTTTTTCTTTGGATTCTCTGTAAAAAACAAAAACGTTCAAAACAAGCAGAGCAACCTGGAGCATGGCACAGGTTTCCTTTAAGTCCAAACTTTAGCTATTATTTATGCTGGCAGGCAGGAAAATGACATTTTGGAGAATATATTTCTCAAATCCCTTGTCCTGTGGAGGGTCACGGGGGCTTGGCCTAATATCAAGCAGATTAGGACACAAGGCAGGGGACACCCTGGATAGGGTGCCCATCCATCGCAGGGCACATAAAATGAAATATTTCAGTGACAATTATTAAAGAAATCAACTGTAGCCTCAAAAATCGAATATTTACTTTTCTAATATTTATCCAGGCCTAGTCTTAGCAATAAGTTATTGAGTAAGTACATCCATTTCAGCTACCAGTCAAGGTGAAAGCCACACTCTCATTATGAAACCAATAACTCGTTTTTGCACTTTTTTCTCATTTTGCTGGACAATTATTAATAAATAATTGATAATTATGGCAGAACCTTTAAGAACCTTACATCCTAAGAAAATAACTAAACCTGTGTTACCCACCACACCTGTATTATGTACTCCTACTGTACCTTGTAATGCACGGAACAAATTTGTTATGAATTTGTTGTCCACAGTGATAAATATCAAAATCAGATGTTAAAGCAACAGTCAAACATGCTGACAAACAACTCATACTTTTAAGGCAAGTGGTCAAGTGTTGCCCGTTAGCTTTTGCGCAGGCCTGCAGCCATTCAGGCAAAAACGGTCAAAATTTGCTAGTGTACAACAGAAGCTCACCTGGACAATCAATGCCGTTTTTAGGTGCACACTCCTTGGTGTCACTGTTTGGCCACAGGCAAATGCAGTTATAGGATCCAACAGTGTTGATGCAACGGGAATTGGAACCACAGGCTTTCGCATCCTGTTTGCATTCATCGATATCTGCAGTTTAGCAGAGATCAAAACACACACAAAGGCAATCAAAGATTGAATAGTTAGCATTCATTATCCATTATCTGCATTATGCATACACGTAAAACAACAAGCATTAAAAAGTGAGTAAGACAACTGATGAATTACCAGCACAAAATGTATTATCATTGGTCTGAAAATGTTCTGCCCCAGTGGATTTGAAGCCAGGTGCACATGTGCAGTAGTAACTCCCTTGATTGTTGCTGCAGCTGGCATTTTTACCACAGATGTCTGTAACATTTTGGCATTCATCGTCATCTGTGATTAAGACAGCAAACAGCACAATTACAACAGAAGACAGAGGGTGGAGACTGTATCTTCACAGATATTGATATGAATGTCCCCACTAGGTACAAATGTCAGGTTTTTATTATCTACTCGGTGCATTTTGTCCCCACAATGTAATATAAACATGGTATACACACACTAACACACACACGCACACACACACACACAAAAACACACACACACACGAGACTTTCTGGAATGAAGAGTCTGAATTTTGGGTGATATTGACTCATCCGTGAGATATGGTACTTTTGATGTTTTCACGTTTTTATTTTGTTTTTTTCTCTACCCCTTCCCGTAACCCTCCCAGGTTATTGTTTGTGAAAAGAACAATAGTCCAGATTCCACACAGGTCACATGGTTATGTTTCCGACCTTGCAACTATAGTAATATGCCATGATGTTAATAATACACACAACAAAATCTAAATGTTGTAGTTATGAGTTTACTGCTAGACTTAATTTTATTTCAACAATGTAACACAATAACATCATCATTGTCATTATTAATTATTATTGTTGTTGTTGTTAATAAGAAGAAGAACATGAAGAAGATGGATGAAATGGAAACCTAGAACACCACAACACAAAATGTGTATACTTCTCAGATTTTTTTCATGAACAATCATCCTTAAAAATAAACCAGACTTATCTGAAAGACAAATCAAATTGTCATCAACAAATCTCATTAATCTTCATTTAATTTATCTCTGGAAATCTCTGAATGAGATTACTGAAAAAAATTCAACTTATTTTTCACTTTATGAAATATTACTCATTTGACTCACAGATCTTACTTTTTCTTTTGTATGAGGTCATTTCTCCAATTCGAATTTTATGAAATATAATTTGGACAACAAAAAACTACCTATTGTTTCTGCTGAGTATTTAAAAATAGAGTTTTGGAAATTTTTCCTATGTGCAGATGAGTCGTTAACTTCATCACATGTTTTGGAAAAATGCCTGTCCTGTAAGGGATATCCTTCCACAAGTCCTTCCAAGTTTCATTTTGTACAGGGATGGTATAACTACAGTTACAGTATTTTAGTAAAAAAAAAAACAAAACAAAACATTGCATTTCATGAGATTTATGAGTCAGTTAAATCAACTGCCTTCTTAATTTCGCCTCAAGGATTAGTAAAGTTCATCTGTTTATTTTCCCCTATATCCATTGTCGATACCCGCTTGTGGAATATAGGGTCACAGTGAGCCTGCAGCCTAGTCTAGCGCACACAGCAGGGGATGCCCTGGTCTGTCCATCTCAGGGAACACACTCATATACATTATACAGGCAATTTTGAACACAGCTATTGGAAACATAAGGAGAACAAGCAGGGGCAGAACGTGCAAACCCGACACGCACAGAGCCTGAGATTAAATCCTCAGCTCTGGAAGTGTGAAATTGGAGCGCTAACCACTGAGCTGCTGTGCCATCTTATTTGTGTTTCTGAAGTGTAATTAAGCATTGCATTATCATGTGTGGTAATACGACTTCAAAATGTAAATATTACTAGACACAGATGCTGTTTTCCTTTACTGCGTGAGACAAATTCTCTTAATCTCTTTCAGTTTCATATTTTCCATAACAGCATGAGGACTATGAAGAACCACTTAGGGTCTAGTGTCACCTACCACTGGTGGCAATGCAACCCGGACAGGGATGAGCAGCTAAGGGTGGATGAACCTTAATGTTTCAGCTATAGTTCTATAGATTACAGTTTTATTTTCCATACATTAGCAATATAAATAATAAAGGATTTTAGGCCTTGTCCTGTCTCTTGAAATTTTGCAATCTCGTACCTTAACTATATTCCACTTTCTACAGCACTAAATGCATTCACTGTTATTTATTAATTAGTTTAAAAACCCCACTAGCTGATAATTATAATGATATTGTATTCTGAGAGAGCTGTAAAGCTAAATTCATCTAATACTGTTTGCTTTCACCCAAATTAAAAAGTATAACAACAAAAAAGATTATCACTTCATTTATGGAATAGGAAAACTAATTATTTCACTAATCACGCCTTCAATTATAGACAACTGAAAGTGCAATTTTAAGGCCTAAATTATCTAGAATAATGAACTCTCAGCTGCCTGTATAATACAGCACGCAACATCCCGTCTAAACCTAAAAAGATTGAAATGCCACTGAAAAAGAAAAGGTTGTTAGGATTTTAAAAATGCATGTTCTGAAAGAAATATTTGGCTAATAAATGATGCAATAGACAAGAGTGTTTTTCTGCTAAGCTTGTCACAGCCTTTAAGAATGATTTCAGTCTCACTCAGAAGATACTCAGCGATACATACAATCACTGATTTCACACAAGATTTCAAAGATTTCTTTGTTCATACTTGAAGTGGAAGCCACTGAATGTAGTTTGACACATTATCATATGCATCAGCAATGATATAGCTTGTTTTTGTCTACATGATCTGTATTCTTTTTATATTTGGGCAGATGTTCAGTCAGATGTGCCATTTTTGGGTTGATAGCGAGGAAAAGAGGCCACTTAACAACTGAAATTTAGTTATTCTTTGTATTATTTTTATTAATTATTTGTTCCTTGGACAGACACGTAATATGGGTAAATACATCATTTGTGAATACAACCTGTTGTGAGTGTATACGAGCTATGGGGTGTTAAATCATATCTTAGTGCCTTTTTATGTGCTTTTAATTGTTTTATTCCCATTTATATCTCCAAGTGATACCACTTCCACTTTTGATCCAGTATAATCATTTATCTATATATAGAACCAAAATAATTTACAGTATCTTTCAAGAGAAGGTGTAATTTAGTTTTAGCACAGAAGTATATTTTGCAATATACCTCCAAAACTGTTCAAGGTAATCTGTAACATTAACTGTGAGGAGAAATCCCCATTCACTGTAAGCACTTTTTAAAAATTATCCTTAGCAGCTACGTTATAAACAGTCAAACATCATCACAATTCACTGCTTGTCACTTGCTAGCCTACCTACCTAGAAAAACTATCCTATCCTAACTACCCTGTGTTTTTCTGTTTTTATTGCCAAGATGGATGATGGAGGATGAAAACTCAAAATTGATTTAACACTGCAGGTTTTAGTGTGAAACTAATCACAGGTTAAAATATCCACCCGCTTTTGTTTCTTTCCTACCCCTTATGCAAAAATCTCATCATCAATGCCAAATAAAAGAAACAATGACTGAGAAACATGCACATCGTCAACACACAATCACGTAACACCATTTACCACATTTCTGAAGCATTTTCATTTTTCCATCCACTGAACAAAATTACTTAGCACAATTAATGTCCTTAAAAAATGTATAGTCCATCGCCACCAAAATAATTCATTAATTCTATTGTTTATTAATTTGGTAAACTTTGTTAAGAAATGGTTTTTAAATGTTTTGAGAACATGGTAAGATTACAGATCTCATACAAAAATGAACAATCTGTGAAAAAGTGAAAGGCTTACCTGTACAGAAGTTTATCCCATCTCCTGTGTACCCGGTGTTGCAGAGACACACCTCTGAACCATTTCTAGTCTGACATTTTGCATGCTTATGACACTTTTTGCAGAAATCAGACAATTTGCATGGGTCCAGGAGAATAAAAAGCCATGCTAATCAAAACACCAAACATAAGCACATCAGACAGAGGCACAAAAACCACTAAACACATCATATGGCCTAAAATGGTTACAATTTAAGCGACTGGCTTTCAGGTAATATTAATGACAAATCGAAATTCCTTAAAAAGACAAATAGTGCTTAATCCCAAGATATCGCACAACGTATTTTTAAAGTTAGGTGCGCACATCCTGTTTGGAAGCACATCGTAATACTTTGTTGTATAATAAATATAGTAATGCTCATCTGATATATACTGAATAGTACAAAGAGCTTACTTACCCGCTAAAAGTACAAGTTTCATTGGGGACTTTAGTAAAGACTCCATACTTTGCCTGGAAGACCGCTGCTTTTTAGCTCAAACCTTCTGTCTGGTGACGTTTGCCATTTCCTTACATCAGCTTTCCTGTTTCCTCAGACCTTGCCCTTCCTGGGCTGTTCTTTAATCAGCTTTAACAAACACCAGCAGTCCAGGACAACAGCCAGTTAGTTAGCATTTTATTAAGCCAATGTAGGGTGAAAAGATTAAACATGTTAGCAGAAGCTGTTTTTGATTTATTCATTGCTTGTGTGCTTGATTTCTAAAAAAGATTTTAATTCTTCAAATCAAAAATATGTGCATAGGGAACAATACATAATTTGTTATCTGAGTATCCCACCTCCTTCTCTTTTCATCTGAATCATTTGAACAAAGAACAATATACTTCCATTTATGAGGTTGCATGTCAGTACAGCATTCACCTACTGCACAAAAATGAACTCTATAATACTTTTTGCTCTGTAATCTGACTTAATTTATTTAGAAGTAAAATCAGTGGTGAACTACTGATCAAAGCCACAATCATATTACAGTATCGTAAAATACAATCAAATGATGTATGTCCATTCTTGTTTGAAATGAGGGAAAATAAAGACTAGCGTGCTGTTTTAAGTTGTCAGTTAATGTACCAAGTGTGTCTTTAAATATAAACCATAACATAAAACACTTGCTGATTTTATTTATTTCTACACCCTTCAAATGGAAGTGGACATACTGTTTCTGTGAGAAATCACCAGGAGTCTACTCTGGATACAGCAGGGCCTCCGTCCTCATTTGAAGTGTATATAAAATAGTAATCGTTATTGAAATGGTACAGAAAAGTGAATATGATGCTGTTAGAACATTAAATTCCTATGAAAACAGTTTCATAATGGAAACCAACAGTAAAGTGAGAAAGTAACAGGGGTGCATTTCATTATATAATGCAGTGATTTTATTACATTTAAAATAAAAATAATGAAAGTCCGGGAACATGATCAATAGGAATTCTAACAAAAGATTTATTTACTCGAGTAAAATTTTATCATCTTGCACCTGCAGGGTAGGGGTATTAAATCTCACCCTTGCTGCCTATCTGTGGGGTCTGCAAGCCCCCTTCACATTGTGCAGCTTTCCTATGGAGACTCCTGTTTCCTGACAAGGTCTAAAAAACATGCAGTCATGCAAACTG
>JAACJT020000028.1:8502777-8514787 GCA_009936485.2 Gymnarchus niloticus | reverse complement strand
CCTTCACATTGTGCAGCTTTCCTATGGAGACTCCTGTTTCCTGACAAGGTCTAAAAAACATGCAGTCATGCAAACTGTTTCCTGTAATGTACGACTGTGAGTGTTTGCACAAAGATGAACTCCTGTCTCATCCAGGACGTCCCTTGCCTCGTGCCTGTGTTTCCTAGGACTGGCTCCTGGTTCATTGTGACTCTGCACTGGATTTAGAATTGGAAGATGGATCGAAGCTTTAACCGTCAGTTTTTGTGGCATTAATGCCAATAATGGTTTTATTCATAAAAGTTATTTTAAGTCAGAAGCAGTTCAGAAGCTTTTACATAAATTAAAGTGAAATAAAACATTTACCAATGCTAACCAAAACGTATACAGTATATGAGAACAGTTTAGTTATTATATCACATATTATCATTATCAAAGTCACCTTCAAAACTCTAATGAAGTGGAATGGCACACTGATTTCTAGCTTAAATGTTGGGAGAACTGGCTGAAATAAGGACTGCGAATCGTCAAAAGTGTTTTATACAATGAACAACAGCATGTGATCATGGGAAAACTTGTGCTGAATCGTGGGAGCAAGTTAACACTTGTGAGTAATAATGTTCTTATTTTCTGTCATCAAAGCGTCTGAAATTATCGTGCATTGAATTTCTTTCATCATGTGCATATTAAAAGTAAGATCGGCTTTTGTCACATTGCCAGGTGAACTGGTCAATTGTCAATGGGTGCAACTAAAAATATAAAGCATTTTGAATTTTGTCTGATTTTTTTGTATATTTTATTTTTGTATATATTTTTTTTTCCAAATTAGTGTTACTGGGTGAACAATAGAACAGTCTATGTGCCGTACCAGGACAATTGGCGGGTTAAAATGGGCATATCTGATTAATGGAACTGAAATTTGAAATTCATCAAGTCCATGAAACATTTTTTTTCATATCTCGCCATGTTTTTGATATACTGTATATTCTTATTGAAGGTTCACACACACACACACACACACACACACACACACACACACACACACACACCTTATGATTGTTCTCATTTTTTATTATTCTTAGGTTATTCTGTTGTTATGTTATAAATGACTTCCAAATATAATGTCTCTGTCTTACCTCAAATTAACTATCATGAAAACATCTGCTTTTGCCTCTGGGAATAGTGATAAATTGAGAATCATCCATCCATCCATCCATCCATCCATCCATCCATCCATCCATCTATCCATCCATCCATCCAGTGCAATGTTGTATGGAGAACTGGAATCTATCCCAGCCAGCATAGGGTGCAAGCCAGGGAAACATACTGTACATTCATTACCAGTCTTATATGAAACTGAAAATGATGAATCAGGAAACACGTTTACTTAGTTTAACTAGCAAATCCATGAGTGAACCACAGGTGTTTGCACTCTTACCAGTTCTTACTAAAAAGATGACTGCTACTCAGCATGGTTAAATCACAGCAAGACTGGCCATTGTGAATTAAATTTGAAATGAATTTGTAAATTTTGTGGTAATGGTCTACTCACAAAAAAGATATATGTTTTATGGAGTGCATGACAGATGCACCACTGTTTCATAACCAAAATAAATAAATAAACAATGCATCATCTTTAGATAATGCATTTAATTATAACAAATGTATTTGTAGCTTTTTAGGTAGTATATTAGTATCATTGCCCAAGATATTACTGCTAAACTGGAGGACTCCAGGAATTTATTATCTTTAATGATTGTCTGGAGTCCCTAAATAAGGCATTTTTTGTTCATAAATGTATATGCTCAGCTAATCTTCCTAATGAAATAAATGTACAACACAAATTCTAAAGAGTGTGCAAATATCACTGAAAAATAGCTACATAAATACACTTATTGTGCAAATGGTCAGTAAAAGAGGTGCATAGAAATAAATACGACCACTCTTTCAGATGTAGTTATAGGCAGTAAAACTGCCATGTTTAAGCTCATATGAAACATAGAAATGTACTGTATGCTCGGTTGTTTCAGCCTCAATGGCTGCAATATTAGATGCAAATGATGCTGAGAGCGACGCCTGTTTGGAGGACCTTCAGTGATTAGTCTATCTAAACATGCTAACTTTTCAAGAAGAGCCATGCCTACAATGGTGCTGGCAGGGAAAATGCTGGAAAGACATGACCAACGTGGGGCAACTGTAGCCAAAAGTTTAAAAGGCTCACGCTGATGTTCGATTCGCAAGACAAAACAAGTGACATGAGAACAATCACCTGACTGGCAATTTTAGTGCAGGCCATTACCAGAAAACATGATCAAGTATACTTTTTCAAAATATTCACAGCAAAGTAAAATTTCGTTGAGTTGCAGTGTATAAACCGCTTTGTAATCCTCTATTTTTTTGCTGATTTGGAACTGATGTGTTGCTAAGGAGACACAGAACATTGTAAAAAGTTACATGGTCAAACCAATCATCCTGTTCCCTGTTGTCAGTACATGCATGAATGACAAAAGAAACCTGGGTGCTTGTATCTCATGATGAAGGGCTCTGGAAACCATTTTGCAATGTGGAGTGTCTTTCTAAATGCCAACGCTTACCAAAAACCCCTCGTACAGTTAGAAACTCTGATACTTGAAATGACTATATTGAACAGTCTACCTCCATGCTATGCCCAACTCCGACATATCTATTTAAGTCCAGTCAGTATAAATCTGATTACCTTTGACCCTTACCATTAGAATGAATGTCAGCACATTATGATGAAAAGAAATTCCCGGAGAAAAAAAGTCGGAAAAGGGCTACAAAGCCTATTTTTAAAGCTCTTTGGTTCCAGCTAATCACAGACGCATTTTCTAAAAAGAGAATGCTTGGGAAAGTTTTGAATTCCATGAGTGGATTTACAGCCAACGATTTCTGCAACCTACCAGGAACGTGTAGTCTTCTCTCACGTCAGCTGAATCAGAATATCTTTATTGTCATTGTAACGGGTACAACGAAATTAAGTTGCTGCTTAAAGCTGCTTCACCAGCCCACTATTAAAAAGAGTAGAATAATCGTATGAGTGACATGGTGAAGAATGACATAAAAACTCTGCTAACTGAATCAACATGAATGCTTGTTTGCCAGTCTGAATTTTTGTATATGTTATTTTTGTATATACTGAATTTTTTTTTTTACCCAATTAATGTTACTGGGTGAAGAATAAAACCGTTTCTGTGCCATACCAGGACAATTGGCAGGCTAATATGGGCATATCTGATTAACGGAACTGAAATTTAAAATTCATCAAACCCATGAAACATATTTTTTCATATCCTGCCATGTTTTTGATATGCTGTACATTCTTGTTGAATAATCTATATGATCTTCAAGAGCTCTGAAGTAACATTCTTTGGGTATATCAGTCAAAAGTGTGTGTTTTTGTCAACTTAGGCCCCATTATGTCTATAAAAATATCAAACCATTCATACAGAGAACTTGATACTATCAGTCATGGTACTAATTTTTGGGTGGGTTGGTGATGATGTTCTGCTGCATCATTACATGGATGACTTGCTATTATTGAATCAGCCATAAATTTGCTCTGTATGGCAGAACTCTACAAGAGAATGTTTGGTCTGTGAGCTGAGGCTGAAATGCTACTGAATTATGCAGCAAAATGATGACACGAAGCATACAACTACTGTCCTTCAGAATAAATGAAATATGAGAAATACTGATGTTTAAACCCCACTGTGGCAAGACCTGAAAGATGAATTTCATGCATATCAACTTACAGATGTCGCTGTATGGATGAAGTTCATGGAGGAGTGAGCCAAAATTCCCCAGTGAAGCTGTGAAGCACTCATCAACGGCAAAAGGAAACATTTGATTGTAATCACGCAAACGGATATTGTGAGTATGCGAGAGATCACTTTTTCACACAGTGACACTGAGGGATATGTCATCTTACTAAATAGAAAACCCCATTTTTGAATTCTGGCTCCCTGTTTTGGTTAAAGATCCTATAACATTAAGTTTTGAAAATATGCACGTGCGTAGAAAATACCATAGAAGGCACAATTTACTGTTTATAACACTGTGTCGTATCTGGTGACAAATAAAATGAACTCGCCAATTTTTGGGTAGAATTTTAAGATTTTGTGATAAATCACATTATTAGTTTAATTTAAAAAAACTTAAGAACATCTGTTAAATGAAGTAAAAGGTGTTTCATTAAAGTGAAGAACTTCTGAAGTTACTGGGTTTTATAATAATTTCATGCCATATGTTGTTCATTAATCAATGGCACTTGTACCAATTACCAAACTTTTCATAGAATTGCATAATTAAGGAAACTGGAAGCAGAAAATGATGAATAGATTTTTTAAAATTGAGAAATAAGTCAAAGTGACATATCCATATGCTAAAAAGACACGATAAAACTACAAATTAAAGATCAGATTTGTCCCACCTTGCGTGTGACTAATTAAGAACATCGATTGTAAGGACAATAATAAGTATATATGCAAACTACATCATAAGTCAATAAAAAATGCAGCTTGCTACACTGAATGACTTTTACATTACGGCAAGCAGTGGCAGCTTTACTGTCTGATTTCCAAAAAAAATATTGCTATGAAATCATGCTGTTCATGCATATAGCATGAAGACGATATTATTCAGTTATTCCCCTATTATGATCTGTGCAGTGACTTGCTGTGCTTTCTGACTTTATTTCAAACCCTTATGCAGTGAGCCTTTTATAAAAATTTTGAATAAATGAATGGTACAATTGCTAAACTGCAAAAAAAAAAATAAAAAAAAGTTTTGAACTACAGTTACAAGCACACAAATGCAGATCTGAAGGGAAATACGATGCCTCAAGAATCTACACATTTGAATCCCTGCTGGTTCTAAAAGAGTATCTCTCATCATTGTGATTAACTGATTATTCTGAATGTTTCATTGCATTTAAGTGACTTTAAAAAAAAAAAATATTCAACTTCAAAAAATTGAATTTCCACTAGTAAGTCATTTACTTGTTGGTGTCATTAACTTAGGTTTATTTTTTTTTCTGTTTTTAGCAAGTTTCATTAATTTGTGGATTTCAGTGGATTTAATCAAGATGTCTCACAATGTTTTGTGACTTGTAGAAAATATAATATGGTAATTCAAAGGCTGCATTTAAATTACAAAGATTACATTTAAAATTATTTTGCCAGCAAACTTTTCAGAATGGATTTATAAATATATTGTGCAACAGACACAGTACACCCTGTGGGGGTCATCAAAAATGACCAAAATTACATGTCATGTAAGCTGCTGTGCTTCGATTTCGGGAAATAGTCACTCTGTGACCTGTTAAAGCAGGCTGGAAACAAAGACAGGGCTGAGAAGTCAGCCAGTCCACTTCCTCCCTCATCTAGTAGGGAACAGCATCTGAACCCAAGACCATCTAGAATAGGTGGCCGGAGCTGCGCCTGACCCTACGGCTCATTCTCGATAGGAGATCTCCTGTGAGAATTCATATTCTCACACTACAAGATTTCTCTAGCTCTCCATCGTTCTCCGAAACAAATTTCATACATTGCGTTGCCTGTGTGTCTCTCGCACGGAGGATATAAATCAAGTGACCTTAAGGTTACAGCACATGTAAGCATGTGTAGCTAACAGAAGCCAGGATACAGTGAGCAGTACCTGATAAACCACAAATTGGGTTATTTTCTGGTCATATTCTGCCAACCCATGAAGAGTAATGACATCAGCAGAACACTTTTTTCTCCCCAAACTTAAAGTGTACCTCTGAGGTTTTGTCAATTGCTTCATTCTCACTTTCCTCTTATGGTTTGCTATATTAATGTAGGGGACATTGAGAATTGTGCAGGTTTTTTCCACCTGCAATATATTCAGCATCTGACACTTTGATCATAAAAGGTTGACACGTAAAGGCACTGAAATTTAATTAGAGTACAGAGTACCCGCAGTGTCAGTTTTCACCCACATATTGTTACATTATAGCAGAGCCGTTTGGGATAAAAAAAGGAGAAAATGTTAAATATCTCTGGATTTAGTAGGGCGCAATAAAAATGTCAAGTGCTTGTTTTCTAAATACTGTATGTGTCTGAGTACATGTGACACAGTTGCCTCTCCAAGAGTAATTCTGTTTCCCTGTTTGAAAGACAAATTAAACTGAAACAGACCAACAAGGCCTACAGCTGGGATGTTCAAACTCAGCAATTCAATTTCTTCAAAAAGCAACTTTTTGAAAGAAAAAAACTGATGCTTATTATGGAAATATCTTGTTTTTTTGTCAGAGTTCCTATCAGAATTTTGGGGTTCACCAGCCATCATTTGTGTTGCTTCTGTGCAATTTTGACTAATTTAGCACCTATTTACTGATGTCAATACTACAACGACACAGTGTTAATTTAAGTAGCACAATGCCTTTATATTTTTACGCTTCCCTTTCAAATATTTAACTGAAATGAATCCTTGTCGTCAGCTATTTTTAGTTTTTGTTTAGCTAAACCTTAATGGGTGGCAGATATTTTTACCAAGCCATTTTCTAAAAACCACTTACCCAAAACAGGGCCACACTGAAACTATAACTTATCCCAAGACAATGAGACATCACAGAGCACATTCTCACACATACAACATGGACAAAAGAGACACAGCAATCACTGTTTTTTTGGACACGTTGAGGAAACTTGTCCAAAATCTCCTTGCAAAATACTGCGGACTGCACAATGAACCCACAACTGGTACAGGCTGGTGGAAATTCAAACTCTGCTACATATTCTTACTCCTTTTGCAAGAAGGGTGCAATATTTAATTAATTTTTATATCTGCTGTTTGGGCTTGTGAACAGCTTTCCTTACTAGAAAACCATACAGAGTAATTGAAATGAACCAAAAGTTGTCCTTGCATATTTTGCTTAATGCTTATGATCGGCATACAAGCAATCTAATCATCGATTGTGGTGAGCGATTGGCTCTTGAGAGTGCTTGCTCCTTGATGAGCCCTCATGACTGTATAATTGTGTGTATTTATGCAAGGTTTAGAGCCATAGATTTCAGCCTTTGTATCTTAGATTAGATCATGCTTTCTTTGATGGTTTCAGTTTAGTGAGGCCAGGAATAGTGTGAAAATTAAGGCCAGCTACTTTAAAATTACTTAAAAATGTAATTTGACAAAAGTAAGGTACATGTGCAGTCTAATAAGACTAAATGTGGTGTCTATTACAAATCCAGATAGCCTGCCGTTCAAGGCTGGACTTTAGCCTGCTCCCTAGTGATGCAGCTCATTAGATACCACACTACATGGTTCCCTCCAATATATATTGAGGGAAGGTTTTCAAAGGTTTGTATTCTGAAGGTAATGAATTCAAACTACATTGTTATGGAAACCTTTCTCAGACAATGGTTTTCTGTTTATTTTCTTAGATTGGCTATTTCCTTTTGTATACGTAGTATGTGCTTGTTGAACATGGCAAGAAAATTAAAGTGCTGATATTTTAATAGTGATCGATCGATCGATCGATCCATCCATCCATCCATCCATCCATCCATCCATAACCACTTACGTAGTGTAGGCTTTGTGCTGAGTCTATCCCAGAATGCACAGGACATGAAATCAAAATCTAGTTGGATGTCCTGAATTATATGGGATTCAGGGCTGTAGAACATCACTGGATGTCTAAACTTAGTAAAATAAAAAAAAAAACATCTAATGTCAGCAGTACGTATTCATACCCTGAACCTATAGGGCTGAAGGAGAATTACGCTGCATACGTGAACTAGGTCATCTGTAACATGTCAATAAGGCTAATTATAATCAAAACAAAGAAAATTAGAAACCAGACAGGGGAGGCAATAAAGTAATTGCCTCATCAACACTACCAGTGTCTCTTTGAGTGCCATCTGGCAACTTGTAAATGCGCACTTCTTACACTTATAAATTTTTCTAATTTTAGGTACAATTTTTGGTACCCCATTTTCTTAAAGTGTCTCTAACAAAGCAGGATGTCAGATTTTTCATTAAAAACAGCAAACCGCAAGTGTTATTGCTGTGGGAGGACACAGGGTTCAGATTCGAGAGCGTTAAATGGAAGTATTTATTGAACTGATGTGTGCAACATTTCTGATTTTAGCAAGTTTATTTTGGACATTGCATTACATTTTTGTATTTTTTTTGTTCAGTGCTATACTGTTAATTTTACTTAAAGAAAAAAAAAAAACTATAAAAGTGATTAACCACAAAAAAACCCATAATTATATATTGTTTATAGTGTACAAATGAATAGTTTTACATTACTCCAGGTCAGAATTTGCAGCATTTGCGTATATAAAATTAATATCTTCATATAGTGTATATATATGTATGTATTGTACATAATGATGCATCCAAAATACAATGAAGATAATAAATGTTCAGTATGGAATATACAAATCAATAAAGGTGACTAAGTTTGCCTAATCAATTAGATGATAAATAATGTAATGATTTTTGGTTATGCTTTTGTTCAGCTCTATTTTTCGTTATAAAACTGAAAAATTGAAACTAATAGCAACTAACATCCCTTAGCATTTCGCTTGCTTTTGTTCATGATAAAATTAAAACAGTAAATATGAATCATTTTCCATCAAAGAGATGTAGGTAATCTCTCTGCAGTATCTCATCTCAAAATGAGTAAATGACTAATCGCTTGTCTCCTTCAGGGTGTTAGCAGCCTTGAACATTCAGGTGAGGGATTTTGGAAACAGGTATGAATCACATATGCTTGTTTCTGATTGGTTGGCAAATGAGAAACGGTTGTGTCAGGGTTCTCACATTTCTTTCCTTGCGCATCCAAACTGTGTTTTCACCAAGAACCCCAAGAAAATGCCGGGTCAGATATTTTACCAAGTCTACTTATAGCTCAACAGCAGGGGGCAGTAGTGATGCAGGACAGCACAGGGCAGAAATTCTTGTGTCTGTAGATTTTTTTTTCTGATAATATTTTTGGTTGGCATTCATACAAAACCACACATAGAATTTTGATTTTTTTGAAATACTTGTACCATTTTGCCTGATATCAGTACGCTTTCAAATAAAATTTTATTTGTTTTATACTGTGATACTAATCTGTAGTGACTTTCAGATTAAATTAATCTGAATAATCCACCCAATTATAAAAGTTACAGTAGTTAATTTTAGTTAATTGCATAAGTTAAAGTAATAATAATAATAATTGCTATTATTTTAAACTATTGTTGTTGTCATGAAACAGATGAATAAATAAATAAATACCACGCAATGTATTTAACTTTAAAATGAATGAACAAGTAACATTATTTAATTTTGAACATATGTAAATAGCATATTTGTCAAATGCAAATGTCTCCCCTACTCAAATACGTAGGTAGATAGGAATAATCATTCAAGAAATAAGCAAATAAATATCATTGCAGCCCCCCCTTCTGTCAGTGCTGAGAATGTTGGATTTGTCAAGGTCATAAATTGTATTCCAGTGTTATATTCTGTTTGGTGCTGTTGCTATGGAGAAAACAAATTGGACAAATTGGGCCCTGTAACACAGTGATGCATGCTTTTAACAGGAAAGTGAACAGAACGTCTACTTTCTGGACCAATCGTACTGTCAGACGTTTACTGAGAACCTTTGAAATTTTATTTTGTTCTCTTCTGTTTTTATAAAGCTGGCATTTATTCGACGCTTTTTATGATTTTAAGTGACAAGAACGGCGAATGATACGTTGTAGAGAAACAATTGCTGTACTTGGTTATCATAAGTAATGTCAGGAAGGACATTAGTCCACTGTTGAAGGTGCACATTGACAGCGTTTATGACTGTTTACTCATTGCTGCTAAAATAACTGTAACGTGATTAATGAACACACACATTTTTTGATCTTGGCCTACAATAATCTTTAAAGATATGTTCAGGGTACTTTAACATCAGTTTAGCACTCTTTAATCTCAAAATTCCTTTTAGAATGTTATTTTTGTAAGTAGTGAATGGTAGGATGAATGATCACTGTAGTTATTCCCAAAGCGTGATACAGCCCTGACTTTCAGTGCCATTTATATCTCTATTTATTGTAGATATGCAACATCTGCTATTAAGATACTCTGGAAAACTGCTTAGGAAAACATTTCCAATGAAAGCTGAATATCTTAGAATACCACAGAAAAATATGCTGTGCAATTAAGTGGAGCTACAAAGTGATTGCATTAAAATCCTTGTTAATGAAACTTAGTGTCCACATTACAATGAGTAAATAGAGATTTTTTCAGTGTTCTAGTAAATACAAAAATATATTTTATAATGTATATGATCTGAAATTCCTGATAATGTCGTTGTACCACGTTTTAATTCTATGCTAGATCTCATAGATCATACTGTTCTGGCTAGCCTGAAAGACAAATATAATAGATCACTACAGTAAACTAAGATAAACAACTGATTATTGAATGTGCAATCTTTGTTTTCATTTCTGAGAGACAAAGACATATATTTGAAGCCTGGTTGCATGTAAATTCAGTCCCCTATGTTTGTTGTTGCCTGCAAGATTATCTGACTCATAATGCCTTGCACGTGTGACATCAACAGAAAACACTAAAATCAGATCTAAGATAGAAAAACTCATAGGCCACGTAAAGATCATAAATTATATTCGCCAGCCTTAGTTGTATGCCTTGTGCCTACAAATGCCTTAGGTAATGAAGCTGAAGCTGAAATCGGATTTGTTGGGTTTTAAATAGGGTCAGCTGACTGGTTTGAGAAGGTGTGCTACCAGGACAGAATTAGTGTCCGCGTGTGTTTTCTTCAATTTTGTTGTTGATTATTTAAAGGGATCATAGTCCCATTATGTGTGAATAAATACTGAGAGAAAAAAAAAATTGTGAATAACCTTTTTTGCCTGAATTTTATTTCTATACTTGTATTATGCAATTGGCTTTATTGGTATCAGAGTACTAGTAGTTCAGAAATTGATGTAATGCAGCTGGAGGACCAGGATAAGAACCAAAAGCAGGCAGGCTGAAAGCCCAGGAGAGGGTCATGCGAGGTGCCCCTGAGCCAGGTATTTAACCTAAATCACTCGCGTAAATGTCCATCTGTGCAGAACTTTAGGCCATGAAAGTCCCTTTGGATAAAAGAATCTGCTAAAAGAGTAATTAATACACTACAGTTTTAGAATATTAGTATATATTGAACAGTAGGGGGAAAAGGTACTGGGGGTTTTGTTATTCTGATAAAGACCAGTGAAAGGAGTGGTTTTCAGTTGGGTTAAACAAATATCAGCAGATAAATATTATAATGACAATACATTCCAGCTAGAGAAATTCCCCTTGAGAAATATATGTATAGCAACATTATTTTTTTATGATGACCTTTTTTCGCTGAAGCAATTCATTTTCTCATGCAGTTTCTTGTAACTTGGCAAACATGGTAAATAAAAGAATGAGTTAGTCATTTCGTTCCATGCCAGTTTTTATCAGTTAAAGCTGCCCTGAGGTATGTCCAGAAAGGTCAGCTACCTGCTGTCTTATCACAGCTGCCCTTACGTGAGTGCCATCTGGGTCACTGCAGTCACTCTGTGTAGTCAGAGTTCAGGGAACAACCAATGCACTAAATTCCACAAGGGATGAACGGACAATAATAAACTGGTTTTGTTTCTTAGCAATGAACAACTGACTTTTGTTCTGTGACAAAAGCTTTTCAAAGAATCAGTCTAGCTTGCTCCAAATTGTAAAGCCTTGCAAAAATCCAGGGGAAGAGAACAAGTCACAGCCCACCTGTTGAATCCGGAAGAACATTTAGAGTCACAAGCATCTTAAAGCTACTTGAACGAAAAAGGTCTGCTAGTCACTGTACTAATGGTCTGTGGTCTAAATCTTGAAACTTTAGCCACTGTTTCTCAAGTACCTTTATTGTGAACATAATCTTTTTTTGTTTGCTTCATTATGCAGCCCCTCATGACATGACATGTTACAAGTGCAGTGGTACGGCAGTATGTTTTAACTTACCATGTAGGGACTTGAATGCAGC
>JAACJT020000028.1:8484601-8502677 GCA_009936485.2 Gymnarchus niloticus | reverse complement strand
CCTCATGACATGACATGTTACAAGTGCAGTGGTACGGCAGTATGTTTTAACTTACCATGTAGGGACTTGAATGCAGCACCTCATGACATGACATGTTACAAGTGCAGTGGTACGGCAGTATGTTTTAACTTACCATGTAGGGACTTGAATGCAGCCCAATATCTGGCATTCTCACTCGGAGCTTTGCAAAGTGTACACACTTTAAAAAGCTGCCTGACCTTTATGAAAAGAAGGCTGACACAAACTAGAGATTCAGAAACTAACACAGTCCTAAAATGTTGGCACAACGAAAATTAAATGCATTCAGCGCATGCACCAGCTGTTGAAGGCCTTGCGGAAGGCTCCGTATCGCAACTATTTATTGAAAGAGTTTTCTGCTTGTGGACGAAGGAATTAGAAGGATTCATTACTCTATTCACAGAGAAACCACAAGCTATTGCTTTCCAGCCAAAGCAATCACTGTGGAATATTTAACTGTACAGGACCCACGTACCACTGGATTCCCTGAGAAAATAGAGCCAAAAATTAAATAAACATTAAACATTTTGGGGGAGAAAGAATAAATCTCTCTGAATTTTCATAACTCAGACTGAAAGTGAAATTGAAAAGGGATATAACGGTAGAAAAAGAACTTCACATGTTACAACTGCAATAACTCATTTTTATATTAATACTCATAGGCTCACTTTCTTCATCTTGAAGTATGTGTGTTAAATCCATCCTACTAGGAGACTGAGCCAAGTCAAAATCAACAACCACATTGTATGCAATCACAGGACATTACCACTGGCACCCAATTTTGCTTATATTTCTAAAAAGTGTGTGGAAATCGTGTTAAGGAAAATTGAGCCATTTATAGATTTCTTAAATGATACCTGATCATATTTATCAAACATGCAATCTTTCAGTTAGTGGGTCTATATTTAATCATACTGTATTTCTATTTTATTGTAGTACAGTTTATTTCAATATTGGTGTAGAAATTGTGGCATCACGACAGTCATTATACTTGACAAATTCCTCTACCTTTTTATTGAAGCACAGTGTCCTGTAAAGACACTCACTATGATTCATATTCATTGTATTTCATTAAATGGTCATCGATGTTTTCACCTTCATTTCTGATTTGAGCAGTAGCTAAACTTAACCTAGTGGACCCAAGATAAATAGTTCATTGAATCACGCTGAGTAGTGAAAGCTGAAACCTTTAAACTTTATGCAGTACCCAGCTGGCCAGGATTCCCTGCTGTTATGAAACAAACTAAACTATGATAGTGACCAATGTGAAATTAAATGCCGTAATCTCATGACTTCACATGTTTTGTCATTCTGATCTGAAGAATACTGTATAAATCCTTGTGGCTCTGTAGACCTAAAGCATGTTTGCTTACATTAATTTTTCTTGAGTAATAAAATTGTATAATGCATGCATTCATCATATAAGGTTACAGAATCAAACGGCAACATTTCGTTTTTTTACAACAGGAAAGGATCATTACTCAAAATCATTACGCTAGAACATTTTTGTCCATTATTTACAGCATAATTAAATAAGCAAACTGTTTATAAATGTGTATTTAAAATGCATGCTTCGATTAAGTATGAATTAATACGTTACAAAATATATTATTAATTGCCAATTAAATTGTAATTATGTATGATGTTATATATTTTAACCAGAGTTCTAGATGAGAGAGCACTGAATGAAAGGCCAGTGAGAAATGAATGTACATAAACTCCATTCTTACCATTGCATATTTTTCACACGATGATCTAATCAGGGATTGAGTGTTGACTCAGACAGTACCATTGCGGCTTTATATCAACCAGGTTGGGGGAGTTAATCTCACCCCCTGATTTTGTGTGTGTAGTTTGCACGTCGTCCACATGACTGTGGAAGTTCTCTCCAGGCACTCCAGTTTCCTCCCATGGTCCAAAAATGTGCAGTTGCGTGCCGTGGGGTTTATACATTCTGCATAGCATGTTCGCTGAATGGACTGCAGTCCAATCCAAAATGTTCTCCTGCCTTTTGACCTGTGCTTCAGACTGACGGTGACTCAACACTGGATAACTTATAAATATGGATGGAGTTATCATTTTAAATCATCTGTTTCTGTGGCTTAGTGAGGTAGCAGTAAGCCTATGGTAAACTGTCTGTGTAAATTTTGTAATTGTGTAATTTAAACTGTAAACCTAGAAAAAAATAAAAATAATAGAAAGACTTTTTTTTTTCTGCATACCAGCCTGTCTGGTATCAATTTATGTGTCTAGCATCAGCTCTCAAAAACTCTCCGTATTTTGTATTGTGCATAGCCAGATAGATGTATTTTTAGAAGCAGGGATTTTAAAGATGACACAGAATACTCAAGCTTTTGCACCCTTGGGTGCTGAAATGCACAGGGACAGGCAAGCTGAATGACTACAGAAACATAAGGATACTGTCAGACGGAGAATTATAGATGTCTGACACACCTTTGAATTTTTTCTCACCCAGGGCATCGGTGTGTATGAAAGGGTGGGGAGGGGGTGTGGCCACCGCAGGAGAGACAGACAGGTGCTTTTGTTTTGTTTGTTTTGTGTTTAATTATTTCCAAATTTCATTTGTTCCTGCATAAGTTAGATATTGGCGTATTGTTTTTTTTCACCCCAAGTAACCTCGACGACAGCTTCCGTATTGGTATGTGTTCGTTTGACCCTGCTTAATCAAACCTCTTTCCTGTTACAGTGGAGCTGCCGTCGAGACCCACTCGGAAAACAAAACAATAAGACGTTTATTTTACTCTATCTTATCGGTCAGACTGTAATTGGTTTGTTTGAATAAATGATCATCATGCTAAATACGTACTGGCCAGTCAGGAATGTTTCATGGGCCACAGTATCGTCTCCAGTGCTGTTCAGCCTACTGCATATATGCAGTGCCTTTATTATCAAAAAGCATGGTGTTCATTACCATCGTTATGTCCATGACACACATCCACATGTATCTGTGACAAGCAAAATATTTAACTCTCTCAGCTTGAAAGCTGCGTAAAGGACATTGCAAAGTGGTTTGTACTGAACTTTCTCCTGCTTAATTCTAAGAAAACAAAGCATTAGCATGATCTATGTCAAGCATGTTCTAAGTCTTTTAAGCTGAACCTAGATATCTTTAATGTCAGTGTACATTCCACAATAAAAACCTTGGTAATGAGAACATTTGGCTATGATATTTAAAAGCCAAAGTGACTTTGTTGAATATGACCAAGGACATGAAATGTTATCTTTGACACCATTGCTGTACTGTAGGTGCCACCTGCTCACTGTTCCTTTTGATTGTTGTTTATTGGTTTATTCTGTACCATTTGGACACTTTCCTGAAGTGTCTACATCTGCTGCCAAACCAATCTGCAAATTTTTTTTATAGCAATCAGCTTGCATGAACTTTTAACTAGCTTCCTCCTGTGACTCTTGTCAGGATTAGTGGTTACAAGATGGGTAGATGGATGGATGGATGGATGGATGGATGGATGGATGGATGGACGGACATTTAAATATTGTGCACCTCCCAGTGCACAATATGTGTATGTGTATGTCAACCTTAGAAAGATGACGAAATTCCATTAAAACATTGTATTTTAGGGATCTTTTTCCTGTAAACACCAACCTGATTATCCCAAAAATGCTATCCCCTGGCAAAATGTAAGAGCACAAACACAACAGAGCCTATACTCATACAGAAGTATGAACAGGTAGTACAGCCAGCTTAGTGTTTGGTTGCCAAGCAATGCCATGGCATAGTTTTATATCCCACAGTATTAGATTTAGCAGAAAACAGATAACAACAATTGAACTGGAATGAGAAGTTATGCAAGTCGCCTATGAAGTGCATGGACATGAGCACACCATCCTGACTGGATTGCCCCATAATGCTTGGGTACAAGACGTTGGACCCTTGTCTTTGTAGAGGCTGGAAAACTGCTGAAAACCCATGGGCAGGGAGAGATGGAAGGGGGGAAGAATAACTTATTGAGGGAGGTGAAAATGGTGGTATGATTCTATTCTAGTAAATATACATCCGTCTATAATGCTTGCATGTAAGCAAGTTTTAAGACTGTTCAGAAACTTCACTTTGCAATGTGGTAATGTGAATACAAAAACTTTCTGAACTCTTTGTTCTGCAGATTTTGCATAGAGGTGCTTTTTGTTTGGTTATATGAAATGGATCCTCTTAATCTTTCTTCAAACTTTCCAATAATTGCTAGCTGACAGTCACATCTGAAAAAGTTTCCGTTGTCTCGATATTGATGTCCTGTAATTACTTTAAGGAGTTACTCAGCGGTCAATGGTACTACAAACATAAAACCCAGAAGTAAACCTTAAGAAACTCCACTAGGCCAGTAAAGTCGCTTAGTAGTACACCCACAGGGCCCTAATGTGAAGATTCCTACTGCAGTGTAACAGTAGTAGTGGCTACAGTAGACATATATGAATTTTTTATACACATATTTTGAAATTGAAATTCAAATATGCTCCTAAAAAATACATATTTTAATTGTCAAATACTCAAATTGCAGATTTTGGTCCATATCACTGCCTTGGTATGTCCCCTGTTATTGCTGATGTGTGTGTGTGTGTGTGTGTGTGTGTGTGTGTGTGCGTGCGTGTGTGTGTGCGTGCGTGTGTGTGTGTGTGTGTGTGTGTGTGTGTGTAAAAAAAAACAAAACATACTTTATGTTATCAGTATTTTTGTGTTTCTGAGTTTTGGTAGTTGATGGTGTATATACATGTACCTTTGTGATATTTTATTTTATTTATTACTATTTCTGTAATAATGTTGAGCATTCATATAAATATATTAATGCTATATTAAAAGAAACATTTTAGATATTCAAATTTTCTGACATTTCTAGAAAAGGTTTTGAAAATGACACCAAATGCTAGAAGACAAAACACTGTCTTTCTGACTTTTTTTCAGGTTTAAGGCTGGCATGGTGGCTCAGTGGGTAGCCCAGCGCTGCCTGACACCTTTTACTGTGTGACGCCCTGTGCTGTTTGATTTTAAGTAGAATAAGCAGCTGGAAGATGGATGGACCAAGCCGACTTTTAGTCCTCAGGGTTGTACTTTTAACTTTGTATCTATTATCCCAATTAAAACTGTCTGTCATTTTGAGTAATTGCCAGACATCTGATAATAAAATGTAGGATTTTAGTTTGACAGAGTGAATTATCTTATCTAAAACAATTGAAGATATTAAGGCCAAGGCACAATGCAGATATACCCTAGCTAATGTAACTTCAAATGTTATGACTGAACAAATTAGCAAAAAAAAAAAAAAAAATCTTACAAACTGACACTGATTTCTTGGGTCACAAGATTTATTAAAGCCAGACATACTCTGAGACATCAAAGCAGCTAATCCTTAATTTTAACACTCACTAATGGCATTTTAGTGCGATATCTGTATCCTCATTATTTAAAAAAATCAGAAAGATTATAAGAAATATGTTGGCTGTGACATGCCAAAATGATTATATCACCTCTACATATTTAGGGTTTTTTGCCAATTTAAATAATTGTGATGGATGTCTGGTCAAAATGTGCAGAAGCAATTCATTTGTAAAAAATGATACTTTAATGGCCCCATAATGCAGCTCAAAATAAGCAGGGGAACAGTGGTTAGATGGAGGCAGGGATGAATGGGTGGTAGGTTTTATTTAGAACCTTGAAAAACCATTAATCATTATTATCGACATCAACAACAACAACAATAAATACAACATCATTAATAATAATAATAATAATAATAATAATAATAAATAATTCATCTTTATTGGTGCAGTCCACAACCTACCCTTGTGCAAATGTGGCACAAATCAGTTGTCTCCCTAATGAGAGGAAGTACAATGACTGTTTTGGGCATGGCAACGGAAAAGAGGTGAGGAGGAAATGGGCAAAACAAAATCATGCAGCACAGGATCAAGTACATTTTGTTGAATTTAAATTCTGCTTAGTTTCTCCTGTCTGGTTCAATAACATGCTATGGATGTTAAAAACCTACTCTTCAGATTTTGCCCATCTCTATTTTTTCAATCAGTTCCAATGTTTCGTCTTATTTGGGGAAGAGTTTTTTAAAGCTTCATGAAATTCGTAAGCAAGGAAAGAGATGGGGAGCAAAATGCAGCCAGACAGTGACTGGGAGTCTTTAATTATGATTACGCCTGTGATTTGAAATTGAACCGTATTGTAGATTCGATATTCATGAGCCTCGATTTGCATGTGCAGCACGGTCTCACTGCCGCCTCACACCTCCGGGGTTTTGGGTTCTATTCTAGGCTCTGTTTGTCTGGATTTTGCAGCCTGTCTCTCTATTTTGTGTGGGTTTCCTCCTGAAAGCCAAAGATGCAAACACGTCGCCCTGTCAGTGTCTCCAAATGCGATTGTATCGCATTTGAAGATCGCATCTTGACATGGTATCCAGCTGCGTTTGCTGCTTTTTGTACCAAATTAACGGCTTAACATTTAGGCTTGATCAAAGTCCTATCCCTGTCCTTCTACTCTACTCTTCCTGAGCTCTATACTCATAGCCACCCTGTACTGGATAACCAGTTATGAATAGTAATGGCTATTATAAATAGAAGTGCCCTTCTTTTATTCCCCAAACCTACACACACATAAAAATACACATTATAAATGAGTGGGCTGGCAGTGACTTTCAAGATATACGTACATTTATAAATTAGTCTCCTTGCCTCACTGAACCCTCCCATGGATGGCCGTTTATCAAATGTTAGGCACAGAGAACCAAATACATTAGGTGGACTCTGTCATTGGTTGCTGGCCGTGAACAGTGAGTGGCAGAGGAATTTGTGTTTTAAGTCATACATATACATGTGTGAAATAGATATCTAGGAAGTTCAAAAGGGTGCTTCTGCATTAGCTGGTCAATGGGAATCATAAATAATTATTATTCTCTGTCGTTGTCTGCAGAAGAAAAGGTTTGAAATGCTAAAAGTTTTTTTCTTTTTTTCTTAAGTACATAAAACCTTGAGAGTAATACAGTAAACTGAGAAGACTATTTTAACATGAGGTCTGTTTCAGGAACACTGTACTGGAGAAAGCAATTAGTTTGTGACACAGTTGATCAAAAGAAATAATTTCTTCACACAAAGGGCCTTTGGAGTAAGCTCCATAGTGACACACAGGCAGTGACGAGATTAATTTAATTCAAGTCAACAATGTGCATAATTATTTACTCAGGCAGCATGGCGGGCAGAAGCATGGCCTCACACCTGCAGTGCTGGGAGTCTGACTAAAGTTAGCATGTCCTCATCAGCTGACATCCCATCCAGGGAGTCCCCTGCCTCATGACGAGCCCGGTCTCAGGCCTGGTCACACACCATGTGACGTGTACAGCAGCGAATGGCACCGCTGGCAGCAGGCCATACATTTGTTCCGTTGACGTGCTCCTGTTTCCTGCCACGCTCCAAAACATGTGGTCTAAGTTGATTTCCAGATTCCCCGTGTTTTCCGAGTACGTGCCCTATAATGAACTGGCATCCCCAGCCTTGTGCTGGGTGCTTCCTCTGACCCTGGATAAGCAGTCATGGAAGACATGTGGATAATCCTGTAATTATGCAGCTGTCTTACTGAAGTTTTCCCACTGAAGCCACACACACACACACACACACACACACACACACACACACACACACACACACACACAGTTCTGTCATTCTAACATTGTAGGGAAGTTCCACTCATGAACTATGACAATCCTAACCCTTACCCAGCCCTAACTTTAACAAGTAATCCAACAAAACACAAGACTTAACTGTTTTGGTTTTTTGATTGCATTCACAGATTTTTATAAAATTGGGTTTTCCATTGCGGTGGCACGACTAATGGCCACACTAGATAAAAAATTACAGGTTTTCCTTCTGTGTGGGGATATTTTGTCTCCACAACACAGTATAAACATGCCCAAACACACATATACACACACAAAATTTCTGTTCTGTTTAGCTTTTGGATATAGGAGTTTCTACAGTAATTAGGTACGGGTGTGAAAGTGTCACAGTGAATAGCGACACTGAAGAAGAAGAAAACAATGATAATGACAAGGTGAATGACTCCCCAGCTCTGTAAAAACGACACGTGTTTTCATCGCCAAGCATTGGACAATATCTATAAGGAGAGAATAAGGTCAAACTGAACATTTACCTAGCAAACCAGCACGAGTATCAGGAAACATGCAGGAGATCAGCTTTGACGTGAATGGCAACAGAACGTGCCCAGCCCACTAAAGTCACTTCCATGGGCCTCACACAAGGCGGGAAAAGGCAAAATAATTGTTACTGTACTTTTGGCTCTGTGCAGTCTCCTCCTGACATCCTGGATAGAGCACTCATCGCCTCGTAAGAGCATGCTGATCAGAGGACAAGCCGCAGCTGAGCGTAATTTAGACTGCTCCCGGGGTGCTAATCGGCAATTAGCACAGGAGAGACCTGGTGGGGATTGAGGAGGGGGCCAGTGAAACAGCGACGAGTAGAGGGCCGTCATCTCCTTTCTGTCTTAATCTGTACAAGAGCTCCACTCAACAACAGACTTCCAAAACAAGCTAGCGGTAAATATGGCTACACAAGATGGTATTATGGGTAGTTTTTCTTTAAGGTCACCTAAGGAAATGATGCACAAGTTTTCCACCAGTGCTACAGGCAACACTGTTATCCTTCTGTTCATCCGTATTCCATAGCCACTTATGCAGTAAAGGGTCACATTGAGGTTGGATCACATCCCAGAAAACACAGGCCTCAAGCCAGGGGACACTCCAGGACAGAGTGCCAGTGTGTCACAGGCTACATAAGGCATTATTACAACTAGAAATCTCTTCTCTGTAAAACATACTGTACATTTACACTGGATGCCATAACTGCAAAATTGTCACTTTGTGTTGTCGCCTAACGATTTACATTTCTGATTTATGTCGTACACAAAAATTATATTTCCTGTTATTTTCCTCATGAAGAGAGTCTTTTTTTTTTTTTGGTTACCACATCATGGTTTAATTACACATTCATGCTGTTCAAAATGAGCAGTGATTGTTTTCGGTGACTTCTGCGTAATCCAAATATGGTCCTAAAGATGGACTAATATGGACAAATAAGAGTTAACCCCATTAATTCATTCTGCTAATACAACTTTTAAAACTTATTTCATATTTAGCTTCTTTCTTTTTCTTTCTTTCTTTCATGACAAAAAACTACACTCACGTTTGTGAGTTACTGCTTGATATATTTCGGCAGATATGACCTGGACTGTTATAGGTGATTTCCTCATACAAATTTCTTTCATTGACATAATTTTATTTGTTTGCTAAACTAGGCTGCTCTGCTATGCCTAAAGGAATAACAAGTTAAATTGCATCTAATTGCAGTTATTATCAGCACTGAGTGTGTTTGGCATCTGAATTTTATTTTTGAGGATCATTTACATCTTCCTGATTAATATTAAATTTGTTTCACAGGACTTTAATCCATGATTCTTTAAACGAAATCATCATGTATACAATTTGATCGTCCACAACTCCCAGGTCTTGCTTTTGCACTAAAACGGGAACCCGTGTCTTTTTCAAATATGCAATTTACTTATAAACTCATTTATTTCAGGTAGTCTTTTGTTTGATTTTCTGAACTGTCAACACATTAAAAAAAAATGCTTGTAAATGTGACCTAAATGGTCACTTATTATAAGTGGCAAAGTGCAATTTATTATTGGAATTTCAATGTTACCTCACACATTTTTTTACTAGGTGTATTTGGCCAAATGTCTCCAAATCTGTCAGCCCATCCATCCATCCATCCATCCATCCATCCATCCATCCATCCAACTTTTAATCTATTGTGTTGACAGAAGTCAAGTTTGTGTGTCTTGTCTTAGAAAATAATAACGTATACATACATCCAAAACGTTAAAAATGACAGTATACTTATATTAATTTGTAAACAAGTTAAAAGCTGATTGAATAATAATAATAATAATAATAATAATAATAATAATAACAACTCAAAGCAAAAATCTTAAACTGATATAATGTTTCAGTCACAAAGTTACACAGAGTAACCGTCACATAGGGGCCCACCAACCACTAGAGGGTCCCAGAATGTCCATGCATACAGGTTTAGACCCAATTTTGTCTGTGACTCACCCACAGGCATTTTCCTGTTAGGTATTGAATGTGAAATTTCAGCCAGCATGTTATACAAATGTGTTACTCCTCAGAACCTTTTGCTTTGTAAAATGCATGCAGAATGGGCCCCCCAAAAAATCTTGCCTACCCCCCTAAAAACAGCTTGTTGCACCCCTGGTTTCAGTTATCTTTATTTACACATCAGTACTGATTGTTGAATGGCTACCACTTCTGGCAACAATTGCGCATTGAATGCGGCTTGGCAAAACTGTTCTGTAACACAAACTTCGTTTATAAAGTCAGTAACATCCAGGGCAGGCAAAGCCAAAGTCCAGCTCATGGGTCAAATGCAGCCAGCCAACAGATTTTAAACGGTCTGAAGCCTCACTATTAATTAAAATGCATTTCAAGAGGCCCACAGTGCATCCATTGCAATTTTGCTTTTCACTTAATAGTAGCAGCACTCTCAAAATAGCTGTGGGCCACCGTATTTTTGAAATGAGTGTCATCATGAAAAAAATCTCATGGTGCAAAAATGTTTGCCCACAACGGAAGTGCTGCAAAGGAAAGGGCGCAGCATACATTGGGAGTTCAGTTTAAGGATTTGCTTTGTAATAAAATGTTATAACTATTTTCTTTATCATAACTGATGTGTGTTTTTAGAGCAATTGGCCATTTGCATATTGATGTAAGTCAGTGTGGTCCCCTACTTTCTGTTTCATACATGACTGACTGAAAAAAGTTTTGGCACTTCTGATCTAAAGTGTAAAGAAGCTAGAGAGCGTTAAAATCCTATTCATTCAAGAAAAGTGTTTAGAGATCACGTGCATAGATCAATCCTCTTATACTCATCAGGGAGTATGGGGCACAAGATGAGTATAAGTGGGCCACCCTGGATGGGATGCCAGTCCATCACAGTGTATGTACATACTCATAGTCGATAATTTAGAGATGCCACTGAGCTTAATTGCATACCTCTTGGACTGCAGGAGGAAACTCTAAAGCATGGGGAGTACATACAAGCTCCATCCACACAGAACAGAGGTGGGATTCAAACCCTCAATCCTGGAGGCAAGCTCCATCCACACAGAACAGAGGTGGGATTCAAACCCTCAACCACCAAGCTACCATACCCCTTATACATATCTATATATTTACCTATGGCTATTTAGTTGGCATGACAACCATCCAGTAATATCTCACATACAATTCTTATCTCAATAGACTGTGAAATCAACAGCATGATAAGCAAAGAGTCAGCCAAAGGCTAGTTATCAGTTCTAGCCTGCAAAAAATTCCTGTTGAAATAGACACCCCAATATCAAATAATAATGGCCCTTCCTTACTGAAATATGATATTAATCTCCATAATGAATGGTAACAATATATTCATATATTAAATTCAGTGTTATAATTTCAGACAAGAAACATAGAAAAACTCAAAATCCATGTCTGGCAATACTAAACTGAATTATGTGATACTGCATTTTCCCTGCCTCTTGTAAAGGTCACAATTTAGATATACAGCAGGATGGCTCGAGTAATGTGACTTCTACAGCTGTTCAGCTGTACTGAAGGTATTCAGCTTATAATAAATATTTAAACATGACACTCTTACCTTACCCACATTAGTAACTATGCCAATACCAAATTGCTGTATCCATGGATGTTTCACGGACCAATACATTGTGACCTCAGTGTGAGACTGATTTATTTTCAGGTGACACTATTCTTTGTATCAAATAAACCTGTGCTCACAATTTGGATTCTTTAAATTTCAAGGAGCCTCAATAATTCCATTTTCTATAACCTTTTGTAGGTCAGGTCAGTGGCTCAGAGACAAGGCTGCAATAAATTGAATAACGTAAGGTAATAGAAAACAGAATGCAGAGTTCTACTGCCTGGTTATGAAATCATTAACAGGAAAGTGTCCGCTTTCATAAAATGTCTCATTTGTTGTCAGAGGCAAATGTTATGAAACTGTACAACAGAACTACATTTTTTTTTCAATCAAAAATGAACCACGATCCGCAGAGTTATAAATGCTTGGATCACAACATGTTTTAACCCTTGGACAATAAATATATTTGTCTATTTTTTTTTTTTTTTAATTCTGGTTAATTCAACTCAAGGCATTCAAGAAACATTTGGCCTGATTTAAAGGAATATTTTCAAACCAGATTTGACCAAATTTCTGTCAGCTGCTCAAACAGTCTGTTTGTAGATTCTGGGAATCACATTAACATATCTCTCAGTCATGTAAGAAATTAAATGAAGGACTGAAAAACACTTGGACTTTTATCATTAGCAAGCTTTCAGCTTGTCAGTGCAGAATCGCTCCATCTGTGAGAAATACACTACATGAAGGGATTTCCAGAAGTAACAGGCTTGGTGCATAGCAGCGTGTTTCCGAGTTGTTTAAAGAGCTCCAAAACTCTTTGAGTTGAAGATGGGCGGCTGCTAGTCTCATTAGAAACAAAAAAGAAAACCTTTAAAAATGAATCTACACATTAAGAACCGTTTTGTATCACTTAGTAATCTTTGTGTATATGGGATTCAATGGGAATCCCAAAAAACGTTTTTTTTCTTATGGGGCCTTGTCGACATTTAAGTAGAAAACTTTAAAGCCAGATCTGTTGGCTTGCTCTGCTAAAACATCATCAGATCTTTTTCCCAAGGATCGCTATCCTGCCTCTGACCCCAGATTCTTGTCTGGTACCTCGAAATGTCAGCTTTGGCGGTTCCTGCCATTCATAATTTGTCTTCTGCGGAAAGTGTTTGTCAGGGGAATACAACAAAACCCTTGGCAGCAAGTGCCGTGGAAATGCACGGCGCCTTAGTGACACAGCTGTTTTAAAGGTCTCGCAACAAAAGGCAATGAGATCTTTTTTCATGAGAGGTCATTGTTCTGTGGCTTAATGTAACAACTGTCACCCGAGACGCGATAACACATCCCTTTCGATTACGGTTTTGCACGATGATAGTAAACATGTCGTTTCGCTTAAATACAAAAAAGAAATTCTTCAAATAAAAAATGATCACGCAGGACCTAATGTGTGAATGACCAAAGGTCAATGGTTATAAATCAAAGAGTGGAGTAAATGGTATCTTTTCTGGATGTTTATAAGCCAAGACCAAACCAGATTTATACCATATTTAAGGACCCTTGTATGCATTACTCCCTGACAGTGACAAGCATAAACAGTTGGGAGATGGGCTGATGGTCAGATATACAGGTTACCTAGTAATCCCACTTGGCTTGAGCAGGAAAATATGTTCTGTTCGCCAAGGTGACAAAAGAACAACACTGACTTATTTCTCCTCGCATTCTATCGTTAATTGCATGAAAAATACTGTTAGTCACAAAACTTTGTTGTGCTTTGCTTCTAACAGAAGAGATGTAAGGATACATTGCTTAGTTGCCCACTGTTATGACAGTGTGTCAGAAGCTTTAGCTGTGTCCCGGATAGCTACAAACAGCAGTTGGATGTAGAAATGTCCAAATTCAAGGCACTGGAGGCTTTTGACTTCACATAACCAGCATGCTAGCTGGCGTGGATCCAGCAGTTCAACTATTTTTGCACTCTGCTGCACAGCTAAACAAAAAGGATGGTGAGGTGTAAACCAATGCCCTTTTATATGCAATGAGAGCAGACGCCGTACAAGCCATTCATGTTTGCAGACGCTTCTCTCACATATAATTACAAGGCTGTTGCCAGAATATCGATGGAGCATTTCATACCATGGAGAAATGTTATACGTGAGAGGGTTTGCTTTCACCAACAGCAACAAAGAGTGGGAGAGACAGTTGAAGGTTTTCTTTGGAACCTTTAGGTAAGGAACAAATGCAAAACAGAGGTGTCATCGGCATCGCGGATCGTGACATTTCGCAAAAGCTGCAAATGGAAGCCAAAGCAGCTTTACACAGAGCAGTTCAGTTAGCCCGGCATTCTGAGCTATTTACAGCAAATAACAGAACGCAAACGTGGGGATGCCAAATGAAATAAGCGAGGTGCGGCATGGACAATGCAAAGACGGGAGCTGCTTAGAGGGGCTGCACAACAAAGGGAAACAGATTGAGGGAAAACCAGTCATAGTATGCACATGCTATAATTGTACACACAATCACAGAACTGCCATGAGCAAAACAATTGACGTGGACAATTCAATAAGCTAGGTCACATTGCTATTGCATGCAAAACCAAAAATGGGTAGGAACCAGTTATGTACGAAAGGGAAAGTAGTGATGGATTTTTTTCTCAGAAGTATAATGTAATCAGGCTGATGTTGAAAGATCGTAGTGCATTGTGCTACTAATATAGGGCAAATCAATCAAGTGTTAAACTTGATCAGATGCTGACATCACGCTATCTCACCCCACATAGTAGAGTGTAGAAGGGTGCCCTCTAATGGTGACAGATGGTATTAACATTTGAAAGTTAATTGAATTGGAAAATGCATAACATTTTAATTCATGGTTGCTTTTTGACAAAAGAACATACAGATGGGTCACGTTTCGGATCAGATAACAAGGATGGCCAGCAACCAAAACCCCTGAAGCAGTTTAAGGCCCACCCAAAACCACAACCTTCCAATCATGGGCAGGGACCTCTGAACTACACACCAGCCCAGATTCTTGGCAAAGACTTAATGAAAAGAAAAAAGAATCACTTGTTGAAGAGTCATTTATAAGAATGCTTGATGTGGAAAAGCCATTTATAAAAAAATCTACTTAATCACATCACTGTTTGTAAAATCCTGCGAGCCTGAATAGAATACAGTGGTTTGGGAAATGGATGGATGGATGGATGGATGGATGGATGGATGGATGGATGGATGGATGGATGGATGTAAAATGGGCTTAATACAGAAAACCAATGAAATCACCGAGGATGTCTGTGAATACGTATACTTGCTGAACTGTAAGCCAGTTAAAGTTTGATACTATACCATACAGCCTAGCTACCCCATGGTATATTCCCTTTCCTTGGCTACTAAGCTAAAGGAGGATTGATACTGTAATTAATGAAGCCAGTGAGTCTGCAGAACGGTGTGCCCCAGTGATAGCTGTGCTTATAAAGAACAAAGCTTGGATCTGTGTTCAAGTGCTTCAGTCAAATTGTAATATGATCTACTCCATGGTTCCAATATTAGAGTTTCGAAGCTCTCAGGACCAAAGCTACGTAAAGTTGACCACATCCATGACTCCTGTGGGGCGATTCTGTTTTAAGAGACTTTGGAATCACGTCAGCTCCTAAACTCTTGCAATGAGAGACGAGAGATGAGCCCAGAGGCACCGCGGTCATTATGTATGACGTTCTTGTGTAGAACAAAGACTAGGGTGAGCATAATAAGATCCTTCATGCAGATCAGAAAACAATTGAAGAGTCTGGACTGAAACCGAATTGTGACAAGTGTCGCTTTACCAAATCAGAGCTGCAGTACTCCGGCCAGAAAATCTGCAATAACCATATCAAGCCAAATGCAGTTGAGGTAAAATCACCAAAATGCCCAGCTCCTCAAGTCAAATAAAAGATTTATGCCAAAGCTGTCTAAGGTGCTTCAACCAGTGACTGCTACTAAAAGGATTCAGAATAGATTTGGAGAGAGGCCCACGAGCAGGCTTTGAACAAGGTAAAGCACATGAAAGCCACAGCTCGGGGTCTAGCTTATTATAATTCTGAGAAACCATCGCTGGTCAGTGCTGATGCTGTCAACTTTGGCTGAAACGCGGCTCTGCTCCATGTCCACGGAGACACAGTGATGGCAGTTACTATCGGCATGAGAACTCTATCAAAACAAAGTTACTACCAGATTAAAATTGGGTGTCTAACAGCATTGTGTGCGTGTGAGTTTTTCCCTCTACCTGCAAGACAAGATTTTGCCCACAAACAGTTCAAAGACCACTGGTCCCACTGATTTACTCCTAAGGCATTGATTGTCTTCCCCTGAGGTGTCAGCGTTTGCTGATGCACGTCATTCACTTCAAAGTTAAAGCAGTACTGGTCCACGTTAGGCAGTGAGTGCTGCCAGGTACACGCTCCCAAAACCCACTAAAAGAATGCGGCCACTCAGAGATTCGGGAAGAGATGAGAGTATTTTGAGGCACTCGTGATGTCAAAGTCAGCTGCAAAGTTCAAACTAGTCGCCGTCAGTAGATCCATGCTGAGCATGCAGTGTGTAATGGAGAGGTCCATCACTGACCGTGTGCAGTAAGGACTATGGTGTGGGTGTAAACACGTTTAGAACTGGCTTTATTTGTTAATACTCCAGTTGTCATTTTCCCTGCCTGGTACATTTTTATTTTCCATTTACATTAAATGTTCTTTGCAAAATTGTCACCTCAGCTGAACTGTTTGAAGATGTGCTCACCAGAGTCCATGGGTCATTGGGACCTCACCAAGGGCTTACAGGGGGCAAAGATGTTAGATTAGTGGCCTAGAATAAAAAAATCTGAAAAGTCACACAGAGAGTCTTTTGAAAGAGTACATAAGCCCAGTGGAAGATAAGAGTCCCTTATCACTTCTCTTCTGCCCTCTGGTCCCTGGTGTAAAAAAGTATACTTACCTTGTAGTATTGGACTATTCCAAAGACATTAAGATTGCTCACCTGCAAACACAATCCACCATTGAGTTATAATACTGAAGAGCATGTTTTTTTTCTATGGAATGTTCCCAAAGACCTTGTGTCAGACATCAGCACGCAATTTTCCTCCGCTGAATTCTAGTGGTTCAATTGGGACTACGATGTTTGCTACATGACGTCAAACAAGGATTTCCCCAAGGTCAATGGAGCTACTGAGAGGTTGGTCCAGGCTACAAAACATATCCTTTGTCAACCTGACCATCTCCTGGCAATGATGAGCTATTATGCGACATTCATTGCTGCTACTGGGGTGAGGCTGGCTCAGCAGATAAATGGTACGGAAATCAGAACTAACCAACTCATGATAGAACATAAATTTCTTCCTCAAGTTGTTCAACAATGAGCTTGGAGAGAAACGATGAAGCAGCAATGGAAGCTGAAAATGGATGCATTCTATTTTCAGTGGAGCTTCTCCGCCCAAGCTCTACCTGAACGACACGCAGGACAGAAAGTTCTCCTCAAGTGAGTGTTACAACCTTTGTGCATCCTGTTCAGAAATACTTCTTTATCAGCTCAAGTAGGTTGCCTTTTAAATGCCTGCCCAGCTTGTGATTGGCTGCCAACCTAAGTAGCAGGATGTGACAGCTACCAAAGAGACCAAAATCTTTCTGCTTATTTAACTCTGTGTTTCAGACTTTTTTTCTATTTTTAAACTTCTGTACTGTACATGAACATGATGGATTCGCTTAACCATTGACTGGAATTTCTGTTTAAGGTATTTATGTAAATTAAGTGGGTACAGACTGAGCTCCACTTTTATTTTTGTTTGTTGTCATTTCCTATATAGCATCTTAGAGTTCTGGTTATATGAGTCTACCTTGGTCAGTGGTGGCTCTGGGCTCCAATAGAATGCCCTGAAAAATTGCTAAAGTGAACAGGACAGTGTACTTCAGACGAAAAAGACCAAAAGATGTCATTTTACCTGACATGCAGTGCACTGCGGTAAAAAGACTTGGTGTTCACAACAGTCATCAGGCTGGCAATCAGGACTTAAATGCATCTTTTGGTTGAACCCACCCACTCTCTATAATTGGTCAAAACATATTGCGTAGTCAATTGTGCATGCACTTGTCATGCAAAATCATGATTCGCCCCTTTGCATCGGTAGGGTGAACTACACAACATCTTCTTATGCTTCCCAAAGATGTGTTTAGCGGTGTTTCAGCTTTGGCTAGTTCTAAAGTCTTTTACCCCTTCAATGGATCACTGCCTTGTCGTGGCGAAGGGGCTTGCGTAGTTCAGTGAAACTATGAGCTAAGCCGTGT
>JAACJT020000028.1:8445336-8484501 GCA_009936485.2 Gymnarchus niloticus | reverse complement strand
CATCCTCCTCAGGCCAGCACTGGGCAGGACAAATTAATGAATACAAATTAGAACAATAGATACAAAAGAACAAGTCTTGTATCAGTCTGGGGGACAGCATGGTCTTGCGGGTTGCAGTCCAGTAATCAGAGCAGGCTCGGTGGCTCAGAAGGCAGCAAGCTAGTCAGACATATAGTCTGTCATGCAGTCTGCATTTAGAAACGTTTGTGAAAGAATTGGTCATTCTGAAGAGCACAGTGAATTCAAGTGTGGTACAATCATAGGATGCCACCTTTGCAATAAGTCCGTTTGTGAAAATTCTTCCCTTCTAGATATTCAACGGTCAACTGTAAGTGGTATTATTGCAAAATGGAAGCGTTTAGGAGCAACAGAAACATGTAAAGTCACAGAGCAGGGTCACTGAGTGCGTGAAAGGGTTAATGGTATGGGATTGTTTTTCAGGGGTTGGGCTGTTAGATCCAGTGAATGGGAATCTTAATGCTTTAGCACACCAAGACATTCTGGACAATTCTTTGCTTCCAACATTGTAAGAACAGTTTGAGAAAGGCCCTTTAGTGTTCCTGCTTTCTGTTTCTGTGCCACAGCGCACATAGCAAGGACCATAAAGATATAGTTGGGTAGGTCTGGTGTGGAAAAACTTGACTGGCCCACACAGAGCACTGACCTCAACCCCATCAAACACCTTTGGGATGAACTAGAGAGGAGATTGTGAGCCAAGCCTTCTTGTCCAGCATCAGTGCCTGACCTCATAAATTCTCATCTGGATGAACGGGCAAAAATTCCCACAGACACTCCAAAATCTTGCAGAAAGCCCTTCCAGAAGACTGGAGGCTGTTATAGCTGCAAAGGGGGGGGGGGGGCAACTTCATATTGATGCCTATGGGTTGACAATGGGATGTCAGAAAAGTTCCTGTAGATGTAATGGCCAGGCATTCTAATACTTTTGTCCATATAATCAGAGTTGGGAAATTCAGGTCTAGAAAGTACAAATCCAGACGAGAATTTTGTTTCAACCAATCTGTTGAGTATAAAGAGTCACTAAGAGTCACAGTCAGACTACTCAACTGGTTGGTTGAAACAAAATCCTGGTCTGGATTTCTACTTTCTGGACCTGAATTTCCCAACTCTGCATATAGTGTATGTCATTGTTGAGTGTCTTTATCTATAGCGGCCACAAGTTAGCAGATTCCGGGTCAGTGTTTAGAAACACATACTGTTTGCTTCACATAGGAAATAATTCCATGATTTTTTTTTTAATTTTGTTCTCACATCCCGCAAAGTCATGACTTTTTTGTTCCGTAATCTACATTAAATTAAAAATTTAAGAGAACCTGTAAAATTCATTGTGTAAGTAAAGACTGTAAACACAGCATTTGTTTTGGATGCTTGGCCTGCGTATTTGGTATGTCGATTAAAAATGATGTGGACTGAGATGTTGTCATTTATATGTTGGACTGCTGAAGTAGTTTATAAGGCGGCAAGTTTTAAGTTGGGGGGGGGGCTGTAAATTGAATCTACTAATTATCTGGGGTTAAGGCAAGAACACAAGACAGGGAAATTAAATAAACTTAGAGGCATGGAAATTAAAAATTAAAGAGTTTGTCAATAAAAGAAGCAATTTTTGTCCTGATAAATATGTGGAGTGGTTTTGTAGTTTGAGGTGACCTGAAGGAATGTGTTATGTGTTGTTATAACCACTCCCAGAGGGGGAGGGATGCGTGGTTCAAGCGTGTGGTAGTTAGTGTGTGTGTCATATGATGAACCAAAATTGAACTGTTTGGGAGCAAGGCTGGAGCACTGAGTCAGGATGACTGGAACACAGGGTCAGGTACTCATTCCAGCAGAATGCTTGGAATCGACAGACAGAGGGCAGAGGGCTGAAGATCAGCAACATGGTGAGGACTGGTGTCAGGAATGCCAGAGCATCAGCTAGTATAATCATTAATAATGACAAAAAATAATAATAACAATTAGATGAAGAAGGATAAGGAGGAAGAATCAGTAACAGCAATAAAGGCAAAGAAAATATGACAAAAAATAAATGAAGCTGGATTCAGATTAACAGATTGCGGTAGCAGTGCTAGATATGACCCTTAAAACAGCAGAAAAAACATTGAAGCAATATTAATGCAAAGATGGGCAGCAGCTAACAGAACAGTACATTGCAAAGAAGGGGCCAATCTATTGTCCAAGACATCACTTGTATAAACTTCCCCCTGATTTCTGGTAACATTTATTATACATTATGATCTATCTTGATGTGATTGCATTGCATAATTGCTGCAGATTTTTCATCTGCACTTTCATGCTATGAATCTCCCGTTCTGCCACATCCCAAAGGTGCTCTAATGGATTCAGATATGGTGACTGGGGAGACCATCGAGTTCATTGAAACCAGTTTGAGATGACTTGTGGTTGCTTACACAGTGCATCATCCTGCTGGATGTAGACGTTAAAAAATTGGTAACATATGATGATAAAGAGATTCTCCAGCTTTCTGAGCATTCTTGCTGACCATGCGCCATTTAAACAATGTTTCATTGGCATTGCAATGGGGACCCAGTGTGGGCTAAGGAAACATTCCCAGCAACATTACAGCACTGCCAGCACCCTGAACTTTTGACACAACACAGGTTGGGTTCATGGATTGATGCTGTTAATACCAAATACGGACTATGTCTCAGCAACTCACATCCAACTGATCACTTAGATGCTAAGCACAGCTAATGACCATCTCTTTGGTGTGAGATGGGGTAATTCTAGATTAATTTACAAGTGTTTTCTTAATGCAGCCTTATAAATTTGTTGCACATGGTAAATTATATTTTTGAGAATAATATTTTATATATTATACAATGCCTATATTGAATCAGAATTAAATATCTGGAAAAAAAAAGAAAAAAAAACAATAGAGTGCCCCATTTCATGCCACATATTTTACATAACATAAATGGAATTTTTAATAGCAATTTTTTCATGTTATACTTAAAATCATGCATCAATTAAGTCAACTAATACTTTAGGATATGTTAGATTTTATAACTGGTTTCCTATCTGCAGCTACAATTTGATATTTTGAGTCACCAATACAGTACTGTAATGGTTGCAGAAAGAGTTATAGATAAAACCTCTTAGCGTCTGCATTATTTATGAAAATGCTAGCGAATTGCAGGATAAACAATGCCCTTGAGTCAATTATGAACACATCTAAACATGCTAAGAACTAATTTGCTACTGGTATTGAAAGTGTTTTTGGAATTAATTTACTATCACCAGTTTTCAAGTGAATATTTTATAATTTTGCATTACCTGTTTTTGTCTGTGGTTATGGCATGACAAAGTCATTTACAAGGGGAAATGCATTAATAATGAAAATCTGACCAGCAAGCAGGATGCTGTAATGATTACACAGTAGCACCCTGATACTCCATGAGTGGTTGGCTTGCACCTTTTCGGTCTATCGATAAACATCAATCAGATATTTTAATTTGAAATGTAAAATTATCTTATTAATGAAAGGTTGAACGGCAAACTTCATGTCCTCATATGTGTTTCATGGTCAGCAGCGCTCTTACGGGTTCTAAGCAATACGTTTCTTAGACGTACAAATGAAAAATTTTACTTTTAATGTATGACACAAGAAGACACCTAATCTCAGTTTCTCAGCTTCATACAATTTATGGAAACTGAAATTAATCTTCAGATTTTAGGTCATAAAGTTACATAACAAATTGTGCCTCAAAGGGCCTGGGTACAATCACGTGTCTCATGTCACTTAATTTAGGTGCTCCAGGAATTGAGAAATACCATACAACTGTCTTTGAACTTAATGACAGCATGTATATCTAATTACTCCTCTATTTTTCCTGCTTAGCTGGTCTTCTGTCTTTCAGTGATGACTCCTTAATTTATAATCCATTTTCATCTGACTATATTCACACTGTCCTTGGCAGATAATAGGGGAATCTAAGAATCATTTTTTAATATTGAAGTATGGTGTACCAAGAGTCAATTTCATTGAACAGTATGTTTCCTTCTGTTTAGATGCATTCAAAATGAGTCAGTTTCATTAAATAGGAAATATGTTTCCTTCTGTTTAGTTGCATTCAAAATAAGAGTCAATTTCATTTAGTAGGAAGTATGTTTCCTTCTGTTTATTTCCATTCAAAATAAGAGTTAATTTATTGAATAGGAGGTTTGTTCCCTTCTGTTTGGTTCCATTCAGAGTCAAAATAGACCATGACTGAGAATAATACTTTATTGATTAAAGTGTAGGTGAGAGAAAAAAAAAAAAAAATCCTCATGTATTAAAATGCTCCCTGATGATTTATTTTATCATGTGCAGCAACAAAAAGCATAAACAGTATTACTTACAGTTTCTTTCCCAATGGACTGCAAAACTAGTATATGGCTTAATATGTACTCTTTACACAAAAGTCACACAGAATTGTAACATTTTATGATTTAACACTCTTATCCACTGTAAGATCTTCCATGTGCCGAGTCGGAAATACTCAAGAGTGCTTAAGATTTGAGGGTCGCCATGTCAGCAATTTACATGAAAACCTTTAGGCTTCAAGTTCTTTTTGTTAACCCTTCACACACTTTCTTTAAAAGACGCGCACTTAATATCCACTGAATCCAGTTAAAGTTATACCAACTCGAATGAATTAACCCATACATATTTTCTCTTCTGTAGCAGCATCATACCAGCTTGGGACACAAAAATTCATGATAAAGAATAGTTCTTATAGAAACAAAACCATAACAGACAATTAGGGTAAATAATCATCATAACTAAGTGGATTTTCATTACACAATGTACATGGCTTTCTGCAGCAAGGATAATCTGGTACGTACATGTGTTTGAGACCTGGCAAAACAGAAAATCCCGACAATTTTTATTAATCAGCAGTCTAAGAAAAGTTATTTTGAGAGTATAATTCTGTCCAGCCAATGTTGCCTGAGATAAGCTGTAGCCCCCCCCCCCCCCATCCTTATCCAGGACCAGCAGTTGGAACATGGATGGATGGATTTTTTGCTTATATTGTGGATACATGTTTTCCAAAAGATATGTATTGCATTTTGCCTTGAATTAATATGAGAGTTTATACTTACACTATCCGACAATCCATGGATATCCAATTTAAATACATTTTGTATGGCTACAGAGCTCATAATGCCATGGCCAGGTTAATGACAGCAGTGTTTTTGTTTACCCAAACTGACTGAAATGTGACCAAAGTGAATCTTCCCCAACCGGAAACATTCACTATTTGACTGACATTCTCTTCAGGTGCTTTGCTGCAACCTTGTCAAAGCTGGTTCTCAGGGATGACAGACCTTCTTGAAGTGAACTACTGACAGTTCAGTTTTTTTTTTCCTGTCATCAAACTCTCTTTCTCCATTTCTCTTTTTTATTCCAAACCAATAGCCCATAACTTCAAATAGCCATGGTCACCAATGAAATGCTTTCTTGTACCATTGAGTTTGCAGTCCAAGCAGAAAGGAAGCCCCTCTTATCTACGTGTACCTGCAGATTTAGGTTGCCGCTGTATATTTTGCTTTGTTGTTCATCCATCTTACAACTGTGCATGAATATCGTGAGCCTGTCCATATAAGCCCAGGAACCAAGGCAGGGGAGCGCTGTGGATGGGGTTTAAGCCCATCAGAGGCCAAGAGCATGTGCGCACACGCACGCACACATGTTTGTATTTCTAAACTTGTGGGGACCTTCTTTTCATTTCTATAGGCCTCACCCTAATCATAACTATGACAACTCTAACCCTTACCCAGCCCTAACCTTAACCATAACTAACCCATCAAAACACCTGACTCTTTTGGTTCTTTACCAACAAGGTAAAATGTTAGGTTTTTATCACCTTCTGAGGACATTTTGTCCCCACAATGTAATACAAACATGGCACACACACACACACAAACACACACACACACACACACTTTGTGGAGGTGGGATTCATAAGCCAGGATGTGTGAGGTCAAGCTGCTGCCCTCTGAGCACCATGCAGTGCTGATTTTGTTGCTTGATTGATCAATTATTTTTTATTAATAATATATTTTTGGTAGCATATTTCTAACATTCAAGGGTTGTGAAACAGACTGAATGATCCATTGATCGGTCAGTTCTTCAGTCAGTCAGTGTAATCCTCATAATCTAATCATCATAATCAATGTAATCTTGAAAGTCATTAACCCTTTCAGCACCCTTGACCTTTTCTGGACCCTTTCCATTTGTTTTGGGGGAATCTTGATTAAACAATGACGTTACCATCAGAAGCAGCACCTCCAAGGTAGCTTAAGAAAACATCTGTACCTGTTTTACAATCCCAGCCAATTGCTAGAATTCAGACAGCAGCCCAATTTGAAAATATTTCTGGTGGTATGTGGCTGTTTTATGCTATATACATTCAGGAACTGCATGACCCAAAAGAAAATGTATCACATATGATCTCACTTCTCTTTAAAATACTATTTTAAATTGCTGTGACCTTCAGTATAACAGAATCAAAAGGCATGTTTCCTTGATATTGTTAATATTTTTATAATAGTGGCAAGGCTGAATGTGAAGAAAACACCGACTAAAGGTGGACTTCACAATTTTACCTTAGTTTTTTTTTTTTGTATTAGGAAAATATACATGAAACTTAGAATGTAAATGAAAACTTTAACATATTTTAAACTGAGGCAGTATCTTGAGACCATGAAATGTAAAATGATTATGTGTAATTGTGCAAATGAACAAACAAATTAAATGATACTACATTTTAAAAGAATAAATAATATTGTACATACTGGCTGTCTGCTACCACAGAAATCACTAAAATGTTTGAAGCTTCATGTCATGTATATACACATACAGATATATTAATTTGCTTTCTGAATTACTATGAATTTTATTTATGAGAAATATTGGATTTTTTGCAGCATTTTCATGTATTATCCATTATCAACATGTTGAAATGTGTTTTTGAGAAGCTGTCAACAAAATATACCCCATAAGTCTTGTGTAAGCATTGTTTAACAAATGAAAAAAACAAAAAAAACAAAAAAACAATACATGTACATAAATATGTTAGAAAAGGAAATAAAAAAAAAGTATAAGTAAAAGACATTTAAAAAAGTGTATTATAAATATATTATATTTGTTGGATACAGGAGAATTGTCTATCTGTTCTCTAACACTAATACAAATTGCAGCCATATTTTCATGAAAAAGAACAAGATCATATAAGCCTATGTAAAAACTACCAGCAAAATTAAAACAGATTATTTTATTGTTAGCAACCATGACTACAAAAACAAAATGCATTTTAGAGAATATATAGATGTTTCAATGATTTTAAAATAATAATAAAAAAAATCATTACTTAAATTTTCAAGATATTGAATTATAATATTCATTTTTTTTTTGTAGAAATACAAACAGGAAATTCTATCATAAACATGATGGATATTTTTAAAAATACTAATTTATTGTAAATAGCTCTCAACATTTCCCATAAGCTGAAATGAGGAATCCTATTTAAAATATTTTGAATAATTTTTTCCGAGCTGTGGTGAGGAATTATTTGTTTTTGATATTGCATTAATAAGAATATGCCTGTCATGATGATTGATTTATAAATGTTCAAGGGGTCACTTCTCATCTAAAAGACAGCGAGATAGTTTTAAAAATGACAAATCCGCTGACATTTTGCCATATGGGTGTTCATGTAACACATCTCATATGATTAAAATAGGGAATTAAAAGCAGATCTGATTGTGCGGTAAATGAAAGCAGACGCAAAAGCATTCAGTCAGATGGATGTTGGAACTGAAATTAAAGGTCAATATTTGAATTCAGATATGCACCTTGATTTTAGCAACATGGCAATTAAAGGTTTAAGAAGACCAGAAAAGCATTTACTCTATTTGGCTTTTTTTGTATATTAGAACTGAATACCTCAGTTATCCTTATGAATAGTGAAGTTGCAATTTTTGGCACATACATGCATCTTTTAACATTTATTTGACTTATGATTATTTGTTTTGAAGTTTCTTATTGGCAATAAAATCTATCTGTATATTTACAAAAAGAGAAGCTGCATATATAGAATAAAGGTTCACAAATGCACATTTAATCCTTTATTTATTTCAGACATTTAGTTTCCATTATAAAATGTAATGTGGTAACAAATATTTTAAGCATCATTTTGATGTCTCCTGATATGAGCCAATTACCTGCCATCATTACGCTTGTTATTGTTAATTGAATTATGCAAAACAGAAAACACTGTTAATGTGATTAACTACAGTCTGATTCTCTGTGGACTCTCAAGCTGGACTCAGTGGTCCACTCAGTAAAATCAAACATGTCCTATGGTTGTCATTTAATGCAAAAATTCCAATGCTTGTTCAGTTTATAATAATTGAACCTCATTTCCATTTTTGCTGAGAGATGCACTACTGCTATGTAAAAATTTAAAAAATAGCAGAGGTACATGAGGACACATCCGGCTAATATTTGATATTCAGCATAACTTTGCGTTATATATTAGAATGTAATAAATAATGGATCTGTTAATTTCAGTTTAAATCCACATCTATATTATCATAATCTTCAGAGATGCAGAATGTGCATTATTGATTGTTCATAGGTTTACAGTATGGCGAATAAAATATCGCCCGCACAATGAGAAGTTGCATTACTATGAATAAGAATCGCGTCATAATTTAAAAATACACACTTATACATCTTTTTGCTTCCAGTTGCCCCATGGCAGTATACATGCTGGGAAAAATTAACTTGCAGTATTTTTTTTGAGGGGACGTGATTATTACGGAACGCTTTTTTGTCCTGCACACGGTTCCACAGATTCTTTTCAGGCACTAGAATACCTCCGTCTGACCCCAGAACTGCCATTTTGTAGCAGCATTTCCACACCTTGTTTGAATTATTTCACCCACCCCCCCCCCTTAATTACTGTTCTGTGTCTGAGCAGACATTGTGGGCTGGCATAAAGAATCCCCCGATGGGCTCAGCATGCTCCTTTTCAGGGCAACACATTCAAGGCTGCCATCTCAAAAATGGATTACTGCCTGGGAATACTGTTAAATGTCATGGCTGCCTTTCTCAGGTGCACAGGGAGGGGTCTGGCCTCTGGACACATACAGCCCGTGATCAGAGAGAATGAGCTTTCACTCTCTAATAAGGCAGCCAACACTTAAGAAGTGCAATAAATAAAATTCCATCACAGGCCTCACATTTCTCAGGGTTATTCTATGTAGAAAATCCTGCATTAATAGAGATGGAATACTTAAGTGTCTGGTATTATGTTATTGTCTAAAAATTGCATTAGTAATGTATTAACTAAAATATACTTGACCCCACCATTTTTGTTCAGTGTTAATGATACAGAATTAGTGGAATGTAAGTCTTTATAGGACTCTATGGACATGCAGTCATCCTGGGCTGTTTGAGAGCAAAGCAATCTCGTCAGGTTTCTTAATCAGTAGATCACAGACTGTTGCATGAAGTTTTAAGGTGTCTTTGCCAACATGACTTTAGGAATTCAGAAATGATTATGTATCTTCTGACTTCATAGCACAGAGTGATCCATTCTGATTACTTTTTAAAGTAATAAATAATCCATCAAATATCTAGGGTGGAAGTGTGGTATTGGGTTTGATTAATGTGATTGATGAGCTTGTCATGGACCAATGTGCTTCTTGCTTATGCGTGCTTAGTATAATGAATAAAATCCACATATTAGAGGTTATATCTAGACGTCTTGCTGTTAGTATTGCGGTATTGCGTCACAGAGTGTATTTGTTCCATGGTGTCCAAGCTGAAAGAAGAATTAGTATGATTTGGTATGACCCATATTGCACTCCCAAGCATGTTAGGTAAAGTTTGGTAAAATAAATAAATAAATAAATATAAAAATACATTTTAAAAACCCCTTGGCATAAGCTGACATTTATTGCACAATGACAGGTAGGATTGCTATAAGACAAGGCACTTGTCGATGAATTTGTTTCAATCTGTTTACATTAAAAGTACATTAAATATACAGTAGAAATATACCCCAAAGAGCAGAAAAAAAAGACATCTTGAAGAGTGCAGTAAGAAATATACTGTGTGATCATACAATGAGATCTGAAGCTGATATATAAGACTCGTCTGAAATTGAGATGTCACTTATAGTGGTTGGTGGCAGGTAGCAGTAAGATGGTGTCCTGATTCTTGTTAGGCGCAGGGTGATAAGTTGTCCTGAACAACGGTGAGCATAATGACAGCTGAGGTGTCACAAAAAGTCGGCAGGCATGGTGACTTGAGAGAGAGTGGAATCGAGTATATCCTATAGTTACAGCTCTAATAGGTAAGCAGTGATAGGAGGAATGAAATGACCTTCATTCTCACAAACCGGTAACTCACAGGCACCTGACATATTTCATGAAGTGGAGGAATACCTCAGCTGACTATCCTTCTCCGCCTCACTGAGGATAGAGAGCAATTTATTCCAGTTCTAAGAGCTCCCGGTAACGGTGGCTGAATTATAAGTCTAGGCATCAGCTGTGATCAGGGCTGTGGGACTCACACTGGGAAATTGTCTTAAGCAACTCGGGGGGCCGCAAGATGAATTATTGACAACATAAATTCAAAAAACAGACGCAATGGACCGCAAGCATATTTTGCAATACCATAAGTTATACTCACAGGCAGCTACATTAATGAGGTTGTGCAGTGTGAGTCATGCGTTTGATCTTTTGGCCTACACTCTTGTCCACCATTGAGTTTTGATATGTTTCAGTTCTTCTTGCACCATTGTTTAGAGTATATTTGAACACATTATTTGGCTGGGTTAATTTTCTTAACTCCAGGAAGCCTATAACCATTGTGTTCTTTTAAAGTAAGGAAAATGCTTCATTTCAGAATTCATCATCAAACATCATCAAACCGAAAGTAAGGCCAACTCTGAGTTCTTCACGTCAATAGCGTCTTATCAAATCCTCTGAGGGTGGGGGTGTTGCCACTTAACCTGGAACAATTTATATTTTTTTTTAGTTCTAGTACAGTAGTCGAATAGCCTTCACAGTACCGGCTGTCATACCCAGACCTCAGGAAAAACACAGGGAACAAAAAGTGACACAGGTTTTTTGTCAGCACAGTGAACACAGTGGCATGCATTCAGTGGTTAGGGTGGTCTGAGAAAAGTGGAAAACCAAAGCGTGAAATAGAACACCAGATCTGACTGCAGGATAACCCATAAAGAACATTGATCAATGGTACTGCTGTCTTACAAACACAGTGAAATCATAACATTTCATACACCCTGTTATTCATGACTTTAATGGAGTGTTTACTCGGCCTATGATAGTAAATTAAATTTAATTTTCTTGTAGACTAAATAAAGAAGTGAAAAGTGAACATGTGAGAAGCCAGAGCTTAGTTTAGCTTATCACACTAAAATGCATAAATTCCCACACTTTGACAAGAATCTAAAATGGTATTTATCTACATCTTTTAAATTATATGTTGCCAGTGGCTAAAAACATTTTTAATTGCGAAACATGCTGGGTGATATTATTAAATGATCAGTTGGTAACTTGTCAGTCTGGCAATCCCTCAAAACAACAGCACTGATTTCATAGAAGTTTTTTTTTTCTTAATGTTAAAAGAAATGTGCAAGAGGATATAAAAAGCATTTTGCAAAAAAATAATAACTAAACAATATATATATATGAAATTAATAGAAACATAATGTGTACTTGCTCATTTATAATATGATTACACACACACACACACAATCATTGGAGACTTTATTAGGGACCACTATGAAGTACCAAGTATGAGCTCAGAACCATTTTGGGTCATACTTGGTACTTGGGTTGATGAGCTATGTGATCCAAAATTGCTCTCTGCACACCATTCTTGGATTTATGGCCATCCTGTTAGCGGTAACAAGTCAGGCTTTTCACCTTTGACCTGCCTGGTAAACAAGATGTTTTCAGCAGCAGGACTGCCGCTGACTGGCTGTTTTTGTCTATCGCACCATCCTCTGTAAAGTCTACAATCAGCACGGCCAGCATCAACAGTCACACCACATTCAAAATCAGATCAGCCATCGTAGCTACAGTGACGGTTAGCCAAAGAGCAAGTAAATCTCTTGACCCCGTCTGTGTTCAGATGCAGACACGTGCTTGGAGGTGCTGGAGTTGACGGGCACCTTGAAGACTGGCACCTACATACATGTTACAAATTTTCCGTGATTTCACGTCAACTCAATTTTGTTTACTCTGTGTATACATAACAACCTATGTGTCCATACAGCTGGGGCAATATTAAAATCTATATGTTTTGAGGTGACTTGAAATTCCTTTTCAGCTATTCTTAATTATTCTTATCACTGCAGAAAAAACATTTTCTTAATTTTGTATACATTTTAATTTACATTTTAAATTCAAATTCAAACAGTACAAATCTGAATCGTAAAATGAGTAACATTTTTCTTTTGCATGATATAGAAGTGTGTATTTTTATGCCTAGAAAAGATGATGCAGCATTCAGATGCATTACATTATTGTACAGTATGAATGTGAAGCCCATGGCATGAACTGAGTTGTGATCACAAAATCGACTTGATCCTTAGAGCGTAAACACATGAGCTAATGGCAAGAGTGCCTCCTGGTTTCAAAAGCTCCTGTAACACTGGGAGGGTGAAACTGAGGTTACGGGGACTCTTTAATATTTTACTGTAAGACCCCTCCCAGGCCGTAATTAGACAGATTACCTGTTAGGCATGGATTCATGTGCAGAACTGTTTTCAGACTGGTTTGTCCTTAAGGCAAATGGAAAGGAAAGTCAAAAAGAATTACACGGTTTTTGAGTAAAAGTGAATCTTCTCTTAATGGCTCTCGCAAAAAAAAAAAAAAAAGAAACTTTACAATTCAGGGCAACATTTAATTTTTAACTTGTCTGGGTACAAAAGGCTTAGTTAAATATTTAGAGGCCTCACGGCTGTCTGTGCCATTCACATGTCACGGCAGTTCAATCATCTAAGTGCCAGCCATGTTTTTGTATTAAATCAATCCTTTACATCCATCCATCTTCTATCTGCGTATCTCCTAGTCAGACTGGGGGGGGCTGGAGCCAATCCCAAGCAGCATAGGGCACAAGGCTGGGGTACATGCTAGATTAAATGCCAATCCGTGCTTTATATTTTTTTAGATAAAACTTACTTAAAATTGTTGAAACAAATATACTCCAACCCAGTACTGGATAAGCACATATAGAAAATACATAGATAGATTAAGTGATTATATGATAAGAAAAACAAAAAAAAACAAACAAATGCTGATTCTTTTTGAAAAATGAGTGGCAGATATTAAAAGCAATATTGACAACTTAATAGTATAATGAACATTTGCCAGTGTCATGAACACATTCACACACACACGCACACACACAGACACACGTGCACGTATATGCTTATGGTACAGTGTGCTAAGGAAAACTTTGGAGAAGCCAAAAGGAAAACTGTCATATCTTGTAGGAGTCTTCATGCTTGAGCGGGTTTTTGTGGTCTTGTCCATATATTGTGTTGTATTAAGATCAATAAACCACTTTTGGTTAATTAAATCCTGCTGTCCCGTGCCTTTGTCTTGCCCTGTGGAAGTCCTGTGCCTGATAACTGCAAACACACGTGTATGACATGAAAATCACTGGCTCATCAATCTAATATACATCAGTCACCATGCAGCCGTATCATTGGTTTCCTCTACTGGTGAAAAATTGTTGATGATTCCAAGACTAAAGATTTAAACTCAAAACTTTTCCTGGGAAATATATCTTCTGGCAGTCCTACTGTGATATGTGAACTGTGGTCTCATAAAGCCTGAGGATCTGTGACCACAGGATTTACTGTTGATTTGCTATAACAAAATAGCTATGGTTTGTATTGGGTTTTATTGTGCCCCATTTCAGTTATAGCCTATGCTTTGCGGTGGACACGCCGTCATATTACAAGTGGTGTGAACCTATTCAATCAGCACTGTAGGGAACTCGACTTTCTGTTGCTCCAGGTAGCCAGGTTTTCCTAAGGGAAGCACAAGACCCTCATAATTACAGAAAACAGCAGTCTGCTCACTACTATGTTCAAGATCTTGTTCTGCTGTTACAAGTTTAGGTGTTGTGGCTGATCAGGATTGACTCAAATGCACAGTACATGAGGTTAAAGACCACACAACAAACCTCAAAGATGCAGGAACACTGTGGGTGATGAGTTTGTTTAATTTTTGATGCTAAATTTCTGCTGACATATGTGCTGTATTTCGAAATTGGATTTCTATGCGTGATTTAAAATATATACGCATATATGGTAGAATATGGAAAAAAGCAATATATAGTATTATGGCGCTCAGAATCTCATAAACTGCAATGGGAGAGAAAAATGTAAGGTGATGCTTGGGAGAAAACATGGGGAAATTCTCACTGGTGGCTTCTATATTTTAGGTCTAGCTATTACAATAAACAATTTATAAACAACACATGCCATGTCACTGGATAATAATGTCAATGAAGTTGTATCGAAGATTTGTGAATTTTAATGTAAAAAAAATCAGAAAGAAAAAAAGTTGTAAAAAAAAAAATCCAACCCATTTAAAATCATTCTCTTGAAATTCAGTATGTTTTAAAATACAAATGACAAATGTAAACAGTATATTGAAAAGGCACATTCATGGAAACGAGCCAATGGGTGTGAGTAATCATGACATGCGATCCCAATGACTGCCAATTGGCATGATCCGGTGTATGACTTTTCTTAGCTGTAATTGATTAACTGGGCTGAAGAAAGTTTAATAATCTGGAACATTTTATCCCAAACATTTTTTGGGTTATAATTATATGGCTATATGGGTATAAATTACGTGACCTTAATCGTGCAACCATCTAATGAAATGGGCTTTTGGCCAGCAAGAAGTCATAACTAAGTAAATCATAAATACATAAAATGATATTATTTTCCAGTTGGGAAGCACTCAATAAATGTAAATGAATACATGTGCATTTATTATTAATTGACATTTACTTGCCAGTTGCATGATTGTCATAACATATTTTGTGTCACAATGGGACAAGTTTTACCTGTCATATTAGCAATGACAAGTGGTGTAACCTTTTGCAAAAGATATATTTTTAGCTATATTGATTATGTCCATCCACCCATTCATAGTCTGGTGATCTGAAGCCTGTCATAGGAAGCGAAAGGTATAAGATTATTAAAAATGAGATTCAGAATAAAAAATGAAACAAAGGGGAATTTGAAAGAAGGCACAACAGAAATAGCTCAAGCTTAAAGAACTTGCATTTTCGGACCAACATCCACAAAACACAGCTTTCAGGTTGACTCTGTTTTAATCATTCGCTCCTGAAATATTGCTGCCATCACGTTCCAGAACATCAAACAGAAGCTAAGACACCCCTTGAGGTCTTTTTGAATGAGAATGAATAGATACTGTAGGGTTCTTTGAAGCCCGTTCTAATCTTGCACAAGTCTTGTATGATTAAATCTTTGGCTTCTTTGTACAATTTATTTATAAATTTATAAATAAATACACATGTAAATATTTCCTCAGGTCTCACCGAAACATGATGGCTGACATTTTGTTTTTGCTGATTTTAAATGTGTGTAATTCATAGGATGTTAAATTACAAAAATCTCCCTTCTTAGTCAACAACTATTGTTTTATATATATAGATATATATGTATGTATGTATAGTTGTATAGCTGTTGAAAGGAAAAAAAACAATTATTGCTACTGATAAAACTTGAGTAGCATTAATGTAGCAGATGCCAGAAGGTCATTTCCTATCTAAAATAATAAACTCTTTAGCTAAATCAGTCAATATGCCTCCCTTCAACATTAGTCTTATTAGCACTTCCTAAAAATGATTCACTTTTTTTCATTTGAAATACCTTAACTTTGTCAGATTTAAGCTGCCATTATAAATCTTTGCTAATAAAAGGCTACTTTCTTATGAATGCTATAGCAAGTACATTGACTGTCTAAACCTGCATAAACATGCAGATACATTTAAGAGTTTGAAGTGTTTAACTCATAATATAGTAATATACATGTATTTCTATTATACAAAATTACTTCCACTTTAAAGCATGGAAATTAATACATAATATGTATATCCGACCTTCAAGAGTTTGAATGGTACAATCTTTCACATTCCTTATCGAATGATGCAAGATCTTAAATTCAATCTCATGTCATATTCTCAATGTAATTTTCTCAATTTTTGATGAATTATTTGCAGTGGGACCCTATAATAAAATAGATTAAAATAGCACTCTGAAAAAAATTAGGGTATGACAGTGCTAAAATATTAAAATAAGCAAATTCACTTCTGAAGTTAAAATCAAAATTTGACAAAGTAAGTTGAGACTTTGAGCAATAAATATGATTGGACAATGTGAAATGAATTACAGTACGGCCATGTAATATAAAAATAATTGGATGCTTTTACTTGATAAATGTGAGATAGTTTCCTCCAGCTGTTCAACTATTGATTTATAACTAAGACCTGTCACCAGATGTGCTAACAACAGGTGATTTTCAGCAGATGAAGTTGCAGAGAATAATGATACTAGCTATCTTTGACACTCTACTTTAGGCGGGGTGAAGTGAATAGTTCAAAAAGCAATTATCACAAACAACGTACTATTTACGAAATCATTTCATGCAGTAAGGAAACAAGAGTACCCAAAGAGAAACCACACAGGAAGAACACATAAACCCTATACACACACCGAAAGAAAGTGGGATTTGAACCCCAACCCCAAGTGTTTTTATATATTAACACATCTTGTACATTACAGCACAAGCAGTTTGACAACAAAACTATTTCTTGAATGAGAACACATTATCAGGGAATGTTGTGCCTAGAGGCTATTTGTATTATTGAAAAGTCGTAAAAGGTAATGAACATCGCAGAAAAACTGCAAAGGGACAAGAGCACATGATCCTCCCTGCATGGCTACCCATGCTGGACCCCATCGGAAGGGCCCAAAATGAGATTGACCTCAATACCAAATGCTGTGGATTTTGGCAGCCTCATAGTATGGTACAAAGGGAGTCTGCAAAAACCACCTTGAACCTTAGATCTCTGAACAGTCACTTTGCCAATTCTGATGGGATGATTGCTCCAAATAAACTCTGATCTGATACAAGCTTTTTAAAAGTGACTTTGGAATAACTCCTGGCATACTCTGCAACAAAGAACGTCTGGCAATGTATTCATCCATGTAGTCGTGACTCTACAGACCCATGACAGGGGCTCTGATGATCACCCAGCAAAGAAATGCATGAAATTACATTTGTGGACACATTTGTTTGTCCCATGTAACAACATTTTAAAGGAAACCATGAGAGTGAAGAAATACCACACTTGTTCAGAGCGTAACCTGAAACGGTAATTAGCTAGCATGACATGCGAAGTAGAGACTGGTACAGCGCCACATCATTGGCACATAAATAACGAGTTTGCTGTTTTTCTCCTTGATTAATGCCTCATGGGTCTATGCTGAAACAAATTGGTGAGGGTTCCATTGCAATGACAAATAATAAGGGAGAGAGGGGACAGGCCCGTCTTCTGCCCCAGTGGAGGTAGAAAATACTCAGAGATTATGCTGTTTGTTTGAACTGATGCCACTGGGGATGAAGAAAGTCCAACGTAACTGTTTTTTGTTTTTTTTTTTTTCACGCAGCATAATGAGATTCAGTACGGAGAAAATAGCTTTGTGAACAGAGCTGGTGATTTATTCAAACTTCATTTGATTAAAATAAACATCTGACCTGGTGAAATAGCTATTTCAGGGATTCATCTTCTCATTACCCATCTGCTCAAATGTACAATAAATAAATAAATGAATATAAAATCTCCAAAATCAGGCTTCCACCAACAGTAAAAACAGGTTACATCAACCCTCTCCACAGTCTCTTCGATGTTGAGTGCAGTAAGAACTTCTTCCTGGGATTCACTGGACTATACGACATTTAACAAATAAAGCTTGGAGCAGTCCATTACTTACAAAAACGTAACAATGTATTGGATGCATGGTTTCCTATACGCCTCACACTAGTCTCTGTGGAAGAACTAAAATCTTCAATGTTGAGGAAAATAAACAATATGGTTCACACACTTTCCCTGACACCGGTTTTAAACAGATGTAATAGATGGAACTGCTTGGCTGAAAAAAAAAAAAAATCCTTTTAACATTCAACTGGTCTCTGGAGAACCTTTGGCCTGTAGAATTCCTGTTTCACATAGACAGTACAAGCCGTTTGATCTATGCTAAAATATTAGGCTGCTCTAACAATTCTTTTAAATAAGTGTAAATTTAAGGGATTTCTCAAAAAAATCTCAGTAAGGGCAATGTGATTAAGGAAACGGACTAAAAAAATTGACAATAATAGTACATATTGGCCATTAATGTATTTCATATCTGTGATAATCATACCTAAATATGACAATTGAGGCTGTTTTGTGTAGTACCTGAACTCTACTGTTTACCCTTCAGTTTGTCACCTACTTCTAAACAGATGCATGTTGGTATGATTTTAGCAGCAGCTGTTCTGCATGGCAAATAAAGACAGCACTGAATTCTGGGTGGAAAGGCAGCTTTTCCTTATAGATTAAAAACATGGCGAGTTTGCATACCGCTAACTGACGAATTTTGCTAGAAAGCACAGAAAACCCTTGTCTGGGTAATTAATCTACTGTTGCTGGATGAATGAGATTTAACACATTCTGAGCATCAGAAATTCCCCTAACAGTTGATACTGAATGGTGTGTTTGAATTAAATGGAGATATCAGTCCAATGCTAGGTTAGTGCACTTTCTTGAAATCATAGCGATACACTGTATGCTTTAAATAACTGTTTACCGAAATGGAAGCCAGCCTTATGAAATAGTATGAAATATTTGGATTCAAAAGCCGTGCGTTTGTAAAACACAGAGAGAGGATGAGCACATGAACGTCAGATGCAGCTTTTGCCATCAAAGATGGATAAATATGGTCATTCTCTAAAGCTGTTTAGCTAGTGACTGTTTCCAAATCAATGGCAATTCTAGCCAGCATGGGGAACATTGCATAAATAATACATAACGGAGAATGGCACTCATGCAAAACAACAGTAGAAGATACTGCCCTTTATTAGTAAGAAGATACAGTGCAAATTTATTTGGGGGGGTGGGCTAGGCTTAACTTTTATTAAGAAAGGAACAAACTGAAACTTCTCATTTTTGGGTCAGCTATAATGCAATAAAGATGGCTCACATACATCTTTCTCATAAAGTCCAGAGTGAATTATCTGACCTACCCAACCTGGAGATATATGAGAAATATATGATTTAAATTATTTTAGCTAATTGCATATTTAACCTTATTTTGTGAGCACTATTTCCCATTAATCCCTAATATAAATGGGCATTGTAAAAAATATGAACTCATTTATGGCACAAAAGCACATTCAAAATACAAGTAGACTTTTCTTTGAACCCAAGAGTACAGCACACAATTCCAAGTTATTTTAAGAAGTTAAAACATTTCAATAATATGGAGAGGGTCCCTTCACCTCGTAGAATGAAACGACTATGAAAAACGAGGTAACTACACCCCCAGAGTATCCCCTTTCGAAGACCTAGCGGAGGGGTATCTGCATTCTGTCACTCTCACATGCCTTCAACAAAGCAGGAGAGCACAACAGAAAGCTTTTTTTTGCATAAAGCAGGAGATTTGTGAGACTTTATGGAGCCTCCGTGCATTCTCCATGGACGAAGCTATTGTTAAAGACAACAGCTGAGGTAATGTACTCACCATGGGAGAGTGGAGGTTAATGCAGGGTAAGGCGCACATTAGCAGAACACATACGCCCATATGCCAATGAATGGAAACCGAGCTAAACTCTGGGGTGGACAAGAATTCGGCCAAGTGGAAATCAGCAAAGCTTACATTTTTCCCTCCAAGCTTCATATGGTACCTGGAATGCTCACTTAAAATGCTCTCTGTCTTTGGTGACGTGTTTGCTGTAGTTCATATATGTTACTATAAGTATTGTAAGGCAGCGTTATATACAGTGATTTGATTTTACATGCAAAGATAAGACAGAAGCTCCATCATTATTTCTGAATCATTCCATGTCCATTAAAATCCCTATGACACAAAATGTGTGTATTGAAGGTTACGTTGCACAGTTTTTTCTCGTTAGTGGTACTCCTGAGAAACCAACAGGTGGATGAAAACTAATTCTAAAACTTAAAAAAACACTTACGCTATTAAACGGTCATTTTATTTTGACAGGCAATAGTATTTTCATATCTCTTATGCGGTGGAGAAATATTCAAAATAACTCTTCTATTGCATCACCTCTCACTCCATTTGGGTTGAGTTTGTGGGTTTCCTCCTGTAGATATACTGTAGTAAAATTGGCGTGTCTAAAATGCCTATAGTTTGCGAATGTGCGTGTGTATGTGCCACATGATGAACTGGCGCCCCGTCAAAGGTTTGACCATACCTTATACCCTGTACTGCCTAAAATAGACTCCATGACCTTCCTTTACCCTACTCAAGATAAATGACTTGGAGATGAAATAGTCACAGAAATCTTAGCAGCAGTACTTTTAGAATTGTTGTATGCAAGCTTATACAGTGACACAATATAAGACTGGGTCTGCCTTTACCCCCTCCAGGTGCTTCAGCTGATGAACGCCATAGGAATAGATTCACAGAATTAGAAGCACACCCATCTTCAAAACATAAAAAAGGCCAAGGCTTTATTTGATACTTTGGGCTTGGGCCATGTCAAACATTAGTGTGGAGTAAACCATTGACTACAAATTAAGGGTGACACTCTTAAATTTCATCCTTAACCATGTTTGAGCACGCAATACCTACCGATCTCTTCTTATCATGTCCAACGAGGACATACTAAAGGGAATTATCCACAGATGGTACTTATTAGATATCTCTCATATAAAATATGAGAATATGTATATTCAGTACCTTTAAGAGCCTTTACATTACAAGCTGAAATAATTATTCCATGAATGAATATGAGATCCATCAGTATAGGGATTCTTACAGCTCCAAATGGATTTAAAATAATTTTCATATAGGTGCAATATCACATCATATTATTTATGCAATTTTTTCATGTTGGATGAAGTTATGTTTTTTTTTTTTTCAAAGACGGAAGATTGGCTAAATGCTACTAACTGAAGCAATGTGAAAATACAATTTCCACCATAGTAGGAGAGTGAATTCGCATTCCAAAAGAATTTAGAACTGGTTATTGCCAAGATTATTGTAGAAGTGAAATCACTGCTTGGTAATATCTGGTATATGTGACGTGAAGATCAAAAATAAACCTGGCAAGTTCAGTTTTTAATCAGTAGAATTGGTTCTTCAGTCTAATCAGAAAATTTCTGGTATATATAAAAATAAATATTTGGAAGAGTTTTTCAGGTAATCTGTGAAAAATAGATTTTTGATAATTGGCTATGGCACATACAGTTTAAAAACAAAAGCTCCAGGTAATTTAGACTAAGCGATTAGCCTAACTGCGTGTTGTTAGACTGCAGGAGGAAACCGGAGTAGCCAGAGAAAACTGGCATGACACACGCAGAACATGTCAATGTCACGCACACGTAGAGAGGAAGTGAGATTTTAACCCCCAACCCCAGGTGTTATTATACATTAAAAAGTTCACAACACAGGCAGTTTGAAAGCAAAACTGTTTCTTGAATTGAGCACACAATTTCAGTGAATGTTGTGCCTAGTGGCTATTTGTATAATTGAGAAGTCATAAAAAGGTAATGAACATCAGAGGAAAGATTGCAAAGAGATGGGAGCACATGATCTTTTCTGCATGACTACCCATACTAGGACTCACTGGAATGACCCATAATGAATACCAAATACTGAGTACATTGGCAGCCAGGTATGTACCATTTGATAAAAAGTAGAATGTTATCAGAATGCAAAAGCACCTTCAGCCTTAGGTCTCTAATTAATTGCCATGAGATGATTACAGCAAATTAACTCTGACATAATTTTCTGAAAAGTAACTTTGGAATAACTCCTGACATGCTCTGCATCAAAGCATGTGTGGCAATGTATCCATCCTATACAGACACATGATAATTGAGGACAGCCCATCTTTTGCCCCAGTGGAGGGGGGTAAAGATCCAGAGATTACGTTGTTTGTTTAATGTCACTGCAGATGAATAAAGTTGACTTTTAACATTTATGCATTTGACTTACCTGTGATAATTTACGGCAACTCTTCGACATAGCTAATACAGTAATGATGTAAATGTATAAAGCTATTTATGAAAAAAAGGGTATGGGAAAGTGCAAGACCAGGGGACTAGACTAACACTGGGTGTACACAATACAATTTCTTCACACGTCGCTGTGAGTCGACAGCAGTCAGTCCTAGTCTGCCGATTCTTGGACAGTTGTAGTTGCTAGTTGGCACAGATAATTGCAAAGTGTATGTTGGGCACAGACTCTAGTCTCTGGCATTCCAACGGTGGTTCAGACAAGTCATCGTATCTCAAACATGTTTGAATTTCACGACTGGAGTAAGGAGCAAATCTGCAAGAGTCATGTGGTGTATGACCCCCCCGCCCCGGCTGTGTAGTGAGCGTGATCCCCAACACATCAAATATTCACACAGATCAGTTGTTAAGGGTAAACCAGCCTGTCTTTGGATAATCTTATAAGATCAGAAAAGTCATGTAGCAGAGAGGCACTCTAACATGTCATCAAGTGCAATGGCGGCTGGTGGTCTATCAAACATGGGAAGTTCATTTTAGACCTACATCAAAAAAGTAGTCAATTATTGCCCCCGCAACCTGGTTTGAAATAAACGGACAAACTTTACTAAACTGAAACAAGGAGCAAACTCAAGAACGCTATATTTATGCTTATATTTATAGTAGGATATATGCAAATGTAAATAGTGGGCTATATCGCTAACAAATAACAGACTATGAGCAGCAGCTTGTCTCACGAAATCACCCGCCAAAAATCTGCATGGGACCGCTGTCAATCAAAAAGAGGTCCCGTCCTACTGACAGCTCTTCCAATCATCACGGAGCAGCCCAGCATCCTGGCCAGCCCACTGTCCCATTTACTCCAAGAGAAGCTGAGCTTCCCTGGAAATGACATTTTGAAGCATTTGTCCAATAGACGTCTAGCTTTGCTGTGCTGAAAACAAAGCGTAAAGTGTCATTAAAGTCCAGGGAAGCTGAGCTTCAATGAAGTTTCATGCATCAGGCTGCCACTGGAATATATAGGAAAAAATTCACTTTAGATGACCTGCAAGAAATTACTAATGATTCTGAATGAGCTGGCCATGAAGGTGAACATGTTTTAGCACGCTCTTTGTAATAGCTATGTAAATACAACAGTACATGTTTGATGATTTTTTTTCGTGACATTTTAGAAGAGGCAGAACTTCCCTTGCAGTCTTAGAGCAGTTGCCTCTGATCAAGTGGTAATTGTCTACTCCTGGTCTCTCTCAGTCATTCTGTGTTTGAAGGAGAGAGACCAGAAGTAATGGCCTCCTTCTCGAAATTCTGCTATTTTTGTTTCTTTAAGACAGAGTACGAAATGTATATACTGTCCCAAAGTTCTAGATTTTTTCTATACAGTAAGAACAATATGAAGACTTAATATTATATGGAGAACTTTGCTGGCCAAACAGTAACTATCAGTTCTTGAAGACATTGACACAATTCTCACCATAGACCTGTATTGTTTTTAGGCTTCCAGCTGAATAATCAGTACAATAGGGCCCCTTAACGAAAAAGGTTTGCTGAATTAGAACATTGTTGGTTGGATTCATCTTCCTGTCCTTTGTGAATTCCTATAAATTCTGTTTTCCAGTAAATTTCCCAATCATCCCATTTGATCTTCAAACTGCTGTCCATAGTTTTTAGCAAAGTGCACATGACTTCCTCAGCTGCAATCAGCTTCTCTAAGTCCTTTCACCACCTGACACGATTCTGGTCTCTCTGCACCAGCTGACATGGTTTTGGGAACTTGTGGCTTGGAGTGATGACACTGACGAAGAGACTTCTGGGAAAATAAATAAATAAATAAATAAAAAATTGCCAGGTTGAAGTGGGTCGAGGAGTTGATAATTGTTACAATTAAATTTGAATGTACTGTTGCTGCCACAGTGACATTAGATTTGTCAGATTTGGTCAATTTGTCTGCATCAATTCATATGTATTGCCAATAAACTTTTTTTTTTGTCTAAAATGCATTTCAGTCACTCAGGCAGTATCCTTCTAACTTTTTTATGGCTAAATACCGGCATTTCTGGTACAATTATTTGTGATCTAGAAATGAACATCCAGCCAGACATTCAAAATTTATTGAAATTATATTGGATTCCAATTCAATTTAAAATATTTAAACATTTTACGTTATTCACAAATTTTATTTTGTATGATATTTTTCTATAATGCCATTAAAATTAATTTTAAAGTTTATAAAATTATTTGAATGAAGTCATTGATGTGACAGTGACCATCAAATAACAACAAAAGTATAAAAAAAAAATCTTGAAAGTATTCTGCAATAAGGTTGAATTCATGAACATTATATCAGGAATCTATTTTAAATGAGCCAGGAATGAAGATAAAAAATTAAAAAATACATTCAATACACCACTAAAATAACTTACCTAAAAATTCTTTGGAAATAATTCCTCATTTTTCCTTATATAATTTCTTGCTGGATAATACAATTGCAAATGCTTTTGTGTGTATCTCTAGTTATTATGTAAGAACATCTTACAAAATAAAATGAAAAAAATATATAAAACATATATTACTCGTCCTATTGTCCCTTTCTATTATAGATAAAGGATTTAAAAGCTAACGGGTCTAATTATACCGTATACATTTTATAAAGTATAATTAAAATAATGTAGCAAACTTTTTTTCCATCCCCATGCCCTGTGGAGATCTTGTGAATACATAGCCCTGGGTGGTGTCATATCCCATTAATGATGGTTACGCTAAACACTGATACTGGCTGATTTTGTGTTGCACAGCTGGTTACATGTCATGCACGTGTCGGCTGCCACCAGACACACTACACTGAAAACATTTTTGGGTTAAAGCAAAGAAACCATGTCACTACAGTTCAGCTCCCTGAGAGATGCAAGGTCAAATCCATTTTTGACACTCTAGATAACTATGTATATATGTATATATACTATGCATGTAATGACATTATATGCAGGAGGAGACTGTATACAGGATCCGATAGGTCAAGAGTCTAACTGAAGATGCATATAGTATTTTATACAGTGCCACTCAAATATTTTTTATGTTCTCGTAACATTATATTATGGTAACATCATTGTATTGTTTTATTGAAAAATTCTAATCATTTAGCATCACTTTTGGGTGTTGTCCCAACTTCTATATGTTTCAATAACAATTACTAACTTTTTTTAGATTTTCATACGTTTTCTAGTAAACAAAACGAAGCAGTTATTTAATAGGTAGAAGAAATGATTTTGCGATGCATATACTACATTAATCATGCGGTGAATCAAATTATCTAAGATGATGGTCCATCATGTTGTATTGTGCTTGTTTTATTTAAAATGTAATATGTCTTATTTGCTTGCTTTTTATAGTTTGATAAAGTCACAGTCTTAAAAATATTTCCCAACCAAAGGAATACTTGCCCTACACTTATCGTTTAAGAATGTGTAATAGCTCTGATCTTTTTTGACATTTGAAGTGAGCCATTTTACTGTATTTTCTAACCTGAAAGTTCAAATATTGGAACATGTAAATTTAATTAAACGGAATGAAATTAAATGGGGATCTTTATCAAGCTAAACTATTCATTGTTTGCTGACAGTGTTTCCCCCTTCTCGTTTATCATGATTGCAAGTAAGAGGACTTGGGCATCTGTTGAGAAACGGTGGCAGATCTCTGAGATGATGTGTCTGGTCGTTCTTGTTATGCCTAGCAGTAAAATGATTCAGTCGGCCTGTTTGTCATCAGTTGTGCTTTAACTTTTACTGAAAAGTATGTCTTTCCAGTACAGTAATTTCTTGGTCAAACAACATACTCTTCATGTATGTTTTGAGGAATGACCATTTATGTAAGTAAGACATAATGGTAGCTCACAATGGATGGGATATCAGTTTTATTTCTATTTTTTATATATACACCTTCAATAGCATTAGAAGACATATTTTCAAGGTGTCATAATATATACCCTTAGCATGTTTGGTTACAAAAAGGTGTATTCAAAATTTTTCTCATTTTGTTTAGTTATTGTGAGAGTGGAAGAAAACATTTGTTATGTCAACAGCAGCATTATCATTTGTAGTAATTATTAGTTATTCTAAAAAAATGAAATCATATTTTCATTTGTTTCAATGTGTTAAGGTCTTACTAAGTATTTCAGTCTGCGGAGTTAAGCTCATATATGTAAACAAAAAAAAACAAAACAAAACAAACAAACAAAAAAGGCATTAATCTTACTCCAGTCTTAAGAAAGAAGTGAATTTAGACAAAGTGTACAACTTAGGATCCTGGAGTATCACAACTGGCTAACAAGCAAAAATAAGTAGATAGATAGATAGATAGATAGATAGATAGATAGATAGATAGATAGATAGATAGGCAGGTGCTGTTTCGTGAGGCTGCATGTGCTATGACTGGTACAGTGAGTGTATGACAGTCAATAACAGCTGGCTTAAAGTACAAATGAGCCAGGTCACTGCTCTAATGGAGGCACCATACTTGCCTTCAAAGTCTACAGGCATATTATTCAGAATTAAACATAAGTCCACCGTGTGGTTTCCACTTTACATTAATATAGTTTAAAATAAGGAAATAGTTATGATAACAAACACTCATTTAAAGAAATTTGATAGATTTCAGATACGTTTTTAAATTCTGACCACCCTTGAAGGAAATTTCAACACACGGTACACGCATGACACACAGCCAGGAGAAGAACATGTAATATATTTATGAATTGTCATATTTGCCATGCTGAAAAATACTAAAATTATGTTTATATATACCTTTCTCATGCATTAGGGGAAGGAATTGTGCATAAACATGCAAAAATATTCAAAAATATGAAATCACCCTAAACGGAAAATAAATAATTTTATTGAATAAATGGTTATAAACAATATTCCTTAAAAATGTAAATGTTCCGCTCTGAAGAAAATTTATATGCACAAACACATTTTAAAAATCTAAATAAAAAAAGTGCTTTCAGCAGTCAATAGACATAACCTCTTACAAGTTGGTTAAAATAATACTTTAAATGAAACATTTTTCTGTAATATGTATTTAACTGACTGGAGTTGCTGAGATTGTAAGAATTCCCATTATGCCTACCAGATCAATTTATTAATACACGTAAGTCGAGATATCAAAAGTAGAAAAAAATTAGCAGAAAAGTAGAAAAAATGAAAAGTTATTTAGCATATCAGACCTACTGTATGTTTAATCTTAATGTATGTTATGAAACATATACATGGGTCACTTTAAACATTAATATCAAATTTGTGGTAAAATAATTATAAAACAACCTTTAAGTTTTACGTCATATACATACTTTTTGGTTACATACTGTATTCAAACTAAAGTAAATTATAAAGCAAAGTACTCTGAGGGAATACATTTGGAAAATATTGGAATGATGATGTTGCCAATGATTTTAAACAAGCTTTTGTGTAATCAAGTTTTAACTCAAAGGACTTTAAACAGAAGAAGCTAGTTACATCGTCAGGGGAGTGTAGAATTTTCTGTTCTGCTGAATGCAAAGATACATTTTCCTTACACAAGCTAAACTCCTCTGGGATCATATTAGGAGCTTGCTGTGAGGAGAGATGGTTAAGCAGAAGTAGGAATTATTTATCAGGATCCCATTCACTCACCGCAGTTAAAGACCTTTCGTTTATTTTCAGGCTTTTAGAAAAGGACATTTTCCTATTGGTCTGATTACTAAATATTGGAGTCGTCTGGCATGAGCTGCTTTATAATGCTAAGCTCCTCATTATGTTTGGTTTTCAAGGGAACATAAATAGTTTGGAAGGAGCTGTTTTAAATAAAATATATTAATGCTGAATTCATGATCTTGATGAAGTTATGGCAGAAGCCAGTTGTAGTTGTACATATTTTACATTTATTCAGATAAAAACATGATTCTTGAACACAACTAATAATACAAAATAAAAAGGCAATCTGAAGTGGAACTATGGTGATCTTCAACTCAAAACATCATTTCTGGATCACTGAACTCCCCTGTTAAAATAGTGAAATCTCTATATAGAGTCTGCCTTGTTTTACAATTGTTGTAATCAAATTATTATTATTATTATTATTATGCCGTGATGAGTAGATGATGGATGGATGGATGGATGGATGGATGGATGGATGGATGGATGGATGTTGGCTTATATTTTGATTAGCCATGTAAAACACTCAACTCAGTGTTCATTATTGCAAATGGTTGATTCCAATTTAGAAAAATTCAGTGAATGACCATTTTTTGATGGCATTTACCTGTTATAAGGGTGGCAATGCTATTGGTAGAATGCAATACAGGAGTCTGATGTGTCCCTAACATTGCAGAAATTAACCCTATGCTTTTATGCAATTGAGCACTGTTGTAAAAATATTTCTCTCAGTCCAAGTCATATAAAGTTTAATTATGGGTTTTGCATACTGTAAGGCATTTCTTGCATCATGGTTCAGATCATTATAACTACTGATGCATATTCACACAGTTTCTCCCTATTCAGAATTTTAAATTGAAATTTTAAACATAATTTCATGCAACTAAAATTCAATAAAGCAAACCAGATTATTTTACAAGTATTTATCCTCCTGGAGATTGTACCACCATTACACTGTTAAATTATCTGAACTAATTAATAAACAAATGCATTTTTGTTTACAGGTAAAGGCTTAAAATAAATATGTCTCTTAGCTGTTATTTTCACATCAATCACATACAATGATCAACTTCATACAGGAAGTGTATGGCATCACAGCATGTGTGGACTTGTGAAACACTGAGCTTGGAAATATTTAGCCAAGGTGTATCTAAACTCTTGGCTGGATGGATGGATGGATGCCTTGACTGTGAAGGGCCTCTTATCATACAATAAACAGGCTATCTTCTTTGAATAGAGTGGACAACTCAGCTGTATAGCTGACTGAGTCATAATTGTTCAAGATATTCAATCCTGGAGTGGTCTCTTAAACTGACAGCTGTCAGTGTGTCGTGTCTTATGAGTAGTGACAGTATTTTAAGTGGATAATCCATTGATGAGATAATAAGCGACTATACAGAATACAACATATCAGTGCTTTACAAATGCCGCCATCTTTCCTTCATGAGACAGTAATACCTGCATTGTTTCCTTTCTTCCCTATCTTTTGTGCGATCTTTATCTCAGTGAACAATGCCCTGACAAACGCATCACCACATGCTATTTCCTCATGTCCTCCAACTCATATAAATCTCGTAGCTACTATCTATCCCAGTCAGCTCCTGATTTCCACAACAGCATGAACTTTTGCAAGAGAAAGAAGGCGGGAACTGACCTGTCCCGTCATGCCGGCCAAATTGTATCTTTCTACTTTCAAATGCAAATGTTATTGTAGCCACTATTATTGTTTTGCGAGCATTAGTGTCTCTTTCCCTCTTTATTCTGAGGGGAACTTTGGAATCCCACCGTCCGGAATACAGATGGTCCCGCACAGCAAAATATAATCGACTTCTTGTTTGTCACCTATGTGACACTGTGTGACACGCAAGACCATTATCTGGTTCATCCTCCCCCACTGTATGAAACTATTGCAAGCCATGGGGGGCAGCTAGAGTCCACTCAAGGCTCCTTAATATGGCAATAGCTCGGCTGTGTGATCCTATTTATGCTGACACCTGGGATTAATCCTCTGACTTCTGAGGTGTGGAGAACACTGACACCAGATACAATCATCTGAAACACAAGTACGCCTGGGAAAAAAAAAATCATACTTCTCATTTAACGCAAAGTTCACGTTGTCCTTATATTAAAGAGTAACCTTCTTAAAGAGCAAAATACCATGGACTGAAATGCTGAAAAGATGTCAAAAACGTAGTAGAGAAAACCAGGGATATAATTCTCAAGAAATAAAATGTAACAATGAGGCAAATGAGCAGTTAGTGGTACTGCACATTTAGAAGTAATGAAGAGAACTTCATAAAAATTAGACAAATATTTCAGAAGCCTCGTCTCTCAGTGCAGATCAAAAACCTATATAGACATTAAGGTCCGGTATATTTCTTATGAATCAGCCTTCATGAAAATGGACTTTGTGGTACAATTTGTGGCCGCCAATCTTTTAATCTACTCCAGGTCTTTCTGATTGCATTTATAGTGAAGTTGGCCTTTGAATGTGTTTCAAAGGTCATTTTTGTACCAGTCTTCACAGGTATATATTAATTAAAATAATAATAACAATGCAACAATTCAAAAGTGAAAATATAACGTATCGGTCATACCAGTTCTCATTAATCTTTGGAATAAACACAAGGATTGTGTAACATGCACATGGTAAGTGACCACGTGCCGTGTTAAAAAATTACAAGCGTCATCCCTTCTGATCACTAGTTATGTACAATAAATGAAGCAAGCTTCGACGAGAATACCATTCACAATGCTTAGTCAGCTGTGCATTTATTGTATATTATTCTCAAATTGTACACAAACCTACAGCCATAGTTAAACATTCCTTAACTAACCCTGAAACTTCCCTTCTAAAAACACATTGCACTTTTCTGACACCAGTTACCTACTTTGCTTTATCTATCATAATAATTATTACTATCCATTTAAATAATACAATGATTTATTTTTTTATCTTTACTAAATTGTAATTGTAAGTAAATTGTTGATAGCATGGGTGGCAAAGAATTATCAGTTCCTTTAATATTTGATAGCGATCTGTTCCTTCATTAGCTCATGCCATTCAACATAAACAAACGGAGCACACCGTATACATATGGATAGAGAAAAATAGGATTGCTTCGCCGAACTTAGAGGTTTTGATATGGAGCTCTTTCCAGAAAAAGACCGGCCTCATCCAATGTGTCGTGACTTACCTTCATTTAGCTGCCAGGGAAGATCAGTTACATTAAAAGAGACACAATGGAAGTGTAAGAAAGGACTAACAATGATCCATGCATGCTTACTTATCCAACTCATTGGACGCCTGCAACAAAATGCCAAAAAACACCAGCAATGGCAAAGGAAAATGTTGATTCTGTCTTAAAGGGTATGTCAAGAGACGGAACACGAGCACAAGTCTGAGATTGATGTTAACTGCACCTGACACTTTTACTTTAGTGAGGATTTCGATACTTAATTCTGTTGGGTTTTGGTGTCCAGCCCAGTTACTCTGCAGCTTTGGATATGCCTGTCGGTGAACACTTATGTGGAAGCATAGCACTGTATCTCAAAGCCCTGAAGCATGTGGTCTTGACAGAAAAAAATATATACATACATATTCTTTATGATATGCATTTTATATATATGAATGCTTCATGAACTTTAAATTAACCGATATTTAAAAAAAAAGAGAAACGTAATTATTAGACAAATGTGACAAATGAAAATGTAAACAAAAATAGATTAATTGTATATTAAATTCAGTGCTCTTTATATGACGTTCTTTTGCACTCTTAGTCTGACTTCAAATGACTCCCAAAAGATGTTTATTATAAAGGAATTGCTAAAATTTCACTTTTATCTAGCAGGCTATGTAGATTTCAACTGCCTTCAGGAAAAAAAAAACTTTACCCCGAACCTTCGGAAACATAGCTTTTGATTGCCGAGTAATACTTTTAAAAACAGCTTAATCTTGCATGACACTGTATTGTGTTAATGCATCGCACAATATTTAAGGGCTCATTGACTATTGACGCGTGATGCAACTCTGACTTAAAATCAGGAAATCATCCTAATCAGACAGCTAGCTTGCTGTACTGGAACAGGACTACAACAAATTGCATTTCAATGTCCTTAAATCTAACGCTGCCAAACAATGTTCTCTTGTTCACCCAACACAAGAACGCAGAGGGACTGAAATTGCATTATATTGTCATATATTGATGCTTGTGCTTAATAATGATTTTGAAGGCAGGTGGGGTAGTTATTGCATTTAAAATCATGACGGCTGTACATAATACTAAATATGATTTATGATTATAATTGAGTCTCCAAGGCAACTACCTTGATTATAAGTGTAAAGAAGAAATAAAAATAAATATCTTGCATACTGATTTACATATCAATGGAGACATAAAACAGACTAGCATTACCTAGTTACACTTCTTGGTCTCTTAAAAGATTGCCTCAAAGATCCCCCCAATATACTCAGTCACCCCAAACCTCGGGAAAATATTAAGTGTAAGATTTCAAACCATGATTGTTCCATTTGCTGTAGCACTGCGATAAGAAGGTTCCACACATATTTAAAATCAAACTTTCCTGTTTACCATGCAGACCTAGACTCTCAGGGACCTACTACATACAGAGGTACTCACAGAAATATATATATATATCAAATTAGAATGAAAGCAAGATTTCATTTTTTGTTATTTAAATGACACAAAATATCTGTGGCCACACCATTTTGTCTTTCTACACAATGGCATATCTACATCACTCTACATCTCTCTGGTTTTCATTCCTGTAACTCTGCGGATAACTTAAGGCTACAGGGAATAGCTGTTACAAACATTCCAATCTCATATGACACCATCAGCCTACATCGGTGAAAATACATACTGCATCAGAAGATTTCATTCTAAACCAATGGAAGAGCGAGCCATAGCCGAATGCCACGTCACTGCTTGCAGACGGAATGCAGTCCTGAATGCAATCTTTTAATTGTGTCCATTAGTTACAAACAATCTAATGACATCTTTTCTGTCCCATTGCCATAAAGAACCAATCTCCCTTCTCCTCAATATAGTAAGCCCCACTTTTTTCTTAGAATCTCACGCCTCCTCTTCCATCCCATAATCACAGATGAACAGTTAAGGGGGATTAGAGAAAACAGCCACAGTGCATTGCTTATTATTGTCTTATTAATTAAACACATAACACATGGCTATAGCTCTCTGTCCTTCAGTTATCATATGACTTTCACTTCCATCCTTATGACGATTGTCCTAACTATCCATCCGCCCAATGCATATGGCCTAACTGCCCTTTCATGGTTGCTGTGATCTTGGCCCCCATCAGCCCTCACATTAATCCTGTCCACTCTGAGTTGTCCCATGGGAATGACCTTTGGAGGCATAGTCCTGGTGTTAGACAGCTGATAAACTAGTACTTCCTCTGACAGTGCTTCAGCAAAGACTGAAGAAAGGTTCACAACATCATTTTCTGTCTTCCCCAAGTGCGTTCTCTTATACACCCCAGAGGAACACTAGCAGATCCTATAGTTCAGGTCAGTAATTCCTGTATAAAACATGTAGGCAAAGCTAGTAGAACTATAAATGATATTGTTACTACTATATTTAAATCTGAATCATCCTCTGATACAAGTGGCTAGCTTGCTTGTTAAAATGAATGCAAGGGTAAATCTCACAAGATGTCTCTGCTAAAAAAAAAACTCAAAAATGGTAACTGAGGCACTGTGATATTGTGACCATATCACCTTCCACCTTAAAGCCTTGGATCAAATCTGCCATCCCCATTCACAGCTCACTGCATCCAGAGTCCTGGAGGCTAAGCACCACTTTATGATATACCTGTAGGAGGTCCCGGCCGGCCTCTATATAATCGTTACTTTTTCAGGCACACATTACATTCTGCTGCATGCGGCAAATTTGTTACCCTTCTATACTGCTAACAATACGGCTCCCGAGTCTCTCCGGCCAGCTTCTGTGTCCTGCTGCACGAGTAAGTATAAGTACGGATTTGCATCTGCATCATTGTTTAAAACACGATACGAAAAATTCTAACGCAACGAAATCCCATTTCATTGAGAAAAAAAAATACGATGAAAATCTTGCCCTCTTAGAGCATCTCCATTATTCTGCGGCCATTCAGCAGTAGCGACGGATGTGGAAACAGATGTCTCAATTAAATAATTAAAGAAATATTTTGGCTGGCTTAAATTTCTTTACCTACCACTTATGGTCTTATTTATTCATCATTTATCACTTGTTATCATTTACCTTCTAGATTCCAGTCATATCAAGATAAACATGCAGGTATAAAGACAGCTAACTGCATTCTGGTGAGTGGTGTCCAAAATAGTAGTGTGCTGCACAAATCCTAGTGCACTCTCTGAAGCCTGGAGTGTGAACGGTGCAAATGGATATCAGCCAGCACCAAAATCTAATGCTGTACTGCTGCTGGTGAATTTGCACGCAAGATTGTCACTCCCCTGCACACTCGTGTTAAGAGATGTGACGAGTGATTTGATGTCAGGGGAGTACCATTCCTTCAGGACTAGGAGCTGTCCAACAAAGGATTCATCTGCCAGGAGGTCAAACCAGCTGCAATCTGGTTGACAATCAACAGCCCTTTGAACAGAGTGCAGGGAGTCAATAGTGAGGATGTATACCAAAAGGCAACTGTGGGAGGAGTTCTAGTAATCAGGTGCTCAGCTTGCTGTCAGATGTACCCTGTCGCAGCAGCTTGGTTTGTTTTTGACCATTAACCTGGCTTATCCTTTGACTTATGGTATATATGCAAAAAGACTTCATTTTGTAAACCAGGCACTAGTTTTGACTGCCCTTTTCTGTGATTCCCTTCCTTTGTAAGCTATTCTGTTGGATCCATAACATCTCAAAACATGAAATAAACACTGAAGTTGGTTTCTGCTATTAGATAATCAGTTCATTTACAATTTAATTGAGCATATTTTTATGCAGTGCTTTTCACGACACAGTTGCCCCAAGGCACTTAACAGAAGTATGTGGCAATTACAGAAATGCTAGCAGTATACAGTGCAGAGAAAATATTAGAATATTACAGATGCAAGATTGTGGGCAGTCCACCAGTGAGAAAATTCTATGTTCTGATCCTTGTAAAATCGTATTTATTGTGGATGAGAATATCAAACTTGAATCCATAGGTCTAAAACTGTTGGGTTCAGGTGGTTCCCACCCTAGGCACCCATTAGACATGTGGGGAGGAAAAGAAACCATGGATGATCCTGTTTTAGCCTTGCTATCAGCCTGAAAGGACAACAAGGGTTTGTACAGTGGTACCAGCAGCCATAATCAGTTTAATTCTTGTGTATTCTAGAATCAAATTCTAGTGATTCTAACAATTTATAATTTGATGATAAACTATTCTGAGAATGCTCTGTTCAGATTACATTTTAAATGCTACAGGTTAAATTGAAAAGAAAAGGTTATGTTAAAAATCAGGATGACGATATACATGCTATATTTTTGTCATGTTAATAAATCCATCCATTTTTAACAATTTGCAATATATAAATATATTTTGTGTACCAACATATATGTGACTCTAGTGTTCGGAAATGCCCAGCATTTTGATGCACGAAACTCCCTACGATTTTTGATGTGATGTTTATTGATTGTGATAGCATTGTTGTAAATTCAACACAAAAAATACTTTTCCGTTTCCATTTTATAATACTTTTGCAAGACATCATTTCGGGACCTATGCCACTTAACTCTCCTATTAAAATGATGAAATTTGTAAACAGTGTGCACCTTGCTGTAAACCAATTAATATTATTATTAATATTATTGATGCTGAAGCAAAATTTAATAGATGTTCTATGAATATTTTCCATGTCCATTTCAGAGAGATTTTGACCATATCTTTTGCAGGTTCAACGACAGGATGAAGCATATTTTACAGCTTGAATGAAACCGACAGTTTTATCAGAGAAGACCATTAATACTAATGCTGGGTGACCACAAAGGGCTCTTACCATTTGGAAGGTAATTGAGTGGTAGAGGTAGCAGCTAACCGAAAAAGTAACGGAATTGGCTTCCCCTGTTATACAGGCTTTGTTACTATTCCTGCGCCTGAAGCAAATTCTCCCGTGCAAGAAGCCTGAGTCTACAGACTTGAGCTCATAGGTCCACCTTGTATTGAATTTTATTCTTACTGGAACTTAAATCCTCCTCCAGGTTTCTCTTAATAGGACCAAAATCCCCCTAGATTGATACCCGTATAACAGCCTAGACAGGAAAAACCCTGAGGAGGCCTGGGAATCAGTGAGCTTATCCCAATTATGTAGGTCAGAGTGAGCAAATTTACAAATCACAGACCAGTATTTTGTTCAACCGGCCCAATAGATGGCAGATAGTAGATGCTTATATGAATTATAATGATGTCTTATATTTTTTACACTTATTTAAGAGTGCATGAAAGGGAAATATTCATATCTATTTCAGGATTCTTATCCAATATAATGCACAAAATAGCGCATCAGCTAAAATACTGAAGAATTGCCTCTGGTTATCAGATTGCATAACAAAAGGACTCATCCAAAGTGATCATATTGTGTGCTTTGTCTAGTGCTCTGAAAAAGGTTTATTCCACAAATGGGATGGATTGCAGTGGGACTCTCAGAACCTTATTTGGTTTAAGAGGCCCTGGTTGTGAGGAGATATCAGCTGCAATTTCTGGTGAGGGGAAACTTTTCAATATGAGAAACTGTATATTTTCCCCTTCCCAGGTAACTGGAGATTAGATTGTGTTAGGTTGTGAGTTTGGTATTGGTGGCTGTTTAACTTCCTCCCCTGTATCTGCCTGCTGAAGGACTTAATAGAATTTATCCTTTATAATGCAAAGTTTCACATCAGTTTTGATGACTCCCTTCCTAACATGCTGTAGGGTTTCCTTCTGCCTCATTTAACTCTGTCATCTCACAGAGGGTCAAGCTAGAGAGATTCATTGGGACCCCACCAGGATCTGTTATTTGAGGTGCCCCCTGCTGGCCGGTAACAAAGACAACCGTTGCCTTAAGAACCCCACACATCAACTATTTGGCAGAATATCATAGCTAGTTATGTGCCACAATCATCATGACTTTGCAAGTCAGTATAAAAATGTAATCTTACATCTCCAAATGAAAATAAACTTCTCATTCCATTTATTTATGTTAGAACATTGACCTGTTGTGCTGAACTAAAAATTTCCACTAGCTTATTAAAACATGTTGTCAAAAATCTAAACAAAACATCAATTCACATAGAATTAAGATTTTGGCAAATCTTAGGATGATCAATGGAATGACCACAAAAATGCTTAATTTTTTAAACTATGTGCAACCGATAATTTAACCATAAGATTACGATGATTTCTGAGTGTTGAAATATATGATATCAACTGCATTTCCAGGCCTTCTGGAAAAGGATATTTGATAAGTAATTCTTAAAAATATTATCATTGCACAACTGATTTAAGATCATGACAGGTTTGAGTTGTTTTAATGTGTAGTGCGTTTGAATCCTAATCCTGTCCATTTTTTTCCTCTTTTTAATATTTGAATTTGTCAAAAGCCAATGAAGACTGATGAATACTGGATCATAAAATACAGAAATAACATCAGAGGGGTATTATATGCTAGTTATGGTAATTGAATTATTTCACTATAGTCTCAAAAGATGGATAGCAGCCTGATCAGCAAACTAATTCCATATGTACAAGCTGTTCTTGGAACCTGTCAACAGATAATCTTCAGCAAAATATGAGCAATTGGACTGTTTAGTAATGTATCCAATTGTTGCATGAGTTTCAACTGACCCTGATTTTGTTTGATTTCAAATAAAATTATGATTTGGTGACTTATGCACACGCTGTTTAACTTCACAGTTTGCTTTAATCTATCTCCAGTCGTGACTGAACACATCTCAGTTACTGGATTGCTTGTATATTGCTGGTACACACTTTACATGTCGTTTAGTACAGTGAGAAATTTCAGAAAGGTGCACGTTAAAAATCAAATGCTGCACATGCACAGGATTATGTCTTATGTGAGGGACTAAGTTAACTCGTAGCTCAACATGCTGGACAATGTGAAAAAACAGTCTTGGAGATGCATCCTGAATATGCGATGATCGACGGACCACAGATTCAGCGGACAGAAATGTCAGCAGGACATTGACATACACAAGACGCCAGTGGAATTAAGAAAGATGACTTCTTGGTGCACATTTACAATTTCTTAATTGTATTCATGGGGAAATGCCACTTGTGCAGAATCTTTCATGCATGTGAGAGCGTATGGGTAGATTATAGAGGAAAAAGAGTCAATTAAACAGCAAATTTGAGTGCAAAGAACTGAATAGTGGGGTCAGAAGTGTATATATGTTGCAGAGGAATTTTTTTAGCAGGGAGACATTTACACTGGCCTACTGAATTTTAAACTGCTTAAAAATGGTGAACGTATAACAATATTTTGTAAACTCACTGATAAAGATCACCCTGTAAGAAAATGCAGTGTGTGGACCATAGGGTTATAATAGGGTTATATGATGTGTCGATTGTATAAACAGCAAAACCATATTCCAATGTACTTCTAAAATGCAACACTTTTAAACGACATACTATTATTACACATTATAAAGACATGTGTCATATTTTTCTAATCAGTATCCAATACAAATGAGTGTAGTGATGGAAATGACTTGCCCTGTGGCAATGCAACATTGGATCATTACCCTCAAAGGCACAGTTTTTGAAAAAGACTAAATATAGTAGGATTGTTGCCCAGAGAACATACAGAAAACGCTCTGTAATTATGAGTTATAGTCCTTGACATAACATGTGTCCAGTGAGCCAGATTTAACATCATTGTAAAATTGCACGATTTACATAGTTAAGTAAAAACATATATTTTGACTGCATTTTGAATATCATAAAATACCAATACATGACATATATACATATTCCACCTACATAGCGAGTGGTCAAGCATTATTTAGTGGCTTTAGCAGCTTATAAACCTAATTCAATTCAATTCAATTCAATTTTATTTATATAGCGCTTTTAACACGGAGCGTGGTCACAAAGCGCTTTACATAG
>JAACJT020000028.1:8428649-8445236 GCA_009936485.2 Gymnarchus niloticus | reverse complement strand
CAGAGAGTAAGCCAAAGGCGACAGTGGCAAGGAAAAACTCCCTCAAGAGGAAGAAACCTTGGGAGGAGCCAGACAACCTTGGGAGGAGCTAGACATATGTATGCATATGTATAATTGATAAATATTTCTGTCACATTACACTATACATAGAATACAATGTCATCAAAAAAAACAAAAACACACAAGAAATAAAAATGTGTTCCTTGGGGTTATGGCCATACTTTGTCATTAAGCCAAGCTTTTCATATATCACAACCAAATGGCACTTTCCTCTTTAGTACAGTACTATTCTATAATCCTTGAAAAGACACATTTACATGGTATTTGCATACATTTAAACCATGTGTATACATATATACACATACTGTATTTATACCAACACTATACTATATACATAGATATTAACACCATATATATATATATATATATATATATATGCATATGTATATATGCACAGTTTAAAAGTATACATATACAGTATAAATACACTGTATAATGTATACAGCATATATTATGATTAGGTTTGATTTTTTTAAATTAATATTTTAACAATCATGCAATAGTGTTAACAACCATACAACTTGATGAGTATCTCTAGTAAAATATTCAAAATCACTAACATGGTCCATAGTGTGTCAGCAGTCTGACAAAAAAAAAGAAAGAAAACACAGTTTTGTGTGATGTTAACTCGCTGCTTTCAAAGTTTCCGTTACATGCCAGCAAATTTCAAAAAATCATTTGTACTTGCATGACCCAGAAAATTATCAGCAAAGTTTAAAAATTGCCAACCATCTCCTTGTTGACGAGACCCCATATTAACAAAGCTTAGGAAAGAGGATGTACCTGGAATTGTCCAGCCCTGCTAAGCAATATAATGGAATGTTCATTGTCTTGATGTCCTGGTTTATTAACACAGCCTTTAGCCAAAAAGCCTCATATGCATCTTAATGGTTTTTGTATGTTTTTAACATCACATTCACTTTTCCTTCTAGTTGTCTACCACCCAGCCATACAGTAATGTATACAATAGATATGAGTATAACATTATCAATTTAGGGTTGGGAAAACCCACCACATTGAAAAATCACTTGTTAAAGTACTGAATAACGTTTTCCCCGGCTGAGTGTGACAGTGCGTCTATTTATTCTTCTGCCCGAATTTCAAATTTCAAATGTGCAGTTATCAGGTATGGAGTCAAATATATATGTTGCACTAGTCTTACATGTCTTTCAAACCTAGTTAAATATTTCAGCTTTGGAAACTTTTTAAAGGATATATAAAGGATGTATGAAGAATTCCGCATAACTCACGGTTTCCAAAATGAGTCAAAAATCTAAGTCAAAAATTAAATTAGCATGCTGAAAGCCAGTAAGACATATAACATGGCTCAATTGAATCTAAATGACTTTGGAGCACTCCAGCTACAGTTAAACTTGAATGTTACCAAACCTTGAATTAGACCACCCAAACAAGCTATGGCATGGCAAGACTAAAACCAGAGGACTACAGTGATGTATAGAAAAAAATCAAACAAACATGCATTGAGCTGGTATCCCGTCCAATATTTTCCCCTGCCTTGCTGCCTATGGTTTTCGGGACTCCCAGTTCACCGCGACACCAGTCGGTGTGAGCGATTGGAAGTCAATGTATTTTTGTGAAAATAATCAATACGCCAATAACTAAAAAGCTGTAATGTAGGAATTTTTACGAACAAGGGTGATGTGCAGAACCGCAGTAACTACAGAGGGATTAAATTGATTAGCCACAGCATGAAGTTATGGGAAAGAGTAGTGAAAGCTAAGTTAAGAAGGGAGGTGATGATTAGTGAGCAGGAGTATGGTTTCATGCCAGGAAAGAGCACTACAAATACAATGTTTGCTTTGAGGGTGTTGACGGAGAAGTATAGAGAAGGTCAGAAGGAGTTGCATTGTGTCTTTGTGGACTTAGAGAAAGCATATGACTGGGTACCTAGAGAGGAGTTATAGTATTGTATGAGGAAGTCTGGAGTGGTAAGAAGTATGCAAGAGTGGTGCAGGATATGTACAAGGGCAGTGTGACAGTGGTGAGGTCTGCGGTAGGAGTGACAGATGAGTTCAAGGTAGAGGTGGGATTACATGAAGGATCAGCTCTGAGCCCTTTTTTATTTGCAATGGTGATGGACCAGCTGACAGATGAGATCAGACAGGAGCCCCCGTGGACAATGATGTTTGCAGATGACATTGTAATCTGTAGTGAGAATAGGGAGCAGGTTGAGGAGACCCAGAAGAGATGGAGGTATGCTCTAGAGAGGAGAGGAATGAAGGTCAATAGGACAAAGACAAAATACATGTGTGTGAATGAGAAGGAGGACAGTGGAATGGTGAGGATGTAGGGAGTAGAGTTGGCGAAGGTCGATGAGTTTAAATACTTGGGGTCAACAGTTCAAAATAATGGGGAGTGCAGAAAAGAGGTGAAGAAGAGAGTGCAGGCAGGGTGGAGCGCATGGAGAAGACTGTCAGGAGTGATTTGTGACAGACAGGTACCAGTAAGAGTGAAAAGGAAAGTCTAAAAGATGGTAGTGAGACCAGCTCTGTTATATGGGTTGGAGACGATGGCACTGAAGAAAAGACAGGAGGCAGAGCTGGAGGTGGCAGTTAAAGGTGTTAAGATTTACATTGGGTGTGACAAGAATGGACAGGATTAGGAATGAGTATATTAGAGGGTCAGCTCAGATCGGACGGTTTGGAGACAAAGCCAGAAAGGCGAGATCGCATTAGTTTGGACACGTGCAGAGGAGAGATGAGTCTATTGGGTCTATTGGGAGAAGGATGCTGAGTATGGAGCTGCCAGGCAAGAGGAAAAGAGGAAGGCCAAAGAGGAGATTTATGAACTTGGTGAGAGAGGACATGCAGGTGGTTGGTGTGACAGATCGGGATGCAGAGGACAGGAGGAGATGGAGGCAGCTGATCCGCTGTGGCAACCCCTGACGGGAGCATCTGAAAGAAAATGATTAATGTAGGAATTTTTACTTTTATGGAAACAATAATGTCTTAAGATCCTTTGTTCAGAATGTATTAAACATTTGTTGTCATAGCCAAAGATCCATATAATTGTAGAGTTTTTCACATAACACAACTGAAAAGGTGTTCAAAACTTTTCTGGAAATCTTAAAATCTAAATATATATTTTTGTGTTGCTTTATTCACTGAGTGATGAGACAAAAGGTGACTTTTAGCTACAAACAATCCAGGATACAGCGAACTTCCCTAGTAGTTACATTATTATCATCTTTTCTGTCTTGCTGTCTTAATTTTATGTGATATCCAAGGTCTGAATCACCTTTATAGTTTTGCGCTAACATACCTTTATCCTGAGGCTAGAAATTTTTTCATTGCACATTCTGTTTCTTTGCTTTGCTTTTCTTTTTATGTTCTCAAATTAAGCCTAACATGTTGTGACTGATGATGTTTTTAGGCAAACCACCATTCATGGATCAGCGTAGGAAATGGTGGTTAAGGACAAAGGACTACAACTTGACAGTTTCCAATGCATGTCTAATACTTTTATACCCTTCAGAAACACGTATAACAGGAGTTGCTCCAGCAGTCCCTGTCTGTAATTGCAATTCTTTTGACCATTAAGCTTCAAGGCAATAACTGTTTTCGAATATCAGTTTCTAAATCATTTTGCAATTTGTCACTATACTGGAAATGTTTAGCTAAACTGAGGCACATGGAAAACTAAAGCAATTTAATAAAGTTAATTATACAACTTAGATTATTAATAGACTTGGTTTCATATATACAGTATATGTGGGTGCATTTGTGTGTGGTATATATAAATTTTCGTAAAAGAATATTATGCTGATATCAATATAATGCCTAAATACCAAGTTATATTTATTGGATCTCAGCTACAGTAAATTGCTATCCTTTCATGGAATCCACTAATGTAAAGTTATTAAAAGAGTGTTTAAAATAATTTACATTTCAAGTGGACCGATTTAATGTAAATCTGTGTAGAAATACAAAAGTTAGACTGGAAATCGGTGTAAATGACATAATAAATAAACTGACACCTGATGAATTGCTTTGATTAATACTGAAAGCTTTCATGGTGTTTAATAGTTGAAGAGAGGCTTTGAAGAAAATGATGCAGCAGGTGTTTCATTGTGTAACAGCTAGGCTGTGTTCCTCATCCACATTTTAGTCATATTTCCATGGGTGAATTGTGAGAACTAAAAATGACACAAACTAAAACCACTGAGAATATCCCACACGATTCCTGCATATCCCCTAAATTCCCCTGTTTAAGCATGCATATAGGACATGGGTATTTGTAGGTTCTATTCAAAATTATTTTCTGAAGCAATTACAACAAGACCATGTGGAAACTAGGACATGTTAGAGTCTCTTAGAATCACCTAGGAAAAGGGAAAGAAACTCTTGTAAACTCAAATGTAATAATGGGTTTTTGGAGACGGGTCAGGTTAACGGCTCAAGGAGATCAGGCGTGCTTTGTGACCTGGAATTTTAACTCCTCCCAATTTCCTCCTCAGCCATGCTTTGCTACTAACTCATTGGTTTCCAATGGGTGCTATACATGTTTTTACAGATCCCAAAAATAAACACCTTTATAAATTTAGGAATTTGAATATTTTAATAGCCACCTGCTTCAAACCATCAGTTTTTTTTTTTTTTTTTCCCCAGAAGACCACAATATAGTTTAAAAACTTTAAGAAGCAAATTTCAACAAGCCATGCCAAAAATATCTTTGCTTGAAAGACTCTCTATCAACACTGTCATTATATTCAGTGGTTAAACTTGTTATCACAGTTTAACTTATTTTTGACAAAAATAGAAAATATCAAATATCATACAGGAACAATTTGATGTTATTAAAGAGCAATAATTGAGATGGACCAAAGTTAGACAAAATTTTAAAATATGATGAATACACAAGGCATTATCAGATTGGTATTTTTTCTTGTGAAATCAAATTTAATCTTTCACTAGACTGACTTGGTCATCTGTCCAAATTTATTATCCTAGAGAAAATTGCTTGCATTACAGAATGCCCTGCCTTGTACCCTGTGAAGGACTGGCATCCTGTCCAAGCTGTTCCCCTGCCTGGTACCCCGTGAAGGACTGGCATCCTGCCCAGGGTGTTTCCCTGCCTTGTACCCTGTGAAGGACTGGCATCCTGTCCAGGCTGTTCCCCTGCCTTGTACCCTGTGAAGGAATGACATCCTGACTTCTGACCCATGTAACTCCTGTGACCTTCTAATGGGTACACAGGTGGAAGATGGGTGGATATATGAAATCATTGGTACATATTTTCTTCAAAAAATTAATGTTTCTAGCTATTTATATATATATATATATATATATATATATATATATTTTAGTTTAATATTCCATAATGGAAAAACACTACTATTTTTCATGATATATGAGACATTTCATTGCATTCTCATTTCTCATCTAGTAAATAGAAATCTGGTTGTATTTGGGTTTACAGTAATATAATGCTTTCATTTATGTTCATTCAAGTATATCCAGTTTGTCAATATGCACATAAATATTTCTATCTTCAGCAACACAACATAAGAATCCTGGAACACCCACATAAAGAAGAAATGACTTTGTTTTTGATAAAGGTAATCTGTATTTTATTTAAGAGCTAATGTTTTACTGTATAGTTCTCAGAAACTCTTGTCATTGCGACCATTGAGAAAAGTTTATAGCTTCCTTTCCAGTCAGAAATGTAACGATAACCACTGGACCAATCACTGGTTACATTTTTTCACTTAAATATACATTTTGTCTAATATTGTATTAAATGCACAATCATTTTGAGTATGAGTCAATATGAATCAGGCGTTTACCTCAATGTTACAGCATGAATACTGTTTTTAAATCATTTAAGTGCCATACAGTGTAATTAGTCAGTGAATCATTGTGGGGTGTACTTCCTGCAGGGGGAGGAAGTGAGGGTCAGGTTTTAAAAAGTGTTGAAGAGTTTAGGGAATATCTAATGGACATGTCAGTCTCTAATGCACTGAAACTGAGCCAGGAAAGTGAAAGGCTGACTGTGGCCTGTTTTTAGTCTTTTTCCTCTTCCATTCAGGTTTCAGCCCTAAAAAACCCCAGAGACACATTAGACCTTCCTTTGAATTGTGTGTTAAAAAATGAGTTGCTTTACTGCAGTTTCCAATCAAAGCAGTTAAGCAGTCTTGCTATGAATCCAGATCATTTTGGTGAACTTCTTATCATTTAACTGTTTCTTTTTTCAGCCAGATTATTGTTGCTTTATCATTTTTTATAAATATCTAGAGTAATTTGAACCTTTTGTAAAAAAATGGAAAGAAAAAACAATATATTTATGCAATGAACAAGGTTATGTAGGAATGATATTTAGTTACAGTGTGCTGTTTGCCCATTTGTTTCCTATAAAAATTATATATTGCAAGTATATGTACAGGGGGCGCTGTGGCTCAGTGTTTAGCACCTCCAGGGTTTGGGGTTTGAACCTTGCCTCTGGCCCTGTGTACAGGGAGTTTGCATGTTCTCCTCGCGGGTTCTTCTGGGTGCTCTGGATTCCTCCCGCAGTCCAAAGACATGTGATGTGGGCTAATTGGCACGACTATATTGTCTGTAGTGTGTGTGAGTATGTGCACAACTGTGCCCTGCAACAGGCTGGTACCCCATCCAGGGTGTACCCCAGCTTTGTGCCCTGCGTTTCCCAGGATAGGCTGCTCCCTGACCCTGGTTAGGATGGAGCAACTTGGAAAATAGATGGATATGTATGTATATTCCTAACACATTTTCTGTATAATTTATTATGAATGAGAGTACAGCACAATTTGCATAGCTTGAGAACTACCTCCAGTTGCTCTCAGCAACCGCTGGAACTAACAGCTTAAATGATGTTTTGCTTTGAGTTTTCAGCACCGCGTTTCCCATCCTGAAGCCAAGTGCCACGGCCAGCAGCTCGTTAGTCTATGTTTACATCCATTATTTCAAAAGCTTGGTATCCACAAACATGACAGATGCTTTATTAACCTTTTCAATACAGGAATCTTCCAAAATGTGCAAGATTAAGTCTATGGTATTGCCAAGTTTTTTTGGGCACTGTCTTGCAGGCTTCATGCCCATCTATAAAAACTAGAGAAATAAACATGTCCTGTGGTTATATAACTTGTGTCTAATTGAAATGGAAAAACAATTTGCACCATCTGGGACATGCCGGCCCTTATGTGTTAAAGTTCAGTGTCTGCTTATTTTGTTTGGAGGTTTTGTGCTCTCCCCTTGCTGGCATTGGTTTCCTCTGATGTTCTCATAATGGTTCAGATACTTACAGTTTAGTAATTTGGTTTTTCTACATCCCCTATTATGAGAGATTCTGTGCCGCTCTATGGAACCTTTGATCTACTGGCATCCTGTCCTGAGGATGACCTTCCATCTGCTCTGTTTAGCCTGGGATAAACTTTGTGCTCATCTTGACCCTTGGCTAGATAATTACTTATGGAAGACTGCTTAGTGGAGGTACTAATTTGGAATTATAAAGCAATGTAAAGCGAGGAAAGTACTCTGCTGATAAGTCGTGTGATGAATTTTTCTTATGCAGTTAGGGGAAACTAGGAAAATTAAATGATATGACTGTTTTAGAAAATGTGAACAAATTCGAGTTAATTCCAGAAGGTAATGCACACCTCAGCTCAAAATTTTCATCTTTCAGATTCACCCTTTTTGGGATGCAGTGCAAGTTCTTTGTTCACAATGCATGTGATACATTCTCTTTGCAAATGTAGGACAGTGCTTGCTGATGAAAAAACTTAATTTGTTTTTGACAACATTCTTCTTTATTCAAAATCTTGATGAATGAAATAAATCAATTTTACAAAGACATCTGTTATACATGGAATATCTATTACGTTATGCATGCATTATCTATTTTCATTGTTCGGTGTGTCTGATTTTCTGAATAAAACTGGACACATATATGTACCGATTTAGTACATTTAAGTCACGTTTTTCGTGAAGATTTTAGGTCTTACTCCACTTTTTTGAAAATGTTTTTCTTTTGAAGCATTCGAGGTTGGGTGGCATTTGTCCCTTCTCTTACAGAGGGCCCCAGCGATTAAAAAGCAAGTGGTACATTTGCATATCTGCCCCGAGGCACCTACAGGCAGGAGATATCCAATGCCAAACCTCCATCAAGAAGACTATCTGACTGGTGAATAGAGGGCACCATATAACTTGCGAACGGGATCGGCTGGCGTGTGAGTATAAAATAATTCACTAAGATCTTTTTTATTATCTAATATTAAATTTATTATCTTTTCCCATTTATACAACTTAGAAGCAGTTCGCATTAAATACTTTGTCAGAACATTCCTCTTCTAGACTTTTCAACAGCATGTAGCCTTAGATTTTGTTGCCATTAATGAGTATGAATAGGTTTTTTTTTTAACTAACATTGTTTTATGTTAATCTATTTTTTATACTGCGGAAAAGAAGGATTTAAGATCGATTGACAATGTGTAATATGCGTTAAAAAATTTGAAACTGTGCCTACTGATGAATCATGTGGAGAACTGCACCTTTTCTGGGTTACACCATGAAATGGCTTAATTAATGCTGGCAATTTGCATTGCTATGATAATCAACATAAATGTGGCTATTAGTTTTACATTTTAAAAAATAAAAAAAAAATTGACACTCTGTACGATGAGCTTTATTTCTTTGCAGATTTTCCAGACCTTCATTTTCAGCTGAGCCTCTTTCTTTATACATGTATTGCATGAAAGTGTAGGATTCAGTTCTGCCTAGAGGCCTTAAATCCACTCCTCTACACTCTGAACATGTACAACCGAAGCCGCCACTGTAAGCCTTCATTAAACATAGAGGAATAACATACAGCAGGAAAAACATTGCCCACACTCAAGAGCTCGACAGCGTATGACACACTCTTTGATCTCGACGCGCTGGATCTAAGGCTCCTGGAACAAAAAATAATAAAAGATAATGAAAAAATAAAACTGAGTTGGGGAATGGTGGAAAAGAAACTATTGCTAGAGCTAATTAGAGACAGATGGACATTATTCATGACACTGAAGGCTTTTTCTGTCACATGGTTTACATTTTAGATAAAATATCTATGAATATATTACACCTCAATAACAGATATTTTGATATTGAACAAGATATACGTAAATACATTTGATCGATTAAAAAATAAGTTGCATGTTTCTGGAAAGCATTTACAATGCTGAAATAGTCATATTAAAGACTTATCATGTTAAAAAGATCTTATCTCTGAATGTATGGTGGTAGCACTGATGCCACACATCTCCATGGTCAGGGGTTTGAATTGCACTCTGGAGTTTGTGTGTTAATGTGCAGTTAGCATGTTCATCCCATGCTATGTCCAAAGACATGTAGTTACACTGACTGGCATCTCTAAATTGCCTATAGAGTGCAATTGTGTGTGTATGTGCCTTGAACTGAACTGGAATCTCATGTACCCCAGCTTTGTGCCCTATGATGGACTGACCTCCCATCCAGAGTGTACACCAGCCTCATGCCCCTTGATGGACTGACCTCCCATCCAGAGTGTACACCAGCCTCATGCCCCTTGATGGACTGACATCCCATCCAGAGTGTACACCAGCCTCACGCCCCTTGATAGACTGACATCCCATCCAGAGTGTACAGCAGCCTCATGCCCTATGATGGATTGACATCACATCCAGAGTGTACACCAGCCTCATGCCCCTTGATAGACTGACATCCCATCCAGAGTGTACAGCAGCCTCATTCCCTATGATGGATTGACATCACATCCAGGGTGTACCTCAATCTTGTGCCCTATGATGGACTGGCATCTCATCCAGAGTGTACAACAGTCTTGTGCCTTATGCTACCCGGGATAGGCTCCAGGCCCCCTGTGACCATGTCCCAGATAAGCTGTTTGAAGACAGATGGAAATATATGTAAAAACTTCACATTAGGAAAATGAGACATTTTTTTTCCATAGAATCATCATTTCACCTTCAAAATGATAACTTTCTTAGCTGTGATAATTATAATTATTATGGAGACCTGAGCCAACAGTAGCCAAATCAGTATCCAATTTTAGTTAAAACTGCATTCTTGTTAAACTATGTCCACATCTATCTCAAAACAGCAGAGTATTCGGCTGCTTGGTTCTATACTTCATAGTTTTTTCATACACCCCGTGGGGAAGTCAGCCTGGCATGTCAAAAAGAGCTGCAAAATACAAAGACTTCAGAACAGACAAAGTTTTATTTTTAGAGAACGCATGGACAAGCAAAAATGGAGGTAGAGGGAAAAACAGGAAAAGACCTTCAAAAAACCAAGCGTAAATTTATCGTTTTAGCGGGGAGAAGGAAAAACAAGAATGTGCCTGTGCTTCATTCTGGTATTCAAGGCTGATTCAAAAGAGCCCCCAGTTCAGGGTTACTGGCAAAACAGAAAACGAACAAACCAATACCTGTATATACCAGCACTGTGAATGACCGACAGAACAAATGACTTCAAGAAAGTACACTGTAAGATCACCTGACTCTCCCTACCAAGGCCTCGCTTCATAGACCGGTCTCTCCGGGTGACCCTTGAAATTACGCTGTACGTGACCGCTGCACATCATTTATATAGAAACTTTTTTGTACTTTATTTTTGTACCATGAAAGTGCCTCTGCTGTTTTCAGCAAACCAAGTTTTCTCTTCGGATCAAGTCTGTCAGTCTGTCCATCTGTCTACCAGTCCGTCGGTCCATATGTAGACATTTTTGAATGACAAATGCTATAAACTCCACTTTCCTACCACAGTCCAAAGATATGCAATACGGGTATCTGGCATTGCTAAATTTCCCATAGTGTACAGTTGAATGTGTCAGTGTCCATGTGCGTTGTGATGGACTGGCATCCTGTTTGGGGTGTACCAGTCCCCCAACCCTGCACAGGAAGAATGGTTAGAAGATGGATGAGTGAATGAATGGATGGATATATTCAATAACCTCACAGCAATGACGTTACTAATGACAATGGATAGAACATTCAATATGTATCAACTAGCAAGCCACTTATTCATATTAAAATCTCTGTCCCCCACATTGGGTCCACTGTCTCTCGGGTGTGAACTACTCCATGATCTACTACTACGCGGAAAATGGATAGATGTTTTATCTTTAATGTATGTAGCAAATCAGATATCGTACCTGCTGAGATGATGTTGTACTGTTCAGTTTGTGACGACTGCACCGTGTGACCCTGTGATATGCAAGTCTACAGTCGTTTTTAAGTCCAATATGCAAGTGGGTGTTTTCTTTAGAAATGTCAAAGGCAGGTATAACCTGAAAAAAATGCCCTTCAGAATTGTCAGTGGGTAGAATATTCTTCCACCTACCCATTTAACCAGTGTCTCCTTTCTTATTTCATTGGTTCACTTTGGTTTAAGCCTGAAAATGATTGGCAGCTCAGAAATCCCATCCATCACCCCAATTACCAAAGTCTCTTACATTTTCTAGTTTAACATGAATCCATGGTTCTCAAGACAATGCTCATGGTAAAAATCCTGGGGAAAAATATTCTTAAACTACATATTAAAATGAATCTGCCAGTAATCAACAAGTAAATTAATCAAAAAAATGAAATGATGCTTTGACACCCGAACCAGTACATTGGCATGGGATTTTTCACGAATCCCATTTTACTCTCCATAAGACATAAAACAGCACTTGTGATCAAAGCACATATTCCAAGGTTCATCTGGCATCCCTGGAGCACTTTTGGGGTTAAGGGTCTTGCTCAAGGGCCCAACAATGATAGGGATACTTTTACCAGCCATGGGAATTAAACCAGCAATGTTCTGGTTGCAGGCAGACACCTGACCCACAGAGCCACACAGTGTCTTGTCTAATTTGCAAAAGAATGCATCAGTTCAGCTGTTCATTAGCACTGCAAGATATCAGTAGTGATATATGATCTGAATGTGTAACATGGAGTCTATCTAATAAGGAAGGAAATAGGTTATCGCAAATACTTATTAGGTAAGGAGTTGTGTGTAAAATCTTTTTTTTTTCTGTATTATCCCAATACTATTTCACATTTAAATGCATAACGGTTATCCCACTTTAATTTGTAAAAAAAAAAAAAAAAACATTTTTAAGAGACACAAATTATTAAAAGATTCCTTTTTTATGAACCCACCTATCAGTTGTAAACTGCTCCCTTTACGTAGCATGAGGTAGGGAGGGGAGTCATTTGGGATAGGCATCATGGGAGAGAGGCATCAGATGTTCCCAAATCATAACTGTCGCTGGGCAGATATGCAAATTTTTAACACGACTTTGGGGTGCACAATCCACCATCCCCCCCCCCACCCGCACGATTAGCAATTCAGCTATTCTAACTGAGGGTGACAACACATTCCGTAAGTGATTGGCCAGAAGCAAGGAACAAGGAGGGCCTTGCCACAGGGTCAGGGGAGGGATATAAAATAAAACCAGAAGCAGCTTTTTCAAACAGGGGGCGATGTGGTTAAGGCATAGGCCATGTTTAAAAATGATCAATGTTATAATAATAAGATGAATGACTGTAACAATAAGTAGAAATAAAGATTATTGGTAAACACTTTATCATTGGGAAACGCAGGAAATAATGTGCATTTGAATTCAATAGTATCCATCTTCAGACTATAATATCAATTGTGTGCTTCCTGCAGCTTTTCAATCTTTTTTTGTTGTGTGTGTGTTTATGGTCAGCATTGATTCAGTAATATGAAGATTCATCTATTAGTCAAGAGTGTCTAGAGGTCAGTTTACTCAGTTTTTGCCAGTTTGGCATTTGAAGATTTCATGGAGTTCATAATTAATACAGATGAACTCCCAATGCCTAATTAGGAACATCTTACTTTACCTTGACAATAACTAAGAATAATTCAATTTTATGGCTAAATATTTTCTTCCTGAAAATGTGTATATCTGGATGAGTCACAAAAAAGCCCACTGTTATGTTACCTTGGTATATCCCCAAAAAAAAACTCTTAATATTAAACAGTACTAAATGCAAACACATAAAATTTAGGTATGAATCGATTTATTACAAAGAAAAAAAAAAAAACATTCCCTATTTCCACTTGATTTCCAGTATACCAAATAAAAACCAACATGCAAGTAGAATTTTATGGCTGGTCCCTTGTAATTGCTAGAAGTATCATTTTTTGACCGCATATCATCAGGTAAAATATGTTGTACTGAACACCATGACCAAAATAACTCACAGTAAACAACGACTAATAGACAAACAGAAGAAAACGAACTATGACTGTTGCTAATTTGTCCCCATGTCTATCAAAGTATATTGAAAATGCTTATACCTACATAATGAGGATATAGGGTACCATATTTAATCACACACCTGTGAGAACTTTTCTTCCATTTGCAGCAGTTAAGAAACTGAATACTTGTCAGACCAACTGCTTGTTTAGTTGCGAAATGTGATGGAACTATGTGGCACAATGATTTCTGTGAATGAGTCCTTTCATTCCGTTCCATCATTTCCATTCTTTGCAAATCAGACGGCAATCCTGGAGGTAAGATGTGCATTAATTACTGTCTGAAATCATTTTAGTGTGACCTACTTTAAAAACTGACAGTTAATAAATTCAGCATTCCAAAGAATGAAATATTCATGAACATTCCTGCACAACACCCGACAATAACAAAAGAAATCTGATTTAAATTTCAGTATATTACATATATAATAAACAAACAAATTTCCATGGCGGAACTGTTAATTTGTTAAGATACTCTTTTGTATTTGTCATTAGATTGCTATATTTCCTGTTATATACTAATATGTTTCATATGTTATAAAACCATACACAGACATAAGCATACAGTAGCTTTATATGCTTGTCGCTCTACACCCATAGCCCATACGCACATTGTCCTCCGGTGCATCTAGCATTGCACAGATCGGTCGGCCCCTCACCGTTCACGCTTTCTCACACCGGCCTTGCTCCGCAGTGCCACGTTGATTCGAATGTATCTGTTGAAGGGTGGATAATCAATGCAAATCACTAAACCCCATGATCCACAAATAGGACACGTTGGATTCACCAACAGGCTATAGCAAGTGACGGTCACTCTGTTAACTCGAAACGTTTTTTTTTTTTTTTTTTCCTGACGCTCGCAGTACCCCCAAGTTCTGCTCCCCCTATAGAGGTGTCCAACACCAAAGTTGAATCTCACTACAAGGTTTTCCCTGCAGCAGGCACACTGTGGAAGGTCCATAGCTGTAAGGTAGGTGCAATTAATCGTGTCATATGAAACCATTTATTTTTGTTGCTTCAAAAACACAGTGCTGCATTACAATATACCATTGATATATTAACAGTTTAGTTGTTGGGTCATTGGTAAGTTATAGTCAGTGAGTAACATAACCCAAGGGAGTAGCCAATAACAAGACTACTAAAGTACTAAAGTATGTATGTAAGTATGTATGTATGCAATTTAAGCATGTATGCAATGTACTTCTCTTGTCTTACTTTCATTGCTTCCATGACAATTTTTTTTTTTTTCACCCAATGGACTTTTTGATTAATAATTATACAGCAAAGCTAAATTTGTATTTCTGCAATTTTGTGTTTGTCACAAAAACAACTCCTGGCAAACAAGTATATGCAGTATATAAGTGAGATTGACCAAGTTTGAATTACAGGTGAACTGAGTATTCACAGACAGAACTGTTTGAAAAAATTTGTGCCATTAAACTAATTTTCCAGTTTCTAAATGTGGTGATCTGGTACATCCAAAAGTCATGCGTGATCCTGTCATCACCCGTTTATGCAAGAAGCAGAAAGTTTAAAGCACTTTTGAACTTTATTGTGTGCTTTGATGACTAACTAAAGTCAAGGACACTGAAATGAATGCAAGGACAAACATACTATACCTTTCTGTAGAGTATGTAGGAATATATCCACATACAAAAATCAAACATTGTAGCTCTTACACAAAATAATGTCATTTTAATTCACTTATGAAAAAAGGTATTAATTATTTTATAGTTTTTAGAATAGCTATATAAATAATCAATTCTATATATCTAATTAGATCACAATGATGATTTAAAATCTAAAATGCAATTGCTTTTAATAACCTTCAAAATAGAAACGATTCAATATTAAAATGACAATTTTAAGGATTTGTTGAAATATCAGTGCTTTCAGCCATTTCCTATATATTCCTATATATATCAAACTATGTATTGTCTTTTCAGTATATAGAAAGTATTGCCATTTGTTAAAAAAAAACAAAAACAATATATAAATGAAATCTTAGAGGTAAATGCAAAATAATTTCAAAGAACAAATCTTAATAAAACAAATGCAAAAACGAGACCTTCTCTTTCCCCGCATGCAGCTGCATTTCTTGCGTTAAACGCATGTTCACAAGGTATGGGTGACTAAAGCACCCAACTGCATGTCCAATCAAACTGAAAGATGCAATTTGTCATGCACTGGGATTTGAATGTCGTTAATCTTCCACTGCTAAAATTGTGCGTGTTCAGAAATCTAACTTCTCAAATTCTGAGACTTTTGAGGTTACTCACTAACATGGAAGCTAGATGATAAAAGTGATCATTAAAAAAACACAGTGCATTGCATCTATTCACTTATTTTAAATGAATGTACACCCAACGATTTTTAATACCTATATTTTTTTGTTTGTTCTTCATTTGTTTGATATGTATTTTTTTCTTTTAATTACCATGAAACAAAATGTAAAAATTAGTGTGGGAGGATATGATGTTCACTGCTTATGGATAAATGTTTACAATACCTGGTGTGAGTATTCAAATCAACCAGAATTTCATAAACCACCATAGCACATGGATTGTCGTACACAGTGTGCCTTGTTGGGAGGTATGTATGTTAAAATACATATGAAGCTTCCTTACAATATGTAAATCACAATACTGAAATCCTTGTATCTTTGTATTACAAATGACCATTTTTCCACTAGAAAAAAAGAAAACTTTATACCGCTATCTCACGATAGGTTGTGTCCAGCTTATACCAGCTATTTGAGCATTAAATGGCTCCATTTGATTTGAGACCTATATAACTGGAAAAATGGTACATCCCCTTATTTCAGATAAATTTATCCCAAGCTACATAATTCTTATATCATTGTTTAAGCTGTTTAAATTTACATACTCTTGCAGGCAAAACATCATCATAAACATAATTAAAACACTCTTTAAGCTTGGTTTAGGATTCTGCCCATAAAATGATGGTAGAAGCAAAAAATTATGGGAAGTAAAACAGAGATTCGAAAACCTAACCTTATTTATACAATGCCTCAATAGCAATATCTTCATATGGCAAGTTTTACTAACTGGAAAGAAACAAACCATAGAAATGAATAACCAGCTTGGAACATGAATATGGCGAAATGATGAAACAATAAGTGAATGTTTAAAGACCATTATTGCACGCAAAAAGTAAATTATATATATTTAAAAATAATTTATCACAGCAAACAATTTAACATAATAAAATAATTAATATTATATAT
>JAACJT020000028.1:8405436-8419477 GCA_009936485.2 Gymnarchus niloticus | reverse complement strand
TGGATGGATGGATGGATGGATGGATGGATGGATGGATGGATGGATGGATGGCCTATTTAAACCATTGATGAGTTTCATAGGTTTTGTTTAGGGTCCAATTATATGTATTATTATTTTTAAATGTTTTAATGTAGTTTTTTGGGGGTTTTCTTTTTTAATTTTCAGATTTCATAATTGAAATTTCACTTTTTTTTCATGGATCTACATATAGTTTCTCCACAGTTATTCACCCAGTAAAAAATGATTGGGTAATACAACAATGTTTGTACAAAATGTTGAATTACCATGAATGACAAAGACTCATGAACTTTTTTCTAGTGGCAGGGATCGACACAGATGATTTAGTAAGCCGAATGTATCAGGCCGAAACACTGGGTCCTTTCTCTGCTTATTAGCACAAGCCTGCTGTTAGGGTACTGACCAGATGGCCTTCCACAGGGGCAGATTAGAAGCAAAACAAATAATTTATGGTTGTTTAATATATAGCATGATTATAAAGAAGTATGCCTATGGAACAGCAAGTTCATTATAATAATTTTTAGTCTACATTCAAAATTAAACTATGATAAAAGCTTGAAACCTGACCAGAGTTCCATAAAGGTGGGACTAGGAAAATTTGCCTCCCTTTGGTGAATTAAATAAAAGGGAAATTGCAAGATATGAAGATCTGCTGGCAATCCCACCGTTAATCCATTTACAGCTTCACATATGAGACATGTTTTATATGCACTAGTAAATTTGACAGGGAGGAATGTTATGGGGGTAGAAACACAACCATTTCTACATATTTTTGTTCCTGTATTCTTGCTATGCACATTGAAAATGTTTTTCTTCTTCACTGGCTATATTTAATAGGTGAAAGAATGAAAGTTATATATTTCCAGCCAAGGGCTGGGATAGGCCTACACCCTGGAAGAGATACTAGTAACAAGAAAGTCATTTATTATTATGCTAAAATATGTAAGTGACATACATGTGGGTAGCTCACACTTCCGGGGTTGATGGTTCGAATCCCACCTCTGCCCTGTGTGTGGGTCTCCTTCAGGTTCTCTGATTTGCTCACAGTCCAAAGTGATGCAGTTGTGCCCTGTGGTGCATTGGCATCCTGTGCAGAGTATGGTATTAAAATCCAGGGTTCAGTATATAAATTTAACCAGTCAGTTATTTGCAAACAGATTTGCTTTGTGTTTGCCACCCACTTCTACTATGAAAGTAATTTCTTTATAATGGATTCTGTGCAAAATTTTACCTCTAACTTGATGGTGGGCTTATCCTTGCTTATAATGCCAAACAAGCAGCTTTAAATACAATATTTGTCAATGACTGTTAAAATTAATAGGTAAGGAAGGCGACGTGACATGAAACACACCTAAGGATGATAAATGCCATCCTTCTGAACACAAAAATATATTATCGTTCATGATAATATAGAAACGGACATTTCAGACTTTGTCTCCTATAGAGGCAAAAACAGTCTTTGAAAATTTGTCAATTACTTTTCAGAAACTATGGCAGGCATTTGCATATAAAGGTCATATTCAGTGCTCAGCATCAAATCATTAACTAGACAGCTTAATTTCCAAGTAATGCACTGAATAATAGATGTTTCAAAGACACCTCATTAAGGGGTTTTGAGATTAATCTTAATAGTTTTTTAGACTTTAAATTTTATTGACATCACGTAATTTTTTAATGTATTATTTCACGTATATGTTTCTTCAGCAATTTTTCAAAAAATACTTTAATCTTATCGTTTATCTCTGTAAACTAAACAAACAAAAAATATGGCTCTGAAAATCTCTAATACATTTTTGCAGCAATATGCTACCTAAAACAAAAGATGATGTTGATGACTCACATGTAATAACTGAAATCAGAAAGAAGTCAGAAGAATTGAGATCTTAAGACGGTATGATTTACTTTGAATGGGCATAAAATAAGGATTCTCGAAAAAACCTGAAATTTCTTTTTTAGATACAATTGATTCTCCTGTGAGATTTTTTTTGTTTTCTTTAAAACAAACATAAGGAAAGGGTGTCAAAGTCATATTTCTTGACTTTTTGTCTTTTTTTTTCCCCATTTCCTTTAAATGCTTGTAAGCAGCAAACTGACTTTCAGAATCAGAGGGAAATTTTACTTTTAAACTATTGTGCTGTTCTGAAGCTCACTATTAGAAAGAGAGATTTTACTCACTTCACTGCTTAGTTTACCTAGCAATGATGCAATCCATAGAGGAACCAAATGCTTTGCCCAGTGCCGTAACAACACCTGCCCTCATTACCTATTCTAGCTGAATACTAATCCCAAACAAACTGGCATGAATTAATTTATTGCTTTGCCTGAAGGATTTCATTCTGTAATAAATTCTAAAAAAAACATATAGCATGTCGAACAACTGCAATTATTTAGAAGTCAAAGCACCTAAACTAAAAACAAGACTGCCATTGAGCCTGGAGACCTGACCAGTTTTCAGCATTTAAAATATGGATGGATGGGTGGATGGATGGACCGCTATTTAAACAATCCTACCTGTGTTATTTGAACCTTGGTTATTTGAAGCACAAATGGACCAAATTTGATAGTTTATCACTCTTGGTTTTTAATACTTTTTTAATACTTACCCTATAGTTTCAAAAAGTAGGTCTACACATTTATACATTGTGGTATTTTGAGTTAGCTGCATGGATGGATAAAATTATACCCGCATATTTATAAAAATTCTGACTAATTGAAGATGAACTTTTTTGAGAAACACACTGCCTTGATTACATTATATGTCTGAAATATTCAGTACTGAGCCAAGGAACACTTCATATATCAGGAATGCTAATGAGATCATAAAGCTTTTTCATGTACAAACTGCTTGCATTTTAATCTACCTATGTAATCTTTTAAATATATGCCAAACTGTCTATTAATGGATCAGTTCCGTTTATGTGTGTGGGGGGATGCATTTGCATTTGTATTGTACAATGATTATGCAGAACAGTAAAAGAATGTAGAAAAATTAGCCAAAAGTTGAAGCAATTATGTAAGAATGCTGAAGTTAGCCACCAGAGAGGCTCAGTCAGTTTAACATCTCACTCAAAACTGAAGCTGAGTCTTTTTGTATGTCTGTCATAAGCAGCCTGTGGTGGATAGATATGAAGATGGAAAAACTGGTCTTCACTTCCTGTTCCATAACACCTGCTTGGGTCTCTGCATGTGCTTCACCTTTGTTAAGTGTCACATGACTGCCATGTGTTAGCTGCTATTTTTACATAATGAAGAAAGTCAACAAAATCCTCTTTTTAATTTGAGGCACAAACTGGACATTTGATCATTGGTAGATCGTACTTTCTGTTTTTCATCTATGCAAACCTGTTTTTAAGGCCACAGGCATTAAATTACACACTAAGGGAAAGAGACGGACTAAACAAATGTATTTTCTGAGCAGTGGCTGATAGTCATTTTAAATTAAATAAATTCAAGTAAATAATGTGAACATTGTGTACGAGGTGGCACTCGCATTGGATAAGCGGTTTGGAAAATGGATGGATGGATGGATGGATGGATGACAATACACTGATATTATAAATTGTATGTATATTTGAAGCAGGCCTATATGTAATGATTAAACAGAGCAGCATTTTTCTTTGTTCTTTTATCATCATGACTATCATCTTCTTTCTATTTGTTACATTTCTAGGTTCTAACTCCCATTAAGGGATGGCAGGAATACCACCTCACATGTCCAAGGTTGTGGGTTCTAATCCTACCCCAAAGAAGTGTGTGTGTTTATGTTTGTGTGTGAGCTTTGCATGCTCTATTTGTATTATTGATATTTGGGTATTTCAGATCTCTCTTACTGTCCAGAGGCATGCAGTCAGCCTAACAGTCCAACATTCCGTGTGAATGTAAGTGTCCTGTGGTGAAATGGGTTGGTCTTCAGCAGCCCTCCCCCCCCCACACACACACACCCTCTACTGCATAAGCGAGTGGATGATGGATGGATGATTCTAATAAAGAAATGGCTGAAATCCCCCCCCCCCCCATATATCCCCATGTCTTAGATATTTTTTTCAAAAAATAAATATGATTAACTTACACAGTGTAATCAGTTTATAATCACTAAAGGAATACAGCAGCTTTCATGTAATAGGTTCCATGCAAATATAATAGAATTTTGTAATTTATTTCAGTTTCCAATCAAATTAGCCATAATTCTTATGCTGATTTCCATTACAATTACAAAGAAACAAAATTACACTCCCTTGTGGGCACACTAAGCAGTAAGTTAAAGTATTTTATTCACAGCTTTTGACAGCCTTTTCATTTGTGTATTTTATTTTACTTTTATTTTCGTGACCTAAGATCATTGTTGAAGATCTCCAGGATAATATAGCAGATTATATTCGCACAGATGCAGGTGGAATGTATTCTGTGGTCAAAAGTGAAATTCATAGGTAAATTTTATTAGGACAACTATTTCTTTATACAACTCATTTTAAAAGTATATCTTAGGATTATGCACATTTTTTTAAAGATTTACTGTTGTCTTTTGGATGTGATATAATTTTCTGCCACATAAATTAAAGAATTTTACATGAAGTACACAAATTTTCCATCCATCCATCCATCCATCCATCCATCCATTGGTCCTGGACAGGGCAGCACAAAGGCTGGGAGCCTATCCCAGGTAGCAGAGGGCACAAGGAAGGAAAGGATATCCTCAAAAAGGATGACAATCTATTGTAGGGCAAACTATGGGCAATATAGAAATGTTAATGAGGCAAGCAAAAGACCCAATGATAAGGATGAGTTGAATCAAAATCAGATAATCTTTAAGAATTCCAGGTGGAAATTGCTATGAAGTATTTAAATTATTAGCAGAATTCTGTTTAAGTTTATTATGTATATTAAAGTGATTTGAAATGTTTTAAATCCCAAATTAAAACTGAAATTTCAAGTAATATTTCCAGGTATTAAACCTGGAAATTAACATATTCATAAATGAATAAAAACATTATTACGTGTGTGTGTTTGTATATAACAATAAAATAAATTATTTTCTAAGAAGAGGAATACTTTAGACCATTAAGAAAATCATTGAAATTTTTGTAATATCTATCCAGCCATGCAACAACTGCTTAACCATTGAGGGTCACAGCGACACCCCTGATGGGAAGCTAATCTATCACAGGGCACACTTACTCACACAGACAATCACACACTGTGGGCTGTTTGCCTAAAATGGAAACAATGATCCCCACAGTGCCAATACGTTCAGTTACTTAAACTTGCAGTTTATGACTTATTAACAATTGAAAGAAATTCTCCGCTTCCCGATTTCTTAACAATGCTCCATTTAACACAAAATTCACTTCTGATTCTGAATCGTCAGCCTGCAATAGACAGTCCAGCTTGCCTGATATTGAATTGGCAGAAGCGTGTTTTATGGTCTTGGTGACAGGTGAACACTTTAATCTGGGATATTTACTTTTATTATGCAGAGAGAGAGAACGAGAGAGAGTGAGAGAGAAAGAAAGACAAAAAGAAAGAGTCCATTTTAAGCGTGACATTTTTGGTTCAGTTGTAACACATCGCAGTGGATAGTACACACATTTTGATACACTACCTCTGTCACGGGATTCTGTCTAATGATGCATCTCCTCTGCTTTTGACCTGCACTGTGACATCAGCTCAAATGGGTGGGGAGATCATGTGAATTGTTTAGGATCCTCCCTCGTCTCTTTGGTGCTTGACATTCCTTCCAATAGATGTATCCGCCCGTGACACTGAAGACCTTGAACCCTCGCATCAAAACATACCTCTACAAGACCCAGCCCTGAGGAGATCTGGATAGTCTTAAAATAAGAATTTTCTATTTCCCATGCATTACGATCCCTTTGTTGTCCCATCATTCAGTGGATTGCCCCAAAAACAGAACTGCAAAGAGCCTCAAGTCAAAAATTAATAAAAGAATAAAAAGTAAATTTCAAGTGTTTTTATGAGAGATGAGTGTAGGAGTCCAGACTGAAAATGCACTGCCCAGTAAACCCTGCATTTGTGAGATCTAAGGTTAAGCTGACATTCCATCCACAGTGACCCCGTTCCTGATGCTCTGTCACTCTGCTTCCTGCTGTGGTTCTGGGCTGCATAAGTGGGGTAGTAATGCAAAGATGCCTGGGTCCAGAACACTCACACAGGATAACTCAGGACCGTTTGAAATATAACCTCCTTTTTTCCGATAGCATTTTCATTTCTACCGGTGGATCTAACTGCTTCTTTAACTATATGGTTTTCAAAATCCCCTCGAGTAAATGTAATAAATTATGTGCTTTCTATATAAACCATAAACTTGATTTAAAAAACAAAAAAAACAAAAGTTACATTGGTAAGTATGTAGTTTGTAGTTTGAGTAAAATAAAGGTATCTATATCATCTCTGCGGCTGATTTTCATTCCCTCATGATCTAGTTTAGTACACTTCTATTAAAATGTCAACTTGAAAGCTTTACAGAACTGTTTCATGATGTCATCTTTATTTTGGAAGATAATTACATTCACAGTATTTTTCTCCATGTTTGTTTATGGCCAAAAATGGAATCCTTACAAGAATTGTGGTGCAATTCCTTTTATTCCCCACCATCCTGATGCACATTTTAGAGAATTCCGCAAAAGTTCATTTGAGTTTAAAGAGTTAGATGTTAAATTTTACTTATTTTCTGAAGCATAAAGATGAAATGTTCCATACATACAGGTGAACAACAAAAATATAATACCGGGTGAGAAGAAAGCATACTGTGTCTTAAATCTAAAGGTCTGAAATAGAGAAAAATAAAGAGATTTGAAATCAGTAATTTAGTACAAGCATATCTCCTTGTAGTTAAGATCTTAGAACGTGGCACTGCCTCTGATATTCCTACTTTCATTTTTATTTTTTATTATTTCCTTTTTCTAATCCATGTAACACACTGTGAGAAAACTACTACAGTATATCTGGTGAAACAAAAGCCTGAATAACTGAAGTCCTGATTTTAATGAACTTCTTGATGCTATGTTAATGGTATTGATTTGTCAGCTTGAATTCCGTTCACTCTGAATTCCGCTGTTTGTTCTTTCTTTGTGTGCAATGCAAGCTCGCCGTAATGGACTGCCTATACATTCATATGTTGGCGGAGAGAGCAGTCGCCTGACTATAGATCGCTCTGCTTCCTGAATACTAATGTCAAGAAAAGTGCTTTGTCAGAATTCTCATAGCCCATCCCAAATATTCCAATAAATCCAGGCCCTTGCTTTGTTTAATTTTGTATTTATATTGTTTGTGAAGACCAATATTGTCTCTTCTATTGTCAATATTGTCAGGAGTACTGAGGGAAAATGCTGGCAATTTTTTTGATTCATTTATAAAATTTGTATCATGCCTACATTATCATAAATGACACTTTAAGATTATGTAGGTGAAATATAAGGCTGTTTTTAAAAACTTCACAAAGCTTAAACTACAGAAGTCATAGACACGCATGGTTTTTCAGTAGGCTGCACTGGCTCCACTCACCTCCAGAGTTGGGGGTTCAAATTGCGCCTCCACTCTTTGCATTCGTGTTCTTCCTGTGTTGCACAGTTTAGTTTACTATGCTTTCCTCCCACAGTCCAAAGACATGCCGTCAGGCTAGCTGGCATATCTAAATTCCCCATAGTGAATGAGTGTGTGTGGATGAATGCATCCTGTGAAAAACTTACATCCCATCCTTGATGTACCCCTGCATCTTTCAGAAAACTGCCTGGGATAAGCTCCAGGCCCTTCTTGTAACCCTGCTCAGGATAAGCAGTTAGAAGATGGACAGATGTAAATTACTGAGAATGTTAGAAAAATAGAAACAGAATAGCTGCATGGTGGCTCAATGAGGTTTTGATCCTGTTCTTGCCTTCTAACTTTGTGAAGTTTGCATGTTCTCCCCATGTTGTATGGTTCTTGTCCCTCAGTTAAAACACATATGGTGAAGTCAAATGGCTTCTCTAAACTGCCCAGAATATGTGACGATGTGTGTACACTTAGATGAACTGGGTAGGGTCTATTGTGGAAGATCTCACAGCCATGTAGCTAATAGTAAAGGTAGATTATCAAGAAGATCAAAAGACATAGTAACAAAGAGCAGTATGTAAAATTAAAATGTGGCACAGAACCCCCTCAGGCAACTCCAGTGCTCCCTCCCCCTTTCAGGGTGTTCTTCAGCCATATATACTCATGATACTTCAGATCCCTACTCTCTCAACTAACTATATTAACGTACATGGTGCTGTAACCAATCAGAAAAAGGGGAAACCCACCTGGCCCAGCATCTGCACAAACAGAACAGATGTTCACAGTTGCAAGTGACCTTGTTTACTAGTACAAAGAGGATTCTACAGACGCAGAGTCTCCTGCAGTCTAAAACATATCCGGACACCAACGTTGTAAGACCATAAACTAGGATAAAGAATAAAATAGAGCAGTCAGGAAGGCTTCGATGACCCATCACACAGACTCTGCATCCATTTCAGTGATCTGGGCCCAATAACATTCTCTCCCCGAGCTGCTTAATTTATAGAAAATGAACCATGACCTACTTATATGGAATAGAAAGAGGAATGGCTTAAAATCAAATCATATGAACAGTCATAACTCAAACCAGCATTACTCAGCTATCAATTGTACAAATCACAATCAATCCCAAAAAATGATCAGTATAAATTTTCCAAATCACAACTGATTAGTCTGAAATCATTGACAGAAAGTTTAAGATTCCAGTGTCCCTATCTTGTGCCCTGTGCTGTCTGAAATAGACCTCAGGCCCCCCACACTAATCATGCATTGCACTTAAGCAGTTGCAGATGCATGGATGGATATTAAAAACAAATATTTTATTGAATTTTATTTAGCGTATTATTTCTTTTTTGCATTGCAATGCAGTTAAAAGTAGAATTCCTTTTAGGGTTTTTTATTTTAATTTAATACCCGAAACGTTTACTTGAAATTTCAAAAAATCCAGATTTCATTTTTTTCTTTGAATCTAGTTGTGATTTGTACTATTGATTTAAATCTCAGCCCCTTAAAGACTACCATATATTATATTTTGCCTAACTTTCCCATCGTAGTTGTGGTCAATCTTTGCTTAAAAAGGCAAACTTATTACTTACTTAACCACCCGACTCAAACCTCCTGTTTCAAAAATCCTTGAAAAATTATCCTCCCAAATCCTACACTAAGATACCTATAATAAACTATTTTTAAAAATCCAGTCTGTCTGCACCACAGAACAGAAACCACTTTCACCTGGTATACATTATAGACTACCGTTCCTAGTATCATGGCAATGAGACATACCTAAAGATTGTATAGCTTTATTAATGAGGCAAACTAATAGGTCATGCCCCTTACTGTAGGCATACATGTGGCCAAATCTTCTGCCTGTTACTTATTTCCTGCCACAGGGGTAATAGCTGAGATGGCTGATGAAATGGCTATTCTAAAGAGGACATCGTAGAACAAACAGGGTAGCGTGAGTACCAATCTGGAATGGAGGCACAAAGCGAAAGCCAAAAATTTCCCCACACCCAGAACAAACCAAATCAATCCAACCACAGAACCAAACAGAGGCAGAGAGATGAGAAAAATATTTAACCATGAGGCAAGCCTGTGTTTTTTCTTCATTATTTGAATAATTGTTTTTAATTACATTCAGAAATCAAACAACTACTGCATTACGATGGTCATTAAGCAAATACCCCACAGGGATCAATGTTTGGTCTAATACTGTTCTCCGTCTATATGGTACTGGTTTGAAATGTTTTACATAAATATTAATTTTTATTCATATGCTGATCGTACACGGATCTTCCTTTCAATCAGACCTAATGATACTGCAGGTACGTAAGTCACATGGAGGCTGTCATGCTTTTATGTGTTATCTCATTGCTTGGGGGATTTAAAATGGATATGTGTGCTACCTTAGGCCTGAAGTTCACAAAACGGAGTTTGCCAGTCTGAGCCTTAAGGCACCAAGGTGTTTCACCATGATACCCAGAGTTGAACACCACACAGAGAAGCTAGATTAAGATGTTTCACCTGCACACATTACCCATACCTAAGAACAAATTTTATATGTACTGACATACAGAAATATAACATTTTGTTCATAAATTAGTGCCATTTCCCTTACTTTAATGTCATGTTCATTAATTTCTTTCTCGTGCCTCTATGCTTAGAAGAAAATCACTGGAAGTTTGACCTAGTTTGAAGTAAATTCTCCAGGGAGACAGGCTGTAGTTTATCTCTCTCATGCATATATTTTTGAGTAATGGCCAATGATTGTATTATATGTCATGTTTATTGAATATGCATAAATGTATGGAACCAATGAGAATACTGAGATATAGCTTTCCTGCGGGACATAAAAATAGTACAATTCTAAGGATAGTCAATTCTGGCTGATGACCAAGATGAGAGAGTCAGGCAGTGTCAGACAAAAATGAAGAAAAATACATTCAGGAATTTTAATTTTTCCTTATGTATTTTTACATATATACTGTATTTCTTTCCTGTATTCACGTAGATCCAATTACTCTATCATATTTTGTCATTCCTAGAAACAAATATCTGTCGGTGGCAAAGACCAACAACTGGACAATAAACCATATCTACAGTGCCCTCCATAATGTTTTGGGACAAAGACACATTTTTCCTCGATTTACCCTTCTGCTCCACAGTTTAAAATTTCAAATCAAACAAGACAGATGTCATTAAAGTGCACTTTCCAGGCTTTAATTTAAAGTCATTTGCATACATTTTGGTTTCACCACGTAGAAATTACAACATTTTTTATACCTCGGCCCCTCATTTCAGGGAACCATAATGTTTTGGACATACCAATGGTAGCTATATTAAAGCAGTCATATTTACTACTTTGTTACATATCCCTTGCATGCAACGACTGCTTGAAGTCTGTGATTCATACTCAGCACCTGGTAATGTCTATCTTCTCTGGTGATGCTCTGTCAAGCCTCTAATGCAGGCACCTTCAGCTCCTGCTTGTTTTGGGGGCTTCTCCCTTTGTTTCCTCTTTGTGACATGAAAGGCATGCTCAATTGGATTTAAATCGGGTGACTGGCTTGGCCATTCAAGAATTTTCCATTTTTTAGCTTTGAAAAACTCCCATGTTGCCTTAGCAGCCTGTTTGGGATCATTGTTTTGTTGTAGGATGATGCACTGTCCAATGAGTTTGGAGGCATTTACTGGAACTTGAGCAGATAAGATGTTTCTATACCCTTCAGAATTCATTGTGCGACTGCCGTCAGCAGTTGCATCATCAATAAAGACACGTGTGCCAGTACCTGTAGCAACCATACATGCCCAAGCCATAACACCCCCACTACCATGTTTAACAGATGAGGTGGTATGCTTTGGATCTTGGGCAGTTCCTTTTCATTTCTGCACTTTCCTCTTTCCATCACTCTGATACAGGTTAATCTTGGTCTCATCTGTCCATAAGACCTTTTTCCTGAATTCTGCAGGCCCTTTCAAGTACTTTTTCACAAACTGTAATGGGACCATCCCGTTTTTGCGGCTAACTAGTGGCTTGCATCTTGCAGTGTGGCCTCTGTATTTCTGTTCATAAAGTCTTATGCAGATAGTAGTCTCTGACAAAGATACACCTGCATCCTGAAGACTGTTTGAGTCTGATTGAGTCTTGACAGTCTGATATGTTGGACAGGCATCTGGGGATTTTTCTTTACCATAGTGAGGATTCTTCTGTCATCAGCAGTGGAGGTCTTCCTTGGCCTACCAGTCCCTTTGCGATTACTGAGCTCACCAGTGCATTCTTTCTTCTTACTGATATTCCAGACAGTTGATTTTGCTAATCTTAAGGCTTAACCGATGTCAATAATGGTTTTATTCTTTTTTTTCAGCCTCATAATGGCTTCTTTGACTTCTGTTGGCACAGCTCTTCTCCTCATATTAAAGGATGGCAACTATAGACTCCAAATGGTAGAAGCAAGCCTAGGTATCCTATGGCTGCACTAATGAAGCAATGAAGCACCTGAGTAATCAGAAACGCCTGTGAAGCCAAATGTACCAAACATTATTGTGCCCTGAAATGAGGGGGACTGCGTATAAAAAGCGTTGTAACTTCTACATGCTGAGACTGAAATGTACGCAAATAACTATATTAAAGTCTGGAATGTGCAGTTTAATCATGTCTGAATTGTTTGATTTGAAATTTGAAACTGTGTAGTAGAGGGGTAAATCAAGGAAAAATGTGTCTTTGTCACAAACATTATGGAGGGCACTGTATGTCTGCAAGTATATCATATCTCAGCTTCTGATATTAGTATTGATTTACTGTATGCTTGTTTTATCTCCAGTTACATCTCCTTGCAGGGTAGTTTTAGCGAAGGCTCTACATCTAGTAATTATATTCTACATTTTAAAATGTGTCAATAAACTTGACAAATAATTTGAGCTGTATGGGTGTATTTGTTGCGTTAATTTAGAAGGGCTTAATCAATGTATTGGCCTTTTCCTAATTACATGGTAATCATTTTTTTCAATGAATGAATATAAATTGTGGGGCCTTAATTGGGTAGGTATGGTAGCTGATCGAGAAAATATCCTGAAGTTGTTTCAGATGTATTGAATTTGCCTTGCAGTGACCTTTTAACGAGAAGACAGATACCATACAGAGAGGCAGATTTACACAGATGATTGATGGACATTCACAAGCAGACAAAGGCCTTGCTTGATACTTCTGCAAATCTGACAATTGCTACAAACGGCCATGCCATTGAAAACTAAGCTGTTTTTGTCACACGTTCCCTGAGTGCTTCAACCATGGCCAAAAAGCACCAGGAGTCTGAGCGTCAACTTCATGCTACAACACTTTTGAAATTATTTGGGGATATGCGTGCTGATCCATATCCATGTGGTGGATGGAAATCAACATGCACAGTGAAATATTGGCTCATTGGTTGTTTACAGTTTAAAAGTGACGGCTAAAGACTAGGTCCTTAAACCAGATAATCGGTTGAGACTGTTTTCCTGCTTTGTGACTACAGTAATAATTATTTGGCCCCTGCCACCCTATTTGCTGGAATGCCTGAAAATATTCTAAACAATCCCAAAACTTCTGTTGTTGAAATGATAAATGATGCACAGATGCCAGTAACACTTAACTGCCATTCTTCCACAGGTACGTAACTGACAGTGACCTCAAAGGATTTATTAAGGTCCGAGAGTATCAGTTGGTCCAAAAAAAAACTATGGTGGCATAGTTTTATGATGGAGATGCCAATGTAGTACCTGGGCTTAACGGGAAACAGGTGTCTGCTAAGGCATCAATTTGCCAGGCTGTTTATGCATTGTTATGCAATAATTTGTACTTCATAATGTCTCAGAGGGTTCCAGAAATCAGTGTCCAACGCCTTTACACACCTCTTATATTGAGCTACTTACTTTTTTCCTGGTCATCTAAATGCACATGTGAGAAAAGAGTGTCCTGGATAGCCTTAAAGGGGTGCCATTTTACTTCACTGTTAGATTGCCTGGTTTTTGAAAACAGAACTGAGGTTGTAGCATTTTTCAAAAACTTCGCGACCATCCTCGTGGTGTTCGATCTGTTGTAATCTGGCTTTGTACATTTTTCATCTCACTAATTCTCAGTAGTCTTGGGGATTGTCATGAAAGTTTTAGACAACGATGTTTTAGGCAAACCAAATGCTGTAAAGTGAAAGTTGTTCAGATGTTAAGTCTTAATCCTGATACCTCCCTAAGACGATGACCAACAAGAAAGGAACAGCAGGTTCAAGGATGGTAAAAGGCTTGTTTTCTTGCTTTTGAAAAGATACAGTATCAGACTAAGACTGGACTCTGAAGTATATTTCATTATGAATATTGAGGCCCATCCTTTCAACAGAGAGCTGGTCTAAGTTTTTGCCTCACTTTTATCTCCTGCACAGATCTATCTATCTATCTATCTATCTATCTATCTATCTATCTATCTATCTATCTATCTATCTATCTA
>JAACJT020000028.1:8383137-8405336 GCA_009936485.2 Gymnarchus niloticus | reverse complement strand
TCTCCTGCACAGATCTATCTATCTATCTATCTATCTATCTATCTATCTATCTATCTATCTATCTATCTATCTATCTAATATGCTGGGATTTTTTATAAAGCTATTGTACAACCAAAATTAAACACCCTGGCGACCAACAATGTTTTGTTGTATTATCTTGCACAACATGACTGTCCAGACAAAGGGTCTGAGTTTTCTAAATGACTGTAATTTCAACTAAAAATGAATTTTGCAAACAGCTGAAGAATAAAATCAACCTGTGCTTAACTTGAAAGGGTTTGTTCTCCAACAACTAATTATATTACTATACACACCTTAAGATGAACCTTAATATATACAAAAAATACATATATAGAGTCTGTCATGGTTAGTCAGTATAAAATATACTGTTACCTAATGCTACACGCTTCTCAAGATCCAAATAAATACAAACCTCTTCTAAGTTTTTTTTTTTTTTTTATTGAAAGATAGATATAAATTAGCCATAAATTAATATATTATTGTGGAATTCACATCAATATGTTTTAGCTATAAGAAGCATTGTGTATCTAATGTTTATAAAATTTACATTTCATAGCTCATTGCTTAAAATAATCTTGATGATGCATGCCTCTGAGAATAGACTTTTCTGGTTATGTGCCATGCATAATTTGACAAGGAAATTTGGAGATGTTTGGACTCTGACAAAAATGAATTGATGTCAGATTTTATTGCTTGGCAGAAAGAGTCATTGTGTGTGTGTGTGTGTGTGTGTGTGTGTGTGTGTGTGTGTGCCAATTTTGCTGAGAAAGAAAAAAGAGGGCAGTTATATACCTCTAACACTCTGGAGCGGCCTTAAATTTAGCTCAGACAGAATAGAGGAAGTGCTATAATCGGAAAATTCTGCAAAGTAGAGCACAACTGAAACAGCTCGTCACTATGAATGAATTGCTTGCAGAGTGGAGGACTTCATGGTCAAGAAGAGTCCTTTAACTTGAAGTGTCCTGACAAATGGTACAAATACACAAGCGTGGCTACTCAATAAAATAGACAGATGGTAAGGACACATCTAAGGTGTCGCTATGGGTCCACAGTTTGTGTAGGAACTTGTAGGGGATAGCAGTGATGCATAGCCTGAGGATTAACCTTTTTGACAGGACAATAAGGTAAATTTCAAGTCTTACAGGTGGAATCAGTTATAGGCAGAGACTCAGGTGGAATTAAAAATTCACAATATGAAACCATTAAAAACTTATTTTATCATCCATTAAGTTGTTTGGCATATTGATGGATTTCACATCACTCAGCAATTATGTAGACTCTAGAAAGCCAAATCACATACATAGATGCACTTTGGGCTGCTATGTATGAAAGGTGCTATATCAAGAAAACTTATTATTATTATTAGATGGCTGGAAGTTTGCCATTTGGTTTGATTCATATTTACAGGTATGTTCTAGCAGATTATGTAAGAAGCACTTCAGGTTTGTGAGGTATGGTATCCCGCAAACACACGGTGGGTAGTTTGATATTAAATCATTTGCACTGAATGAATAAGCAAATTGATTTCAGCCCAAATGTATCAGCCCATATATTCTGAATAAATTATTATCAAATTCAATTATCAAATGATACCAAAACATTTAAGCAAAAAGAGGAAAAAATAAAGGGAGGTAGAAGGAGAAATGTAACCATTAAAACACATGTAAAATTTTAAAAGGAAACTGTCTCTTTCACATGTAAAATGTCTTAAATATGTCAAAACTGAATTTATAATATTGTAGCTTGTCTTGTAATAAGCCCTCCTTATGGTCGCATGCTACAGTCCTCCTAAATAGTAAACTTCTTTATTGATTCAGCTGGATAACCGATAAGCAAAGCTCACTGATTGTCTCCCTTCACACCCGAATCCTTCAAAGGAATCGAGAAGCGAGAATGAGAATGTTAATCTACCTGGCGTGTGAAGACATCAGCTTCTCCATCAGCTTGGAGGAGTCCCATCTGTTCCAGGTGCTAAGCACCTCCTTTAGATCGATCTGCCACATCTGTAACATTTTACCACGACTAATAACGCATCCCTCTTGTTATTTAAGAGATAATTTACAAATCACAATCAACCAATAAGTGCCACTATGCACCTCATAAACATAACAGTTGCAAAAATTGAGCATTCTTGATGTCTTAGTCTCATGTTCCACATAACAAAAAATGTAATTATTAATTTACCAACTTTTCCCTGACAAATAATGAGAACAATGGACCCTGATAGTCTAACAGCCATGTTCTCTGCAGAGAAATACACAGGTACACCGGTAGTCTGTGAAGTCCCTCCGTGTCATCAGTTTCTTCTGTTCTTGCATTGACAAGGCTCTGCATGCATTAACAATTTATTAATTTATTCAATATCTCATGCTGACTTATTTAAAAGTGATGTTTATTCAATATTCAGCTAATTCAATGGAATACATGGATTTAGAGCATAAATCATGTATTTTGTTCATGCAGTAATCAAGCCTTTATTTTCCGATATCTTGCTAGTCCTTCGTGTTTTTATTTTTGTGTTTCAGTTGTCAATGTTCATTAACAATGAAGCTTTTTAAAATAAAGATTTCCTATATAAATGCCTAGGCACAAATATAATTTTATATCATTTACATATTTTTTGTAAACATCACCGATACATAAAAGCGACAGTGGGCATGGGAAAGGATTTTTACAATAGAACATATTCAGAAAGGTTATGCCAAAAACATTCAGATAGATTGTATTGCATGAAATGAGAAATTCTGAACTGTGTAAAGTATACACTGTTGTACTGAAAAAAGATTTTTTTTTTCCACTTACTATAACATAACAATGAATTGCTTATATTTAGCTATTCAGATTTAGGTCTTTAGCCAATGATCTTTTCTACACTGCCTAAAATTATTATTACTGTGCTTTATGGAAAGTGTCAGTCTATGTGACTTTCCAAAATTTATCTCAGGAAATAACTATGTCAATTATATTTACATTAATTAGACATGCAAGAGTATATTAGTGCCAAAGTCAACATTTTTTCCATCACAAAAATAATTAAAAAAAAACAACAATAATAATAATGTGGATTTCACATATACTATGGACCAACATGTTTAAAGGAACGTCTTTCTGATCAAGGGGATCACACCAGAGTACCAAGAGGAAATTGATAAAAAAAAAAAAAAAACAGGAGGAGCAGGCAGATTCTACTGTGATGGATTGGCATGTATCAGATCTAAGGTGTCTCGTTTCCTCATAGACGCTCATCATGACCCTATACTGGACACAGGGCTGGAAAATGATGGATGGATTTGTATCAAATTTGTTAAAGTAACTCCTTCTTCAGTCGTTTGATGGGTTGCAAAGCATTTTTGGTTCCTTGTTCTCACCTGTTCAGCATTGTAGCTCTTTTCTGATTATAGTATTAACCCCCACGATAACTGCCAGCTATTTGAAAAGGAAAATATTCCCTTTCAAACACCACTCCGCTGAGCTGATAAACAGTTCTGGTTTCATTTAATTGAGCAAACTTGACCAATGTTTTACTCAAAGTCTGTGAAAAGTGCTGCAGTTCAGGGTGTTTCATACAGAAAATGGTAGGCATCGAGCAGGTAGTATCACAATCTCAGGGAAGGAGTAGGCAGATTTTAGAAACATACTTTAATATTCTGATAGTGAGACTGTAACAAAACAGCTATTAGAAATCAGATACAAAATGTATGATAATAATGGAATTAATGAATGAAATTGATGAGTGGAAATAACAGACAGAAGATTTTCCAGAAGTTAAAGGTAAAGTGAAGTTTTTTTTTTTTTTTTTCTTTTTCTGTGAAACGTGTGAAATTGATGCAGTTACCTCTGGAGGGCAGTACAACCAGGGACACCTCTGTTTCTTCCTATGTTCTACTGCTGCCAGATCAGCTGCGGCTGCTGGGAGATGTAAGGACAAAGGAGAGCTTACTAGTAGGCTCCTCCAAACGAAAGGCTTTTCGTTGGTTCCTGCCTGGACTTTAAGCACGGATTAGACCCACAGGTACCCCACTGCTGACGAGGGGAGGGTGAATCTAAAGGTGGCACCCTCTAACAACCACCGTGTGACAAAAAAAAAGAAATAAGCTGGCAAAATACTCATTAAATTATCTTTGAGTCATTTAAAATTTTAACTATATTTTCTTAAACTAGGACAAAACTTCATTGTATTTTCCTGTTTTGTTTTTTTTTCTGCTAAAGTTTAAATTAAGGAAAAGAGTTTACTGGCTGGTTATATGGTAGAATGATAGCAAACCTTATATTTTCCTCATTTAAATAACAAAGGCGTAGCTACATAATGTCCATCCATCTTCCAACCGCTCATCCATTACAAGGTTGTTTGGGGTCCGGGGTGGGGAGCCTATTTCAGTCAGCACAAGGCAGGAGGCCACCCTGGACTGGATCCAGTCTATCACAGGGCTCATACGCTCAGCGCAGCGGGTGGTTTACAGACAGTAACTCAACTAACTGCATGTTCTTTGAATGTGGGAGGACATCTGAACACCAAGAGAACATGCAAAATTCAAATACTTAGAGGCGGGACTTAAGACTCCAAGGTGTGAGTCGCTGTGGCACACTTCCCCTACATAATCTCTGAGTAGTTATCACTTGAAACATGCATCCATCTAATCATCCGTCCATCATGTAGGGTTGGAGCCTATCCCAGACAGCATAGGGTATACCATGGTAAGGAACACCCTGAAAGGGATACCAGTTTGTCTGAAACATGATGTGATTTCCTCTGCTCTCATTTCATGGGATTGGTTTTGTGCAAGATTAATTGAAGAACTCAAATTTTATATAGCTTTTTCCCCCAAAAGCTTTCTCTTCTGCAAAATGTACAACACATTAAAAAAAAAAAAAAAAAAAAAAAACACTTATTCTGGTTGTAGAGCCTCTTATCTTGATTAGGGTCACCGGGGGGCTTGAAACCTGTCCCAGGCAACATAGGGCATGGAGCTGTGGTAGACCCCAGACAAGGCCATTTTGCAGGGTACAAAAACACTCACTGTAGCCAAATTAGAGATGCTGATTAGCCTAACAGCATGTCTTTGAACCATGCAAGGAAATGGGAGTACTCAGTGGAAATCCATGAAACATGGGGAGAACATACAAACTCCAGCCACACATAGAGTGGAGATAGGGTTTGAACCCCCAGCCTTGGGGCCATAAGGCTAAAGTGCTACCCACTGAGCCACCATGTTACCCATTATATATGTAATTATATACAGTGGGGTCCAAAAGTCTGACACAACCAGTAAAAATGCTTTAATGCTTTTATCTGTTAAATCAATAATCGTAAGCATGGTCACATTGACCTGGAGCATAGAAAACAAGGCTTGGTTACACCCAGAACAAAAAGCCAACCCATCAAAGGGTGCAATCACACACACACACAAACACACACACACAGACACGTCCTTGGACCATGGGAGGACACCACATTACCAGAAGGATATGTGAGGAGAACATGAAAACTCCACACATACACAGCAGAGGCAGGATGCAAATTCTCAGCCAAAGAGGTATGCAGGCAGCACTGTTGTGTTGATACACCATGGTATCAATCTCACTTCTGTTCCTCTCCTTACATAAGCCCTTCTCTGAGTGCCATAAATCTTAGATTCATCAGTAAATAGGACTTTTTTCTAGTGATCCACTGTGAAACATTGGTATGTCTAATCCCATGCCAAACATTTGGCCTTGTTTCCATTTCAACAAAGTGGTTTAGAGATTGCTGCTCATCCTTTAACAGCATCACTAGCAAGCCCTCATTTGACAGTATTTTTGCTGACTGGAGTCTCTTGCTCTTTACATTCTGTATCTGTGAGAAAATCACTGTTCTCTCTCTTCGTGATCAAAGCTTTGTGTATGTCTTCTGATGGTGTGGTCACTTTCGTTATGCCTGATTTTGATTCAGATACAACCAATCCGGTTTCTGCAAAGTGTTTTAAAGTGAAATGAGCTGTACCCTCAGTGTCTTTCAGTCTAGCCGTGATGTAATGTAAAGAAAACCCATCTTTGCTTACAATAGCTTCACTTAGCTTGGATATAATATTTCTCACAGTCATGATGCTACTTAGTATGAAATGTTCTCCTGAAACCTTAAGGCACAGCTGTGTTTATAATAGGGGAACAATGGCAGCAAGTTGATTAATTAGGCCTCTGATGAGTAGATCAAGCCCACCTGAGTGTCATCTGAAAACCTACTTCAACAGAAGGTAGAAGACTCATGGAAATCTGACCTTTTGTTTGAAGAATTTAACATCGTCAAGGTCACAAATTTGCTTAGATTTGATTAGTGACTAAAAAAATTAAAATATTTCTCCTTCATTTAACATATCATAACTTTTCTGTGGTTTAAGTTTTTCTAGATGCTAAATATTTGGATATATCTATAATCAAATGTAAATACTTCCCAGATATTCAGTGTTGTACTATGCAAAATTCTTAATCAGGCAAAGAAAATTGTGTTTATATAATGTTTATGTTGGTGTAAAACTACGACATTATGTCAGTGTGAGCCACTTTACATATTTCAGAAAATCCCTTTAAGTAACCTTAGAATTTGCATTTAGTAACCAACATATGTGCGTGTGTTGTCATGATGGTGTTGTGTGATGTATTTCTCTAACTCAGCTATGCGAACACCTTGTTTGGCTAATCAGTAACTCATAAAATCAAGTTAATTAAGTGCTCTAGTGAGCTTTTGGTGAAATTTAACACACTGAATGACTGGGGTGCGTTCAAGGAGAGGTTTGCGAACTGAAGAAATTTGTGTTACTATTCGTTGTATTACTATTCATCTGCATATATTCCAATCTTAAATGTTGTGTTTCTTTTTTTTTTCATAGCAAATACACACTTACTGCCCAGATACACGTCCTTAAAGTATTTCTTTACATGCCTGAGACTTGAGCACAGTGCTACCTAGTTATACGTTGTTCAATATGACAGACATTTACAGATTTATAAAGCTGATTTAGTGCCAAGGTCATGTGATAAAATGCCAGACATTCCATGTCTTCTGATAAACTCTACGGAGTATGAATGATGTACTCTTAATTAGATTTTTTTTTTTTTTTTTTTTACAAAGTGAGAATTAAAACGTAGAATACAGCTGCGGAGAAACAGAGTTCATGACAAGTAGCCATCTCACCATTCTCTAGAGAAATCATTTCACGTACTCCACGCATGTGCTGTTATTTATATATTTATTTATTTATTAAGTTAAGCGCTGTTGTGTGGTACCTTTCTCAGCAATACACTTTTCTTCAAAATCGGCAATGGTTAGATCTGGTTGCATTTACTCAAGAATAAATAAACTATTTTTCAATCAGCTGTGATAACCTAATATCATTCAGAAAGAGCCTGTTTCACCAGTTATTTTTTAAATGCATATAATGGGGTTCAAATGATACTTAAATTGCATCCTAGTTTAACTGAACTGGGTTTGATTACGTAATCTGTGATGGTGTTAGTTTCCATTGCTTTTATTGTAATACTTGAAATGATTGATTTAGAGATATTATTGATGATTAACGTACATTCTCAATATTATATTTAAAAAATCCATATGTTTTAAATGGTACATAGAATATTAACAATTAACCTGAATTAAACTGAATGAAGCAGTTGGTACAAATGTCTGTTTATATTTATTATTCTCCAATGCAAATTTTTATGAAGCTCACCAGAAGAGAGACTGCAACTTTAGATTTCAAACCCAGCAGAAGACTGTGTTTGTTGCTTATATGAATATACTTTCTCAGCAAAGAAATTGTAAAAGTTTTAACTCTCTCGGTATTGTTTTATGGCAGGCATCTTGGTGTACAAGCTGATTTATTGTGTAGAAGAGCTCTTCTAATTGCTACTTTTGGTCAGGGTGCAGTAGTAAGTCAAAGAGGATTTTGAGAACAGCAACATAATAGACTGGAAAGGAACACAGATACACATGTAGTCTATTATCTGACAAGAATCAGCTTTGTGATTTTCCCAGGAGGGGTTACTGTGACCACTGTGCTATACTGAACTCTTCACGTTCTTCCAGGACACGGACGATGAACATCTGTAACACTGCGAGGTTGCTAAATGGTGCAGCAGGACATCTCCAAATATGTAAGGACTAACCCATCTCTTGGCTAACTACCACAGAGCTAGATTAATCAATATTCGAAAGCTTAATGATGCCCTGTTTCATAGATAGATGTATTCAGCCATAATAACGTTAGAATCAACAGGAATATGCCGTAATAGGGTTAATTAATGGAAAGTAGACAGGAATAAGCAAGAATAGTCTTTCATGTTGCCTTTTAAAGGCTTTGTAACAGCCAATTTATTACTTTCTTTTCTGTGACCACATCTGTATCCTATCCACGATATCTACATTATAATAGTATATACAATAAACAGTGTAAGTGTGAATAAAGGGCATTCAGGATATCCTTCATTTTATTTTATTTTATTGCCTTTTGTTTTATGAGAAATTCTTTGGAAAATTTAAGACAAATATAGCTTCTCCATCCATCCATCCATCCATCCATCCATCCATCTTCTAACCAATTATCTCGGTCAGGGTTATGGGAGGCAGTTTTTAGTGATGTGTTTTTAAATTATTTTAAAGTATTGCTTTCAAAATAGTCTTTTTGGGGGCAGGTGGCACTGTGGGTAGCCATCTTGTGTCACACCAGTCGAGCTGTCGGTTGGGACTTTGTCCCCACAGTCACATGGATATCCTCTTGCTACTTGTTTTATACTGTAGCTCAGAACCACATGAATAGGCAAATTTGTATCTCTAAGTTGCACATTGTGTGTCTGTGTGAATATATGGTGCTATGGATCGACATACCACCTAGAGTGTTTCCTCGCATTGTTCCTTATGCTTCCAAGGAGAGGCTCCAGGCTCACAGTGACTCTCTACAGGAGAAGAGGTTCAGAAGGCGGATGGGTACATTTCAGATGGCTGCCTGCTTATCTGCTGTACACACCTACAGATATTGCATTCATTATGAAGAAGAAAAGTCCACCTGTGCACCAACCCACTTATTTGACGGCAATTTAGTGACTGAAAACTCCAGCTGGAAGATGAGGATTGTTGGTCGAGGATCCCAGCTGAGGCTTGATGTTGTAAGAAATCTGCCACTGGGGACTTGTCTCTGCTGTTTGTATTGCTGGAGGGGAAGTAGCCCCTGTGAGTACCATGCAAGAACATGTGCTTAAAGAAGATTGCAGTTATCTTCTCACAAAATTGTGCTGCACCTGAAAACAACAGGACTATTGATTGTGTTTCACATATAAAGTGCTTATTTTTTTCCTTTTCCTCTCAACGGACTGTTTATTTTCTTCGTGTATGTACATGTACCCGAGTGCCTTCAGTTGTAACCTCACCTGGCAGGATGTGTAGACCTAGAGCAGGAAAACAAAAAAAAACAGTATTTTCACAGTGGTAATGTTTGCATTAGAGTACAGAGTGCAGTAGTCTTCCTTCTTCTGGTGGATTGGAAGAGGTTCCTCTAAAAGGTTCCTTATTTAACTCCTTAACGGCTGTATGCTTGTGTTGTATTTGCCTCACTGTATGTTGCTTTGCACAAAGGAGCCCGCTTAATAAATAAATGCAAATGTAAACACTGATTTTAAACTTTTTTTTTTTCCGCTCACTGCTGTGTTTGGATGGATGGAAAAAGGAGAAAGCCTATGGGGACAACAATGAAAATATTAATCATTGCCTAATACTGCCTGCTGCACAGAGTAAATTAAGTCATTTTAATTGAAATTCCCAAGTCCTGAGTTGAATGTCTGGGGATTTGGTGCCTTGGATTTCGTGAGCACACAGGTGTTGTGGGTGTGCAGTTAAAGTTCTGGCTCACAAAGAATTCAAAGACTGTCTTTGTAGTGCAATATTATTAAGATATTTAAGATAATGTATGTAAGCGCATAGCTTCATATAAATGCATTCCAAAAACATTATGGAATTTCTACCAAATTCTAAGATGTTTGATATAACATTTAAGTAAGCATAATATACATTCCTTTGAGGTATTCTGCCCTGACCGGGTCACCACATCCAGGTGTGCTTAAAGAGGCAGACCATTTATCTCACTAGGGGAGTGTAGGAAAGGAGCCACTGCCAAAATTAAAAGGCACTAATATACTGTATATGTGAGGAATGGTACTGAATAGGCACTTATTGTCTCTCCAAATTTCCACAGAAAGTGCAAACAAAGACTTGGTCAACCTAGAATGTTTGCAGTAACCAGAAACAGCAAAGACCAGAGAAGGATCAAAAAGGGCTTTCCCTTTTTAACATTTCTGTCTGTCGGGAGGCCCAGTTTTCCATGTGATTGCACCTCATGAGAAATATTTTTTGTATGCTCATAATCAAGTGATACATCATTTCAAGTTCTCCTGGTCCATATAAAGTAAATAAGATCTGTTTCATGAAATTCTAAGGCACTGTACACTGCTGTCAGTAAAAATGTATTTGAATTAACAGCATTTTTTGAGATGTAGTTCACAGGCTGTCTGGTTTTCTTTAGTGTCAGAAGTGCTGTATACATGCACTTGGACAGCAGTAGTCAAAGACAATTTTTGCTTATTTGTGAAATTCTCCTAAACTGGTTTTACGGAATTATTATCCCTCAAAACTATCTGAGTAACTGAACTTGTAATAATTGCTTCTACGTACATAAATTTTGTGCTTAGCATATGAATTTATTTTCATATGAATATTAAAAGAAACCTTTTTTCATCTTTTAAAAAGTTGTTTCTTGCAGAACCAGTAGGCAGTATTACTAACTTAACTACGCAGTCTGTGGTCATGCTATGAAATATTTTCATGAATATAAATCAATGGTAGGAAAAATTTAATACTTATAGTGATTCCGGTTGCCCCTGAATGTATCTGCATTTGTTTGGAGTTTATGATACCACCAGGATACAGCAGAGGTTGCACACTTCACCTGTAACAGCTAATTTAATTAAATCCACATCTAATATAAATGTTCTTTCTCATACAGATGCACCTTCATTAAAATAATAGAAGGACTGTGTCCAAGCTAGTACTCAAAAAGTACCATCCATCCATCCATCCATCCATCCATCCATCCAACTCTTATCTTAGTCTGGGTTACAAATAAATATCATTTGCTGGACGAATACCATCTGTTATTTACTTGTCTACAGTATGGGTGACAGAAATCTTAGTGCAGGTTTGTAAATACGAGCCTTGTGTGCATCAATCTGGAAAGGAATATAAAATCATTTCAGTAAACAGTTTTGGTGTTCATCCACTGCCAAACAAGTAGTTTCTGAAAAAAAATAAAATGAACATGCTAATGGGAGTGTCCAGGTTTGGGCCGCTGAGTGCTGGATGACTTGCTCCCATTGAGAGCACCATAATTTTGAATCAAATTCATATAAAGTAATATCAAAATATTCTGTAACAGAACAGTAGGCCCTCAGCATTCATATATTGGCCTGGATCTGCATTGAAAATAACAATTGTCATATGCATTTCAGCTAATCTACCAAAGAATGGATAAAAAGCAGAAAATTTCATTTAGACCTCAACTCAAAATGCTGTGGCAAGATCTAAAGCAGGCTGTTCATGCAACATTACCCACAATCTGGAGCAATTGAAACAGTTCTGAGGAGAAAAAAATGGCCAGATTCATAAAAGAGCATTTGAGCAACAAGTTAGTAACTATGTCTGGTTTCAGTTACGACTTCTAAAGAATGTGCTGCTGCTTTCTGAATAAAAACATAGATATACAGACATTACATAGAACATTCAAACTCCACACACAGAGCCAGAGAGGAAATCAAGTTTCCGAACCTAAAGACGTGAGTCTAACCACTAAGCCATCACACCACCCATAATACAGAACATGCAGCTCTGTAAGGTATCATATGTTAAGAGTGAGTTAGGTCAGTTTGCTGAACTTTCTTACTAACTACTTTAGTCAGCAAATAACATCTATTCATATCCCAAAGACCTGCACAGTACTACAACGATTTTACACTCTACAAAATATGGGCATAAAATCAATACAATGAGTCTTGAGACTGATGCAGACCATTCATGTCAAACTTTAATGGAAACTACAGCTAGAACTTAATAATCACTAATGGTTAAATAATAAAAATTATTTAACTATTAAAATGCTGTAGGTGTTTTCTGCATAAGTTAGAAGACCATAAAATTAAGAAAGGTATGCATTGTTCTTTACTTGTAACTTTTTTTCTAATGTGTGTATATATACAAGAAATTAAACAAATGTTCTTCCTCATCTTTACAATGACAGTCCCAATATAGAGAGTGTTAGGAACAAACCTTGAAGCAAACATATTTCTTCAGTCAATCCATTGACCTATTTAGATTGCAGAGAAATTCATTAATCACACCAACCTCTGAAACAACAGCCATATTGCATTCTAGTCTCAGAAGAGATTCCCAGAATTAAAGTGAATTTTAGGTGGAGGAGACACATGTCCTGTTTCTTGCTTAAACAACAACCAGAGTTTATATCAAAGGAACACTAAAAGTGTGTTTCCTGCGACAGTCAACATCAACACCATGTAGTGAAGTCACATTCTCAAATCCCATAACTCAATGCAGACTTAAAGTTTTTACTGTGGTGGCTTTTCATGACTAACGTTCTTCATTTTTCCCTTTGTGATGTCTGAGAGGGGAGCAACAAACTCAAATTTGGGTCCTAAACCAGAATTCCAGCGGGAACAACGTGCCAAAGCCAGCACCAAATCCCTTCTTGGACAGCAGCATTCATACAGACTAGAATGGCCTAAATCTTTTTTTTTTCTTAATTTGGGATACTGGGATACTGATTACAGGAGTATTGTAAAACATTTGCTTTTAATTTATAATTAGAAAGTACCAGGGAAGCACTTTTTTATGTGTATGGGGTTTGTGCAGCCCTTATGTGAGTCATTCTGAGACGCGCGGGCAACAGTCTCAAAAGAAAATATTAGAAGTAGCTTACCACTAAAAAAGTCTTTTGAGATGCATTGCAGTTTGAACTCGTTGACAATTACAATTCCATCCAGGAAGCTGGAACGTGAAGAAACGAGTCAATTGAAGTTATAAGCAGTTTAATGACAATATAATTAAGAGCTCTTTACAATTAATGGTTATTGTACGTTTAATCCCTTAAAAAACGCTGCCTTCTTAGTATGCTGTCTTAGAGGTTATACTACAGGACTAAAAGACAATAAAGATAAAACATAATATTCCTGCATGATAGACATCCACAATCACACCTACATATTCCAGTCAAGCAGCTGACGGGAAATCACACACACAGTGAAAAAAGCTTTGAAACTTATGTAAATCTTCACAGAACAGGACTTCCTGTCTATTGTTTCATCTTCAGTAAGTTTAAATAGCATTTGGTCCTTCATAGCAGTACGTAAATATATGTCTTAAGAGCTATCTGCCATAACCGGAGACCCCCGCTAAGCTCATGAAAAGCGGGGTGGTGTCCTCCAGAGGCACGTTAAAACATGCTGTGAAGCAACCTCCTTGTGCATTTCTCCTTACTGTATTTCCTTCGATCTGCATAAACATGTTAGTAAACCAAAGTGGTCTTTGAATCTCAATCTTCGGTTATTATTCAAATTAAATCAAGTCTGGCAGATGGTAGGAGAACACACGAGCTCGCTGTAAATCTCCTGTTCTACCTCTGTGATTGCTCTGCCCACACTGGAATAAAGATTCAAAGAAAACCAGTAATCATGACGGATGTCATTAGCATATTCCCAATAAGGGAGTGTAAGGGGAAAAAAAGAAATTGCCTAGATAATATGGGCAATGGAGGGATCAATGGCGAATATGCATGAACACAGCTGCTTGACAAACAACACATTCACTCCAGTGCGTGGGAAAGGAAGTTTACTAAAATGACGTATTTCATACTGAGCTTAGAAATTGACTGGGAACTTTTAATAGTGCCGTTTTCCCGTCTTTTGCAGAATGACTCTTGCAGCTGGGTAACCCTTAGTTTTTTATAGCTTTAAGTGTCTGCTGCCATTTGAAGTAAGTGCTGCTTAACTGGCAAGAAATTTGTCAAATTCTAACTTTATTCTCAATGAGCATGTCAAAATTAAACATGAACGATGCCTTTCGATATGCCTTGAAGTGCTGTGTATTGTTTGCCGTCAGGGGAATGATATATTATGTTCTCATTTTACTAAATGCTGCATATGGTATGGTACGGTATGGCACGGTACGGCACGGTATGGTACGGTATGGCACGGTACGGTATGGCACGGTACGGCACGGTATGGTACGGTATGGCACGGTACGGTATGGCACGGTACGGTATAGCACGGTATAGCACGGTACGACACGGTATAGCACGGCACGGTATGGCACGGCACGGTATGGCGCTAAATGTGCCTTATTCAGAAAAATAAGTATCTCTCTATGCTCTAAAATTTACATCACGAGCACAGGTTCAAAAATCAATGTCTTTCTTCTTCAATTACATACAAAGTGTTTTGAAACTGAACATTTTCTGATCCACTTGGTTAAATTTTAGGTAATTAAATATATATATATATATATATACCACAAGCTACCAGCCGCCAAATTAGTGAACATAATGTTTTTTCGCAAATGGTTTAAGTATCATAATGCTTCAGTTGAGTCACTTTAGCTCTAATGTGGATGTGGGTATCAGTATAATGGTAATAATGTTTGTCCTTAATTAACAGTTTAATGTTGTAATGTAATACTATTTTTATTCCCTACATATCATTTTTATGTTAATAGCACTGCCTGAAAAGCAGCTAAACCAGGAAAGAAACAAAAAAAAACCCAACATTTAGATTTGCATACATAGTCAAGCCCAAATAAAACATAAAAAAAATAAAAATAAATAATTAACAGATTTGTCTGTTTCTGTGGCTCATTCCCCAAGATCTGTATTATTAATTAAACTACCCTAAATTTTCATGACAGTACACTTTCAGGCATATTTATCTGAAAAGACAAAATCGTTTGATTGCATTTGAATGATGTTATTAGATGAGATGAGGAACAAAAAAAAATGCAAGTTCTAGCATTAGAAACAATGATCTAAATTGTATACAAGTATAGAGAAATACTTCGCAGATGCAATACAATTATTTCTAAATATATGTTAGCTCAGAAAATTCAGTTTGAGGCAAATTTACTTTTCTTACACCAGTTAATCAGAAAAGAGTATTGAATTAATTCAAAGCCTGATAGCCAAGTGAACACGGCTACAAATGTGTGGTTTGGGAAGGACAAGAACGAGGTCATTTACTACTGACACATCTGTTTTCGATGGAAATGTAAGGGAGACAGTCTTGATAGATAATTGATTGCCCCAATTAGGAGCAGATGGTTAAAAGAGTAAAGAAAATAGCACAATAGTTACATTTTTTCAGCATTGTGATAACATTTTCTGTTGTACATTTGACAGACATGGTCAGCCCATGTTGAATAATTAAGCAAGTGTTGAAGGGAAATGTTAAATGAGACTTACCATGATTAAATTCCCTTTATCCTGACCAAGAATGCAGAAAACATTAATAATACTTCTGTCACATCCCTATTCTCAGCAGAGAAAACTGAAGAATTCATCAATTACTGTTTGTGTCACTTAGTAAAGGCCCTTGCCATTGTTCAGGCTTGTCTGTTGCTGTATTTTTTATGTTCCTAAAGACCGGTATTCTCTGTTATCTGAAGAGGGTCTGACCTGCTATAACAATAGGCCTGGGATCCCTTATAACACATTCCATGCATTTAGGAGCTAGAAAACCTCAACATGGTTTATTTTAGCACTCTCTCTTGAATTATTTAATTACATCTGTCAGATTATGCTACTGGTTAGTGAAAAAGAGATTAAAGTTGTGATTATACAGTTACAGGTTATAGTAGCACCAAATGTGAATGTTATTAAAATATCGTTATCAGTAGTACTGGTAGTTGCATTTAAACATCATGTTTGGGCACCCTCAAATGACATGACGTAATATACAAACTCAGCCTTCCAACATTCATAGCTTCTTGAGTCCCATAGTCCTTTTGTGATTGGCAAGTAACAGTTTACACTTTGATTCACAACCTGTTCAAGTTTAGTATAACTATTCAAAAAGCCGAGAATCAGAGGGAGGTCTAATCAGATCGAAAAAATGCCTTCAGTTCTAGATTGCCATCTTGTCTCACTGTCTCGTTGGACGGGTGTTATTTTTAACAAACTCCTCCGCTGCCATTCTGCACCATTCAAATATTTTCCTATTCCAGGATGATCTTCAGCAATATGACCACAGTCTATGTTTATGCAATTTTAAACGTAGAAGTATTGTTCTTTGCCAGTATTCTCTCGTTATCCTGCAAAACTCTGCATGCCATTTCACAACCATTTCATTTAGAGCCACAAAGCTTTAATTTTTTACATGATAACGTAACCTCAGTCATTCCATTTATCTTCTCACTTATTCTGGTCTGGGTTACAGGGAAGCAACGCAGGGAACAAGCCTGGGGAACACCCTGGACTGGATGTCAGTCCACCGCAGGGCACATTCTGACAGACTACGGGCAATTTATACATGTCAGTTAGGCTATCTGCAAGTCTTTGGACGGTGGGAGGAAACCCGAGTGCTTGAAGGAAAACAGCACAACCTGGGGAGAACATGCATACTCCACACAGAGCAGAGCTGAGACTCAGAACCCCAACCCTGGAGGTGCGTGGTAACAGAACTACCCACTAATCCACTCTACTAAATAATTTACAGATTGAGTTCACTATAACAGTTTTCTTGTTTGTTGGTTTCCTTGCTTCTTTGTTTGTTTGTTCATATACTTATATTTTTGACTTGTGAATTATTGGGTGTACCTTATAACAGGACAGTAAAAACACAAATCAACAGATTTAACAGAGAAGTGTGGGACTGAAGCTGGTATAACATCAGTGACATATGGATCTCTCAACTCTGTCTGCATTCTCCAAAAGAAAAAAAAAAAAAAAAAACACCCAAAGGAAAACAGAGGTGAAGTCAACCACTTAAAATACTATTAAGATTTGCTCAGGATTTCTCTGGAACTTTTTGGTTGTAAAGTAATACTCTTAATGACCGTACCATCTGTTGCATTGCAGTCTGTGGTGTTGAATAAAAGAAGCCATCTCTGTCATCAGTTATAATCCTTCAAGAATCATGTTGTTGTCATATGGACAGCCTTGACCGACGTCTTTGAGATACTTAAAATCTGGAAGCAAGCACTGAGGTGCTTACTCAGATCTTGACCACTTTAAATGACAAGAATAGGTGCTCTGCCCAAAAGGTGCACCAGAAAATCTACTTCCAATTGTGCTATAGTACAAAGAATTAGGATGCATTGGCCATTCATAGAGAAACCCATGTTGAACCATAAAGATACTTTTGAACTTGTAGTCACTTTTACATTATTTGAGATATTTTGTTGATTTCATATTACCTTACTTATTAAAGTGGAGTTCTGTCTGATTTCATTCTCGAGATTCAAAATTGTTAGAGGACTGCTGCATTAAATAGCCTATGCACTCATTAACCTTAGGAAAGACATAGCAAACCCAGTTTTAGTTAACATATAAATGTATAAATATGCAAATAAGTAAATGTTTATTTACAGAACAAACTATTGCAAACACTGAAAAATGTGATGCTGAAGTCCGCAATTCATTCAGACAAAGCAGCGTGCAACAACATGCTGAAAAATTTAAGATAACTGGCCTATTTTAGTCTGTTTTTGAGGTCTATGTATTTTGCATTGCATATTCTGTTCCAAGGGAAAAAATACAGCAATGAGCATGATATTTTAAAATATTATACGCACCTACATAAAATAATGTAATGCAAAATTAGTGTAACTACTTCAACTCAAAGACAGAGTGGTCAGTGATTTATTTTTAGTTACTGTAATCAACAATACATCTTAAAAAGTCTCTCAATAATGACAGCTGCTATCATCAGTGAACTTATAAGCTGCCTAGATTTTTAGGCATTTTTATAAATAAAGCAAGAGAAACAATATTACTTTTTAACTGGGTATTTTATGGTGATAATGAAAGCATTTGCTTTGTGTTCTGTAAAATTGTTGTGTTTTCTTAATTTTTTGTGTTTTTTTTTTCCATTGTTTGAGATATTTTTGTGTCTTCCTAACGTTTCGTGCACCACATTTCAGGCCCACTGTAATGTTTAAAGCAGGGAATGATAATAAGGCAAGGGGAAGGATAAATGTCAGATGATGTTACTTTCTTCTTTTTTTATGTTAGCATAAAGTTTGGCAGTTACACAGCTACAGAACAGACCTAAGCACCAATAAAACCTTTCAAGTATTCACTCTGCATAAAATGAGAATTTTTTTCTTTTTTTCTTTTTTGTCTTTATAAATATTACAACATTTGCTGTATTTTGTGCTATGTTTATTAGATTGTTTATATAATATTATATATATATTTCTATTAATTATAGAATATTTTATTAATTTTATATATGATTGCTGTCCTTTGACACTAAGGAAGAGTGCCATTGTCTGTAGCTACTATGGAGTTTAATGGTATATCATACTATTGCCATCCTATTTGTTTGTTAGATATACTGACCAGTCACAGGGCAGTGGTGAACACAGACATAGGAACATTAACCATAGCTGGCAAGCAAAATAAACTTTTTCCAATTAAAGGCTAACAATTTAAAAACTCACCAAGTAAATGAATTCCCATTGTCTTCTAACACACTGTTTCCTATACTCATATCCTCAGAAGATCCACCTGCTGATCATTCTTTTCACGTCTATGTGTATATTTTTCACACAGCCCAAATCTGAGTATGCATCCATCCATCCTCTAACCTCTTATCTTGGTCAGGATCACAGCACAGGGTACAAGACTGGCTTACACCTTAGATAAGATGACAGTCCTGCACACACACACACTTTGTAGTTCTAACACGTTGTAGTTCATTTCTATGTGCCTAACTCTAACCCTAACTATGTCAACCCTAACCCTTACCCAGCCTTAATCTTTATCATATGTAACCCAACAAAATACAAGACTTTTGTCTCTATTGGTTTTTTGATTGCTTTCAGAAAGTTTTATAAAACTGAGTTTTCCCTTGTGGATAGGTTAAAAGGTTAAAATGTCAGGTTTTTATTATCTCCTTGGAACATGTTGTCCCCACAATGTAATATAAACATGGCACACACACACACTAGGGGAAAAGCTAATGGGTCTAATCACATGTCATCACACCATAGGAGGAAACACACAAGACACAGGAAGAACATTTGCACTCCACACATACAGAGTGGAGGTGGGATTCGAACCTCCAACACTGCAGGTGTGAGCTCTAAACACAGAGCCACATGCTCCTCTCTGGTTGTACACATTTGATCAAATAATTAAATATGGTATTAACCCTTTTTTGCATCTCACAAATTAACCAGAGGTTCCTTTTGCTGAGAATACTCAAAATTATGTCTATGGAATACAAAAGTATTTAATAGACAAAAATAAGTGTTCTGAATCTAATTAATGCAGAAACATTGAAAAAGAGAAATTTGTATAATAGTACACAAATGCTAAATCTATTTTATGTTATTTTTGGAAGAAAAAAGCATATTTATCATATTTTCTGTAATCCTTATGATCTTAAAAACGTATCTTCCTCTTATATAACATCCTAATTACAAATAAGTTCATCTGCTACCCTGAAATCAAAACTAGGATAAAACAGCTGGAACAATCTTGTTAAGCAACACTAGAAATGTGGAAGCAGAGATTGGTGGAAGCACCTTGGAATTGGAACTGTCTTCCTCAATGATGGAGCCAGCCTAAAGTTCAAAGGCTGGGGCCAGAGTCAGGAGATCTACATCACTGCCAACTCTAGCCTGCTCTTTGTAGTGTGTTCACAGGCACAATGAATTCCTGGTCTAGATCTTATATTAGCTTTAGCAGTTTAGTCTTGAGTACCATTTATATTTATTTCCCTAAAGGGGCCTTAGGTCTGCTTTATGTTCCATTTCCGATTAATAAATCTGTAGTTTTTTTTTTTTTTGGATCCCTGCTGAGGCCAACTCTGGCACGCAACTCTGTGTGTGTGTGTATGTGTGTGTGTGTGTGTGTGTGTGTGTGTATGTGTGTGGGCTTCTGCATGCATGCTTGCATATGTGTGTGCCCCTTATGTGATGTCATATAGATGTTTTGACTGAAACTTATTTAATTCAGAATCCCAATACTCATATTTAAAACTTAGGGCATAACAATTAATTAATGTTGATTGCATAAATATTCAGATCCTTGAAATCAAAAATGAAGACACCTTTGGCAGTAATTACAGCTGGACATTTTTAATAAGGCAACGACTTTGAACACGGAGTTGATGCAATTTTTCTTCATTGTTGCCAGATTTCTTGAAGTTCACTCAGGTTGCTTAGAGATTGCTTATGGATTAAAGTAAATTTTTCCAGATTGTCCATATGATTCAAGTCAAGACTGATTTAAGGACAGATATTGTCTTTATTAAGCCTTGTCATTGTAGCCCGAGTCTTGTGCCTTAGATTATTTTATTGCTGAAAGGTTGCATTTTTCTGCATTCTTTTCCTGTACTTTTCCTGTTTATGATCATCCAACTGTGTCGATTTACAACAATTTGCAGTAAAAAGCACCATAACTGTAAGACTATGTGTGGTGTTTTAATGTTTTAGGGACCCGCTCAATGGCTGAGCACTAAACAGCCTTGTTTCATTTTCCCAGAAAGTTTACTCTTTTATTTATTTTCATAAAGGCAAATTTTTATAGTGTCTTCTTGTGAGCCTGATATGCAAGTTATGAGCATGATAGAGAAAGAATATCGCTTAAAATATCTGTCTTATCAGCTGCAGAACTCTTCAGTTATTTTAACATCTTAAACGTTTTAAAATATTGTGCTATATTGTGATGTCCCTCCTTGTCCAACTGTTCAGGGTTTAAGGGATGACCTCATCTGGAAAGTGTATGGCTGCAATTCATGCTCATAGGGTTTGAGAGGAATGTGCTTACACGGATATTCAGAGACCTAGCTATTGTTTTTCTGTCCTTCTGAGCTCAGGGTTTCATTATTTTGTCTTTGACCTGCTTTGAGAGATCTTTTGTCTTCAAGGTTGAATTCTTGTTTAATTTCCTACTTGACCAAAGTGTACCAAAAATCTCTGCTTTAGTCCTTAAAATGATTTAAAAAATCACTCTATATGAATTTCTTTATCTTTTTGTAGTAATAAATTGTGTAACAGATTCATGTACGTTACACTAAGCTTGGAAATTCCTTCAAATTTTTCCTCAAATTAACTATTACAGTTAAGGCATTTTAATGCTGACATTGAGGCAATTGAACCAGACTGTAAATAATAAAAGTTAAAACAAATCAAATCAAACAACACCTTTAGCTGTATGTATATGATCCATCCATCCATCCATCCATCCATCCATCCATCCATTAATCCAACACTTGTTCAGAGCAGCGTCACATGGACGTGTCTGGTGTTAGTTTCGCTGTCCTTAAGGACTGCTTATATTTAAATAATTACATGCTTATCCCTTTGCATGCATATTCATCATGCTGCAATAACTGAATATATTATCATCCATCATAGTGTAGCACCAGACAATTTTTACTTTTTAAGATGGTCATAAGACTTTAAATAACTGTACATGTGAATATGCAGCACATATAGAATGCCTTCTCACCATTAGAAATTCATTAACAACCACATTTATAGCCTGACAATTAAACATGTGCTAATCAGTAACACACTACAAAATTATTTACACGTTTGCCAGTGAGGAAGCCAAGGTTGGGGTACACCCTGAACGAGGTGCCAGTCCATCGCAGAAGACACAGCTGAGATATAACCTGGATCGAATGTCTGTCCATCATAGAGCACAAGGCTGTGGTACACCCTGGATGGGATCCCAGTCCATCACAGGGCACAAGGCTGGGGTACACCCTGGATGGGATCCCAGTCCATCACAGGGCACAAGGCTGGGGTACACCCTGGATGGGATCCCAGTCCATCACAGGGCACAAGGCTGGGGTACACCCTGGATGGGATCCCAGTCCATCACAGGGCACAAGGCTGGGGTACACCCTGGATGGGATCCCAGTCCATC
>JAACJT020000028.1:8330832-8383037 GCA_009936485.2 Gymnarchus niloticus | reverse complement strand
GATCCCAGTCCATCATAGGGCACAAGGGTGTGGTACACCCTGGACGGGATACCAGTCCATCACAGGGCACAAGGCTGGGGTACACCCTGGATGGGATCCCAGTCCATCATAGGGCACAAGGGTGTGGTACACCCTGGACGGGATACCAGTCCATCACAGGGCACAAGGCTGTGGTACACCCTAGATGGGATGCCAGTCCATCATAGGCCACAAGACTGGGATAAAGCCTAGATGGGGTGCCAGTCTATCACGGGACACATGCACACTCACAAACATGGTCATACTCTAAGGGAAATTTAGAGACACCACTTAACCTAATTATGTGTCTCTGAATTCCCAGAAGACACCAGAGTACCCAGTGAAACATGTGTGACGCAGTAAGAACATGCAAACTCCACACACACTGACTACAGGAGGGAATCAGACCCCCACTGTGCCACCCACTGAGCCTCTGTGTCACCTTGAGAAGCCAACACATCTAGAAAATATAAAATAATAAACTAAGAAAAATTGGCAGGAGAGGTGCCCTCAGTAAGGGCCATTCTTAATCAGTAAATGCTGCTGTTTTTCAATAGGTCTCTGTCTGTTTTCTGGTGCAATGTTTATGATTAGTTCAGAAGAAAGGCAGTTTCTCCTGTCAGCCTTCTATACAAGGTGCTGCATAATCTTCTGAAGACACATTCAGAAGATTCATAGGCATGAAGCAGTAGAACTGCACAGATCAGGAGATGAGTCGAAAAAACCTATAACTGTTGCCGAAGCTCTGCCCAAACTACAAGTAGGAAACTGAACATTCGGACTTTGACTGAATCAGGTTGTCCCATCAAACTGTACATGGCAGTTTATAAAAGGCTGATCATAGGGGATACCAAAAACAGCTTATTGTCAAAACTTTTCAAGATTGTGCATGTTAAAAGAGTATCACATTTTCTGTCCAAGTTTGGGTTCTATAGGAAGGAGCCAGGAAAAGTTCAACTCAAAGAAGTCCATACTGAGGCTCATTTAAGGTGTGTGAGAACAGCACTCTGGGGATTGTGGAGCCATGTGCAAAATGGTTCTGTCGTTTTATGAAACCAAGATAGCACAGGCTGGCCTCCATGTAAAATGTAATACCTGATGAAAACCATGCACAATGTATCGCACAGTGAATACCATTGCCTCTCCTAAAATATTTTGAAGACGGTGTCCATTTTTGGGGGGAGTTTGTCATTATCAAGCACTTGTGAGTGTGGACAAGACAAAGGATGGTGTCAAAATACATTCTCAAACCATCTGCCTGTAAACTGCCAAAAGAACAATGGAGTGGCTCACAAACAGAAAGGCAAATGTCCTAAAGTGACTCATCCTAAGACGAGATCACAATCCAATCAAAAACAGCAGACTATCAATGATTTCAAGTAGAATAGAGGAAAGCAGAAATTTCACAAAAGCCCAGTGTGTTATGATGGTGGATACCTACATACAGTAGAGCTGATTGTACCAGGTATTAACTTATGGGTGTGTACACTAATTCAAGCTATATACTAGCTTTTATATATAGAAAACTGGAGCATTTGTTTTTCTCTTGGAGGCTGTGTGTTCCAGTATGTAAATAAAGGTGTGAAAATATCATTTCATTTGTCTTGATTTTAGGGAATTGGCCTAACTAATGTCAACACATTTTTAATGGTGTGCAGACTTCCTATATGCACCATATACATTATCTTTAGGAGAAGAAGGCTTGTTTTGCAGCTTACTTGCCTGTTGTTATACATTTTCTTGGACGTGTTATGAATGTATTCTGATCACAGCATGCTGAGGTATATTTAGGTTATTTAGTTTAAGACATACAGCTGTACTGGTGCATCAGTAGACCAGATTATGGTAATATTTTCCATACCGTTTCATTATCATTTGTAGCATTAATTGTAAACACCCATCCATCTTCCAACTGCACAAGTGCCCTACAATATACCCCAGCTTGGTGGCCCCCACTGCCTGGCATAGGCTCTGGGTCCCCTGGCAGCCCTGAGCAGAATTAATTGTAAATAGCAGAGCACATATATTTTAAATTTGGCACGCAGAACATTTCTACACTGTAAACAACAAGCACGCTCGGTGAATGCTAACCGGAATGTATGGTAGTGTTTATTTTACGTGTAAGATCTAGGACAACTGAAATGAGTCTTAAAATAAGCTCTTATTCCTTTCCTTGAGTTACAAGAATTTCATGGCTTATGTGAAGTAATAACAGATTATGTTAAGGAGTGGGATTTTGTGTCACTGAAATTTTACACTATTTAAAATGTTTCGTTATTTTTCTTTGAAAAATCTTACAGTGTTTCCCCCCTAGAGTTTTTCCAAACTTTTTTTTTTTAAGTGGATGGCTGTGTGAATAACTGACCGAGTTTCTCCACACCTTCCTTTATGCTGAAATTGAGATCTATGTATTATAAAGTTGTAAAGTGTATGGACGACATTATCACACCTATGCACTTATGGTAAATTGAGATTTAACATCTGATCTAACCTTGTGAGCTAGATCTAGTCTATCTTGGCTAATATTCATATACTGACATCATAATAAAATAAGAACATTCCAGAAAAGTTCAAATAAAAGGAAAAAGACTATGATATAAAACATTACAAATATAAAGCATTAACAACAAAATAAGAAACACAATCTATAAAATATGAAAGTTATAAAAAAGCATTAAATATAAATGCAACTTAAAAATGCCTACTGAAACAGCTGACCTAATGCTTGGCGATAAGCTGATCCAAAGTCTAGGAGCCAACCCAATAGCTTTAGTATAATAACTTTTCTCTCTATATGTAATTCTATTACAATTGTTTTTTATTGAATTTGTAGCATACATGCCCAAGTTCATTTTTAATGTAAGAAAAAAGTTCATTACAGTTGTTATGCAAGTACAATTTTGATCGTATTTGACTATAAAACTCAGCTTTTATTTATCTGATAAAATATACCCTTACTGTGCCATTTGTTCTCTGAAGTGTTAAAAAATAAAAAAAGAACAAATTAAAAAAAAAATCAATGCTTAAAAAAGGAGTACCAACATGTCTCAAGTTTATTTCCAGCAGGAAGAAAAAAACATTGAAAGAAGGCGTTAGAATTATTTTTGTGCAATCCAATACCTATGAAGACACAAATTCCAGATCGCAATTACAGTTATAAAACACAGGAGGGTCCCTAGATCTTGGCTGGTAATGACTCTGGGATAGTTATTGTAGTTGGCCAATCACAGACTTTGCACATGCAAGGTCCTGAAGTAGGGTTTATGCAGATGACTGGATCAGGCCGAAGTTTCACATCCTCAAAAACCAAACCCAATTCTGAGAGGGCACATTGCCATTATATCTCAACCTGCCAATTCCGTAAATTTTGTCTTACATATATTCATAGGATAAAGGATTCCACTCTATAATGATTGATTTCTTCTTCAGTATATTCAAGTATAAATTATTCTCCATAACTATGACGCAAACAATCCTCTACATGAAACAAATTTTCCCAGTAGCAAACATCGCAGTAGTTTTAGTTGTTAATGTAAAATAAACATGGTAAAAGATGCTTCCCTTTTTAAGTTGGCTAATGTTTAATCGGGACATTTCTAACAATCCTTTGAATAATAATGCATCATTTCTCTGTCCATTCTCCTCCAGTTTTAATATATTCCGTTGTCGGTAATGATGGAACCTCTCATTTTCTTTGTTTGAAATGCCTTTCTCTGTCAGTCTTGCACTTCAGATTTAAGCTACCCCCTTTGAAGTGTGCACTTGCTTGGGAAAAAAAAAAGTAGAGAAATCTGCCCACTCCCAGGCTCCTTCAGCATTTCAGAGGAATGTGGATGAGTGCACCTTGGCAGGCACTCGGGGTGATATTAACAACAGCTCTGGAGGGCTCTTGAGCTTGCCATGGGCTCATTGTATGACTCTGTTGCACATCTCCCTCTGTTTCCACTCTTTGAGGCTTCAAAACTTCAAATTGCACAGAAGAACTTATTCTTCCAGAAGACGCTGGCTTTACCAATTAGATCTGCTGATCTGTGTTAAAAGTAGAAATGCAATTGTGGTTCGTGGGAATCTCTGGCTCGTTATTCATAAAAGTTGAATGCTACGCGTCATCACATCCAAACCTACAATATTTAAACCGTTTTAATTTTTACCGCTAACATCTATGGCATTATTTCAGACAATTATGCAAGGCTAATATAGTTTATTGCAGTTTTCTTTGTTTTATTGTACATCCTGGGGCTTTACACATCTATAAAGGGTCCCCATTTAAGTAATTTCATGTAAACCATAGACTATTTAAGACATGAAATCAATATTACACTTTTTAACCCCTTTAGCAAGTAGGTTTTAGATTCTGTGAAATATGAAGATGTTGATCATTCTCCACTCATCCATTTCAATACCCGCTAATTGAATGCAGGATCACAGTGAGCCTGCCTATTAAAGAGGGACAAATTGCCAAATGGAGGACACCATGGAGCTGATGTCACTTCTTAACAACACTCCTTGATTACATCATTCCTTTATTGCATGGGAGTGTTTTATTTACATTTCAAACACATCCAGTGTCTGAATCACTGGTGTCCTAAGGATGTAAATGGGGTTAAAATAGAAATACATAAGTATTTGAGAACACATATGGATCATGTGTATTTTTTTTTTATGTATGTGATCACTGAAACTGTGCAAGTTTATAAGGGCTGAAGATCTTCCTGGGGAATAAAAAAAACGATGTAAATCCATCTACTAACAGTTGTAAAGTTCAAATAAAGGGCAAAATCCGACTGCAAGGCATCTTTCACGTTTAATGAAATGAGAGTTTTACTACATGGTGATCCATTGAGCTTTTTCTGTGGTTCACATTCATGCAAAATGAACAATAAGTTCATGTGTTCATCTGCGTTTTCATGACTAAATTACATATGACGCGACAACAGTATTTTTTTACTAGCCTTGTGAAGAATGCATTTCAGAAGATGTCAGCTGTTTACTTCTGTAGAGTTGTAGTTTTGAACATGAAATTTAAGTCATTTCTATATAGGAAGTACCTTTAGGAGGAAAATGCATGCCAGTGTAAAACAGGGAAACAAGACAAATAAAGCAGAATCTTGAAGGAGGAAAATGTAAGAACTTAGAAATGGATGAAGCTGAATCGACATATAACCACTTTAACAATTTTATTAAAATGTCATCTTCAAAAAACAACACCAATTAAGAAGATTTATTCAGCCTCTCATTAATATCAATAGTTTTCTTAAACAGCACCCTGACTTGCAAACAATTTGCTGTTTTTTTAAAAAAAAAACACACACACACACCAAACCTTCATTTTGTCATGTTAATTTTGTGAAACAGATGATTCCTAAAATGTCATGTTTGCTAAATTAGGAAATATGAACATAGCACCCCATGTGGCATTGTGAGTAGGTTATGTACTGAAACCTAATGTATCGAGATAATGGTCCTTTAAGAATTAATTTCCGAAAATAACCTACAGTTATGAAAATCAAACCAAACTTTCTGAAAAGCCCATTTATATATATCATTGAATCTTTACTTTTTAAGGATTACCCAGTCAAGAAGTAAAATCGAGTTCATTTATATTTGGAATTTCTAATGGAAATAAAGTGTCATTACTATAAGAAAATGCTATTACTTTCATATGAAAATGTTCTCTTGACCTTCATTCCATGGGACCCCACTAGCAATCGTTCTCCACAGGACAAAAACAGATCGAGCTTTGTACTTTTTCACTCATGGTGTGAATAAACATTATATTGAATTAAAGTTACAGTAATTAACATTTGAATAGCTCTCTTCAGCTAAGCCTATATCCACTGTTGTACAGAGGGCAGGGCATCTTGTACAATCTTTGACTGGACACACAATCTGTATCAGCTTTACAAAGCAGAAATGGTTTGCTCTGTATGACTACAGTAGGGGGGAGGTTGTATATTTCACCGTTAGCATCAAATTAGACAATTAAAAAGAAATTGTTGTTAGTTTACAAAAATGTTTTTTTTCTATTCACGCATTTCCAAACAAATTCCCGTATAATTTGAAGTCCAACTTTGACGTGTCACTGCACATAATACTAAAATATTAGTCAAGATGGTCAAGTATGTATGCATGTGCATGGATATTTAAAAAGTGAGTTTCGAAAAAACATCCATCATCCAGCCACTTATCTTTTTTCAGGATGTAGTCAGTTCAGTGCAGATGTCTGACTCCAGAGTAGCCAAAACACTCCCAGACTTGATTATTCCCACCACCACGTCTCACAGTTCTTCATAGATTACAGGGGGCATCTGGAGCATATCACAGGGGCCCAGGGGCCGTAGTGTGTAAAGCTGGTATAAGTCCTGGACAGTATACCAGTCCATCTCAGGGCAATCATCCACACAATGGGCAATTGGGAAATGCCAGTTAGCTTAACTGAATGTATTTGAATTATGGGAGCAAAGCAGAGCACATAAAGGAAGCCTGCAAAGCACAGGATGAATTTCTCTACGCACACACAAACTCTACACACAAATGGAAGGGATTTGCATCCCCAGCCTTGGAGGTGTGAGACAACTTGCTGCCCACTAAGCCACCATCCCACCCTTAAAGGAGACCAGCATAAAAGAAGAAAAGGTAAGGCTTTGTCAGTTTTGTGTTGCTACAAAGGGATCTACAAAGTTCTAACATACAATAAAGCCAGTGAGACGATTTCAAAACCTTGTTCAGTATCAGTTCTCGCAGTATCATTCCATTGTTCGTCATCACTGATGTGTCTTAAACTTCACCACCACCCAACAGAGTTAAAAATCCACTATAGAATAGCAGGAAGAAGCACTGAACCCCACTTGGAAATCTGAAATCCATTACATCTTTCAGCTATAAATCCAGCTTTATAAATTATGACGTCTGGGTCTTGAGGTAAATAGGAGAGGAATGTGCAGTGCTTTCCTCCAACAGAGGATACTAGATACTTATCACAGGCCCTTCAGCTACAACATGAACATGAGGGTAACTTATACCAGGGTGTCCTGGTGGTACCTGGAATAGTGATTTTTCAAACATATCAGCCATGTTAAAGAATGTATGAAAGTGTATTATAGCTTTATACATACCTTAATGGTGGGAATGGTAGTCAATAATATACTTATTTTAAAAAAGCTGATTGAATCCAAAATGCACTGAATGGAATATTATCTAAATTGGTGAAACAGAAGTAGATTTACCTACAGAATGGCCCGTTGTAGAGCAGACGTTACCCGTACAGTTAATCAACATCATCTGTAGCCAGGGTATTTCTTGTGAGCACGGGCAACCTTGTGAAGACTTTGCACACTAAATCATATCGGAAGGCTTGCACTGAGGGGAAAAGAATCAGCCAGCTGCATTCTCCAAGGTTCTCATTTAACCATTATAATTGAACATGTAGGAACCGTAAATGGAAATTTGAAAAATGTCAACGGAAAACTGGTTCTAGAGAGGGAGTGAGCAGAACCTGACGGTATACCTTGCATTCCAACAACCCCTTGTTGATTTAATGCAAAAAAAGAAAGTTACCTTATAAATCATTAACAGTGTCGGTGCTACACAGGGAAAAAATAACAGATTTAGTAATTCTTTCACCAACACCATATTTCTGCTGTGTTTATGGAATCTTACATTAAATCTTGGGTTATAGAGCCATATGGGTCATAAAGCAAGCAGGCAAACAAAACTTTTTTTTTTTTCTTTTTTATGAAATGCAATTAAACAAATTCATAAACACATAACTGTATTCAAGGAGGCATGCTTGTTTTTCTACCAAACCTAATAATTTCACTACAAGGACATGTCAGAATTAAGATCTTAAATGTTATTATTTACTATTAGACACAAGTTGCAAATGGAAACCTAATTGCATTCCTTAGTAGGAATATAGTGTAATTTATCCCAGTGAGATTTACTTTATGCTAGAGCTGGTATGACAAATAATTTTTTTTTTATTTTTTTTTTCATAAAATGACAATTTCTACGTTGCATTTCTTTGCATGTTAATTAATATGCTCTGTAAGTCCCATGTATACAATGTATTAACCATTTGAACCTCGTGAACAAGAATATTGAACCCCCAGTATCCCAGCAGTAGGAGATTGAATATGCATACCTATTCAGCTCATGATAAAATTCATGCAATAATTCAAAGCAAATAAAATGTTCACATGAACAGGTGAAACAGACTCTTGGAGACACACACATACACAGGTGCAAAAGTCTGACGCCACTTTCTAGGTCGCTGGAAAAAAAGTCATGTTTACTGATGGATCCAGGTTTGCGATTTGCGCAGTAAGAAAAGGATTTATATAAGGAGATAAACAGAAGAGAGATTGATACCACAGCGTATCAACACACCAGTCAAACATGGTGGTGGGAATATTCTGAATAAGTCTGGAGGTCTTTTGCCTGCTCTGGAGTTGGACACCTACACCCAATGGACTACACCCTGACAAAGGAAAAGCACCACTCCACTCTTCAGAGACATGCTATGGTCTGCAGGTTAGCATCTTTGTGGAGAAGGATTCATACTGCAGCAGGATAATGACCCCACACCTTAAAGCTTTGGTAGAGCTACTTGAAGAAGAGCAAGGAGTACTGACTGTCATGGACTTTTCTCCACAATCACCTGACCTCAGCTCCATTAAACATTTATGGGGGCGCTTGAAGACCAAGAAAGTCAAGCATTCAGTAACATCACGAGATGTTATTTGGAACATTCTCAAATGATTCCTGGATAACATGGATCATCAGATTTTGTACAAAGATCTGCACTAAATATAAGCTGGAATGCAAGCTTTCATTAAAGCAAAAGAGGACAAGAGATTCAGAAATGTTTCAAAAATTTAACTTTCCACTGAAATTGCAATGGTGATGATGTCATTTGCAAGGAACAATTTTGTATACAATTAGAATAGAATATATATGGCACTAACCTTCACTTTAAAGGCAAGGAGTAGTCATGCCAAATATTGATTTGATTTAGGTTTTGTTTTTCTGTTTATGCACTTTGTATGTAAATGAAAACTATTCGCTTTGAATGAATCCTCACTTTACACACACACACACACACACACACACACACACACACACACACACACACACACCGGTGACTTTCTTAGAAACACCTGCATACTAGCTCATATATGCAAATGTATAATTATCCAATCACGTGGCAGCTGCTCAATGCAGTCTCAAGAGTTTACACCAAATGATATGAAAAAATAAAAAACATCCAGTGAGTAGCAATTATATGGCCGGAAACGCCTTGTTGATAAGAGGGGTCAGAAGACACTGATTTTACCTAACAGGGGGGCTGCAGTAATTTATATAACCACTCTTTACAACAGTGGTGGACGAAAGTTCATCTCTCAATGCACAACACATCAAACCTTGAGGTGGATGGACCATAACAGGTCTGACTCCTGTCAGTTAGGAATCGGAAACCTAGGCTAACAGGGTCACAGGCTGACCAAAAATGGACAGTTGAAGACAGGAAAAATGTCACTTGGTCTGAATTTCTGCTGCGGACGTTAGGGTCAGAGGCTGCCGTAAACAGCATAGATCCATGTACCAAACCTGTCTTGTGTCAACAGTTCAAGCTTGATGTGGTGGTTTGATGTGGGGAATGTTTTCTTGACACCTTTGGACCCCCAATACAAATCTTGCATTGTTTATATGTGACATTCTGTCTGAGTTTTGTTGCTGTCCATGTGCATCCCGTTATGACCGCAGTGTACCCATCCAGTTCCGCGAACATGGCAATGCCTTCAGTGTACTTGAACAGTCTCCCCAGTCACTAGATGTGAATCCAATACAGCACCTTTGGGATGTGGTGGAGTGGGAGATTCACTGCATGGATGTGCAGCAAGTGCACAAAATAATCATGTGAACCCGGACCAGAATTCAGAGAATTCAGGTTGTTCTAGAGCAATGCTGGGTCCTATCTGGTATTTAGACTGTGTTCCTAATAAAGTAGCCGGTGAGTGTATGTGCAACAGTAGGAAACGAATTTAGGGTCTCTGCAAAATCGGGAAGCAGAGCAAATAAAGGACACATGGCAGTGTAACAATAAAGAACGATTGCTCAAGAAATATTAGTCATCTCAATAGGAAATCAAGAGTCAGTTTTTGGAAATATTGCTGCCACTTTAAACAACTAAATCTTTGCCTGTGCATTGTACATGATTTTTAAGTTACCTAATACAAAGCTTAGTATTTTCCCAGCGATTTGCATGAATGAAATACCTGTGCATTCAGATTTCCTATGCGCCCATACTCCACATAATATTACACAGAGAAGCATGTTGTTCTTAGAAAGTTGTTAAATGACTCACCTTCTTCACACATGTATGTAATCAGCCACAGCTCTGAAGAGGCATGGTGCACAAAGCAAGGAAACACCCAGAATGCAATGCTAGTCCATCAGAGGGCACACTGAATCACCAACTATTCAGAAAGAAATCGGAATGCTTCAAGCAAAGGCATGCAAAGAACACGCATGCAGAGATGGAGATGAAAGTCAGATGGCCAGAACCAGTGATGTGTGAGAGAGAGAGAGGGAGAGTGGCAGAGAGGGACAGAAGGTAGCCTCATTACATCCAGGATAGTATCAGAAAATTGTGGTTCTATTTAAGTACTTGAGCATTTCGATCGATCCATTGATCCATCCATCCATCCATCGATTTTCAGAATCAACACCATTTACAGATATCTGTCATGGGTTTTCTGAAGAAAATCAAAATTGTCTAGTTTTCTGAAATACATCGTGGTATCGTCTTCTTAATTGGATTAGTGAGTATACATTGTTGCAGATGTTTTATCAATATGTTATTTTCAGTTGGTAGACCCTCCAGTAACACTGTTGCTTCACATCCAAGTTGGAGTTTGGATCCCATCTGCACTCTGTAGGTGTGGAGTGTGCATGTTCTGTTCATTTCACACATCGTCTCTAAATTGGCCATAGCGTATGAGTGTGTGCGCGCCATAATGTTCTGGTATCCTATCCAGTGTTTACTCCTGTCTTGTGCTTGTGCTGTGTGGGATAGGTTCCAGGCCCCCCACAACCTTAAGCAGTTGGGAAAAGGATGAATCTTTAAATAAAACTGAAAATTTAGCAGAAATAAAGTTGGTTACAACATTTACATCTTTTAATCAAATAGTAACCCTGAAAGAGGAGAAATCTGTTGTGTTACTGTTAGAGTAGTCAAAAATTTTATTTTCCTTTTTGTCCTTTTAAAATATTTAACACATGAAATTGTGCTGACACCAAGTTTTGCCTTATTTGTGAATAATTGTATTCAGCGTATTTATAATATGTATTTGCATTACATGATGATTAAAGCCATAGGATGAGATATGTAAAAAGAAAAGCTTACATTAACAGTATTTCGAATTGTAAATTATATATATTAGTAATTCCCATATTGCTGCCTCTGTCTCTGTCCTTTCACACCAAGTTCTAAACTAATTTAATGGAGGGCAGTATTACTGTAGAGTTGCCCTTTTATTGTCTAAGTCTAATTCAAGCAAAGAAAAAAGCTAATTAAACTAATAATAATAGGATGCACAACAGTCATAATATTCTCCCTTTAATAGTCGTCCACTGAATTCACAGTGCTTTATCAAATAAAGTGGTGACATCAAAATATGCTACCCCACTCAGTTTAAATATATGGTATTTGCTGCCGGTGTGCAGAACTGTTTTTATCTTTCTAGTTGACCCACTTATAGGCTTGTGCTTTTTTTATCTCCATCACTCACAGAAGCTGAATCATATATATATATATATATATATATATTTTTTTTTTAAGCCTTATTAAAGAAGTAAAGTAAAAATAAGTGGCGTATGCTTTCTGCGCCCCGGGAGAAGTAAAAGTATTGATTATTAATTTTCTCATCCATTCGTCATGTGTAGCAGCAAAGGCAAACAACACACATTATGTGTGTTTAAGAATAATATTAACGGTACTCATAGCTTTACTTATATAGAACTTGATCATCTAAAGGGTAGAAAAAAGTACTAAAGAGTTCATTTCATTTGATTTTGAGACACTTATGTTATGTAAATTGCTGACAAACAATCACTGTGATTACAATGCTAAGAAAACCTGTTTAACGAATGGCAGCCAGGGCAGACATACAATTTGTTAGCAACAATTAATAGGAAAATATTTTAGTGCTCTCATATCTTTACGGGGTCAGATTTAATATTAAGTTTAATGATAAGTATGTTCATTGTCAAGTTAATTGATATTTCAGGACTGAGAGAATGTCATAGCTGTCAGGTACAACAACAGGGAAGCCTCCACAGGAAGTGGTGTGACCATCTGTTTAGCCATAAATGTAAAGTGGATATTTGATAAAGACTGCCCTACAATGTTTTCTTTACTGTTAACAAAAAATGTCCATGATCTATAATATTCGACTAAATAATGTTGCAAAAATAGTCTGAAAAGCCCACAAATGTCTTTTAAACCAAACACTCTCAATGAAATATCATCATATATAATATAATGATATATAATATATAATTTCTTCAACATAATAAAATGACATTTATGAGTGAGAATATAATTTTGTGATTAAATCTTAATCACAAATTTGCATATATTACATATTTTTGGAAAAATTGCATCTGTTTCAATCGCTGTTTACAAAATTACATGGATATGTATGAAGTGCTTAGATGTGGTATGATCAAAATTACCCCTTGTCCTTTGAGTAAAATTGTGTATCTTGTTGGTCTTTTTATTTCTGGCTTTTATCCCTGACCAACTGTTAAATTTCACACTGTGGGTGGTCAAGGATTCTGTTAATGGAATGCAGATGATCCATTCCACACACTCGAAAATGCTGTGAAAAACATTCTTTAAGTTCATGAGGTAAATTTTATTTTTGGCTGCGCAGTTCTGCTTGTGTAACAGCACCTGTCCCATACTCTTAAAATAGTACACTGTTTCTAGTTAAATTGAATATTCATCATTTCTCCGGTCATGTCTTGGGAATTTTGTTCTATTCCCAGCTGAAACACTTTTCTTCAGGATTTGTGAAAGCCAATATATTTGTGGCGAAACGCGTTCCATTTTTAAATAAAATAAGCAAAGGCTTATGTGCTCCCAACTTTTTTTCTAACTTGCTTCTCTGTTGACTTGAAATGTTGTAGCTTCATTTATCAAAAATTAAAATAAACCAAACCTTTTATAGTGTGTCTTTCTGCTTTTAGGAATGGTGTGTGGCTCTCTGCGTTAGGTGTCTGTACATACAACTGTTCGGCCGGCGATTCGAATCCCAAGGCTAGAACAGTACCCATATCATTGCTGTGCTTAAGCGTGCCCCGCCCCACAAAAAAAAAAAAAAAAATGAATATTGTTTTAATGGTACGGATTAATGGTTGACCCTGCACTCTGACCCAAAGCTTTGCTCTCACCTGTGTGTTTATATGTAAACGTGTACGCTCATGAAGTACAAGATAAGACATGCAGAAGCTGCATTCCAATGTACTTGTGTGAATGGCAAACAAAGCTTCATTTCATAATGTTATATCTTCTACAGGCAAGGCAGGGTGTTTAATTAACAAATCATATTGATGAAAGGAAAAGGACAGTGGTTTAGTGAAAAGCATTGCTTCTTCGCAGCTGTAGGGTTTTGTATTTTCTCTGTGTTGCTTCTCTAACATGAACCAAAGACATGCCATTCAAATGAACGGGTGACCCAAACATGCCCCTTTAATTAGAATGGGGGAATGTCCGGCAGTAGACTGCAGCATCAGAACTGGTATAACCCTATCTGGATAGAATGTTGGAAATGATAAGAAAGTTAATAACACTGTTGATGTTTGAAAACTGATGAAACAGCGCTAGCAAATTCTACATACTATTAGTTAATAAAACACCTTCTGAATAGGATGGTACCTGTATTTCCATAGGTTAGAAAAACGCTGATTGCACATTTCTCTTCTTCTTCCAAACTATTTGCATGAATATGATGATATTCACAGCTCTATAATAAAGAAGGCTTATTAGATACAGTACTGTATGAAGGCAAGCGTCATTATAATGAAAGAAAAAGATTTCCGATTATTTAAAAATGCAGTGCTGAGCATCATAAGTGGAGAAGATTCCTCTCTGTTATTTTATATATAAATTAAACATTTTGAAACAAGGAAAAAAGAAAAAAAATATTTGAGGTCATAAAAAATGTTTGCTTGTTTGTTTGTTTGTTTGTTTCATTTAAAAGTAGCTAACTGAAACGTGTTTTTATGTTTTGATGAAGCCCCCCTATCTTCTTCATTAGTGTGATATCCATATCCACTTTCTTTTTTTTCTTTAAAATAGCTAAGTTATACAGGACGTGCACAAGTTTCATGCAGGCAAAGAAAATTTCATTTAAATGATGTTTATGTTAGCATTAGACTGTGACTTTATGTCAGTTGAAGTGTGTCAGTTTGCATATATCAAAACGTCTCCTCGAGTCACTCCAGAATTTGCAGTGAGTAACCAATATACCAGTACCTAATTAACTTAACTAATTACATGAGTCAGTTATGAAATGTAAAAAATACGCGGAATGGCTGAGGTGATCTTGAGGAAAGATTTGGAAACCAAATCTGTGATCTTCTAGCAATCCGACCAGATATCAGGAACATTTTAGAGAACACAAGAAATTCTTGTCACTTTTTTAATTGTCTTGTTGTTTATTTGAATGTATTGTAGTATTAAATTGTACTTATGTATGAGCAAATATACACTGACTGCCCAGATCAATGGCATTTTTTTTGCCTGTTTAAGAATTTTGCACAGTACTGTAACTTGCTTCAGAAAACATGTCATGGAGGTATATTTAGCTGTAATACTGCTACTCACATAAATGCTTTTTACAGAACATATAGCCTGTTCTTGATGTTCCTGAAAATGTGGTTTAGTGCCATTTACTCTGGCACTCAAAACTCAAAATTATTGTTGTCCTACTGTCAATCTGTACACTGTTGAACTGTCTCTACCTTTACTCTCATATTCTGCCTGGTTGTACTGTAGAAGTAATCGCAATTTTTTAAAACAGTTTCTTGCTCAGGTCCACAGATAATCTGCATATTGTTGATGCAGACCAGGCTGATTATTGATGTTTCTCCATTTGCCTGGAAATTGGCCAAACCTTAAGAACTTTGAGTAGGCCACCAGGGCCAGTACCCCCTCACAATTTCTATGAGACCTTTTCAGTTCTACAGGAATGAGAACTGAACGTCTGCAGTTTTCTTTGTTCACTGAATCTCATAGAGTGGAAGATGTCCAGGTAATCACTTTGAATGATCTCAATATTTCATCATTCCTGCAGGATCTAATGAAGTACCAATCAGACATGCTCCCAGAGCAGGGCAGTGTGAGTAAGCCGAGTTTTAAGTGGATCTTCATTTCTCCTGTGACCTTCAGTTTGCAGGGCTGGAAAGAAAGTAGGAGCTGTGAATAAAGATTAAAGTGAGGATATGACCACAATACTATAAGGACCAAATACACTGTGATACATGGCAAAATATTGCTGCTTTCAAAAGCATGCATTTGATGTGTTTCCTGATCATGTATGCATTTTAAATTAATTTCTATTGTATCTTTTGTACAGGAAAAGAGTAGCATTTATTTTTTACCTCATTATCTAGCTATTTTTTTAATATAGTATGATGCCAGCATAAATAAATTCATATTGTGGCATATGACAGTTAAAAAATTCTGAAAAACAGTTTTAAGTCTATGTGGCATTAAATTTATTTCTGTGTAGCTTTTCAGCCCTCTTTGAACATGATAATGAGAATGTTGTATGTTATATAACTTGTATATATGGGTATGTATTAATTACAAAGAAAATTTTTAATTTTCATTTTAAATCGTAATTCATTATGCTAATCCAGCAGTGGCATGAAAACTTACTCTAAATGCGTTTTATGAATTTTACTCAACTAATCTGACCCTGACAGACCAGCTTATGAAAGAAGCCATGCAGTCATGAAAAACATACCATTAACAAAATATTTTTAAAAAGTAACCAAAATTTGATACAAAATCCTCTCTGTAATACCTGCTTTTGGGAATTTTATATTTAATAGTTTCTCAATACAGTGCTTGCCCCAATGCATTGTAATTCACAGTGAGTGCAGCATGCTACAACTCATGTCTGAGCTGACAACACTGAAAAAATAGGGGCCTATTTGCAAAACCACATGGAAGCAAAGCCAGCTTAATCTGGTTTAATATTTTTCCAAAGAGTAATGTCTGCTTTGTGCTGGGTTGCATTTCTTGATAAATTTTAAGGGAAAGCAGGAACGCCGTAAAGCACTGGCCAGCTTATTAATAGAATTTATAGGCTACATAACCCCTTCTCCAAGCAGGATTCCCTAATTATACCACATGGTGCCCAATAGTGCTCTCTGTTATTAGAATTGTAATGTATTACAGAAGACAGCAAAGAAATACCTCTGCTTTCATGTAATGATATAAAGATATTGCCGTTCTCCTAATGAAGTTCAGATGTTTTTTTTTTTTTTTTTTCCTTTCTGTTGCTAAGTATTTAAGTGTGCAGAGTTTAAACGGGCCTGGGTGCTGAAGGTGAACAGATAATCATTTGTAATTACAGTGCATGTCAGACGGCTGTACATGGCTCATTGTTGAAATGTGAAAGTACCTGAAGTTGTTGCAACATGCCCACTCTAGAGCCCCTTTATTAAGCCAGTTTCAAACCAATCATTCATGCGGCTGGGAGATTTTTCTTGACTTTTCCACCCCTGTGTTTCAGGTCTCCATCACCAAGAAGTTGACTGATTGCCAGTTTCGAGCCATGTGTTGTATCAGTCGTTTATTTGCAGCAGTCCTTTCAGTAAATCATTAAATTTTATGAATTAGTAATACTCAATCAGTTGTGTCGGTTTTATATTGACAATTACATTTATGCATGTTGACTAATAATTGCATTGCACTCAGATAAATTACGACTCGTTCCCCTTAAATGTATTTTATTCCTATTAACAGTTCCATCCCAAAATTTGCGTGCTTTAATCATTTTCCAAACTTCTTATCCTCTGCAGGGGCACGGGGGGCGCTGAAGCCTATTTCAGGTGGTGTAGTGCACAAGGCATGGGAACAGAGCATCTCAGAGCACAGTCATACACTATGGGCAGTTCAGACTTGCAAGTTCACCTAACATGAAGTGTCTTTGGACTGCAGGAGGAAAATAGAGTACCGGGAGGAAACATGTAAACTCCAAACCCAAAAGGAAGAGGTGGGATTCAAACCCCCAACCCTGGAGTTGTGAGGCAACAATGAGCCACCATGTCCCCTATACCTGGTTTTTATTTTATCTAAATATTTTCCGCAAACATGAAATGAGCATGTCAGACTTAATGCCAATGAAATCTGATTCTTAGCCACAATAACCATCTATGTAATCACTTCATATCATAATTAAAAGATCATTTCCCTCTATATAAAAAATGTCTTATTCGATAAAGATTTTCATTCAGAAAAGATGTACAAGATATTTTTGACTTCATGGCAATGTGTCTTTGCAAGTTTCGATTTTTGTATAGTTTCCTTTAAAAATAGTCTGTATGGTTGTAAGTATAATTAAATCCCAATGTACTATTTGTAAGAAGGCAAAGATTTTTTTTTTTTTTTTTTTTTTATCGGTACACAACCAACCCAAGTGGAAGTTGTGTTTGATACAATTCTGCAGTATGTTTGATCCTAGATCAGTGAAATGCGTACATTAAGCAAACAAGACATAAAAGAGGAAACATCAACTAAAAAGATACCGGCTGGATATGAACAGAAATGGACTCTGAATAAGCCATGGGTTTTGAGTGTTACGGAAGGTCACAAATCCTGCTTGTTTCATCTCTAATGCCTAGTACATCGAATTTGCTGTATTTAAACTATCACAAACATTCACTGACCAACTAAAAAGCCAAAAACATTAAATACTGTAACACAGCATAAACCAGGGTGATTTTTACCATTATGATATTTTTTAACCAACTGGCATTCTTTCCCAGATGTACCCCAGCCTCTCACCCTTGGCTGCCTGGGATGGCACTTCACGGTCGCCAAACACATCACAAAAATGTGCGTTATAAAGAAGTATATATAAAAAAAAATAGTTGAAAAATGTCCACTAAAAACAGACATGCAGGGAACGTCTTTGCTAAAAGTTGCAAGGCAGTAGCTTCAGATGGTGGCAAACTGGCAGACAATTCAAAACCAGAAACTTCACTGTAATGGCATCTTGGCACAGTAGGGGGCACTAATATGTTTAAAGGTGCAGGAACACCTCCATCCTGTCACTGTATTCCAATATTTGTTCATTACAAAGATCAAAGTGTATATTTTGTACCAAACATCTCTTCAATTAAGAGCTTTATTACTAACAGCAGGCATCTAGTGACCACATGCCCAGATACGAAACCCCCCATGAAGTGTTGTGTCTTAATAATCAGTGCATAGTAATGAACAACTATGGCACTGTAAATTGCAGGCATAAAATCAATAAATGCATTACTGAAATCTCCTACTGAGTGCAACAAATGATTAAGTGATTCTTAATTCCTGTCTCCCATACACAAATGATATCAAATGAAGAAAGGAGAGCTGGAGAAAGAACAAAAATATTCAAAAGAAAACCATTTTCTCACTCCGCATGAAAGTGATGCCTCAATGGTTAGCACTATTGCCTGGCACCTTCAGTGTTAGGGGTTCAAGTCTCGCCTTTGCTCTGTCTGTGTGGAGTTCACATGTTCTCATGCTTTGTGGGTTTTCTCCACATACTCTGCAGTCCAAAGACATGGAATTTAGGTTGACTGGTAATTCTAAGCTGCCAGCAGTGTGTATCTCTGCCATGCGATGGGTTGGTATCCCAGGCTTGTGCACTCTGCTGCCTGGGATAGGCTCCAGGCAACCCTGCATAGGTTAAGTGGTTTGTCAAATGGCTGGGCTATAAATCTTAAAGAAGGCTTTAATGTGACCTGTTTCTCAACTCATCCAGTTATGGGTGAGCAATCTACATCACAGGTCATGTGACCACCATACTTACCTACGCATGCATGTCTGTACTGGAATTCCCAAATGTCCCTCTATACTTGAGGTCACTTGTTTTTTCTTATCACAAACTCTCCTGATAGCCTGTCTTTCACCAGTATTCTTCATGTTGTACATATACATTTTATCTGCACAGGTTTCTAAAAAAAAATTGTGTTTTTAATTTGATACAAGTCTAGCCCAACATTATATTGTAACTAGAAATGCTGCAACATTGTAAGTCACAGCTCACCTTAGTCTACGAACGATATGAGACGATCCCGATCTACTGTGTGTTTAAACTTAGTGTGGTCAAATTAATGTGCTCCATATTTTTATAACATCTTCACCTGCGTATAAAGACTTAGTAGGATTATAAGCATTATTATTATTCTTGTTGTTCTTATTGGTAAATCCTCCATTACCTTTTATTTGATGAGGAAAAAAAAAAATCAGTTTAGTTGATTATGTCCATGACATAGACTGTCAGAGAATGAAAAGTGTGAAAACAAATATGCATGGATAGTGAGAAAGAAGAGTAAGATCATTTCATAGGGATTTGACACAAGGCTAGGATTATATTGATGCATGGCATGGAGAAATACAATCACCATAGTTACTAAAGCAATGCATCATAACAACCTAGTGCATATGAGCTAAAGAGGGCTTAAAACAAAGCTTTAAAAGCATGGATTTAGTTAAAGTGTTCTGTAAGAAATGCATGGTTAGTCTCTAGAAAGTGGGTTTCCTTACAGTATACACAATGAAAAATTCAGCTGTTAATGTACTTGCACAAAGCCGCTTCGTAATCTATACAAATCAAGTTAAGAATCAATTTTTTGTGCCCGACAACTGGGTGCCAACAAGAAATATTTCATCGCTGTGCAGAAACATAGGGACGCTTTCATTTAAATACCATATCATACCATAAAACATAAAGCTGATTAATGCAAATCTTTGAAAGTCTGACAGTCATTGATAAACCATGATGAAATCCATAAAGAAGAAAAGAGAGACGTAATCATGTCATGAAATGGTGTGGGGACTCAGCAGGTATAGTACTGTAGCCTCTTTCCTCCAAGGCTGTGTGTGCATACTGAATGTACACCTTCATGTGGCTTTCCTCTAAGTACCTGTCTCTAACCTGCAAGATGGTATTATAATCCAATAAATGTGTGACTGGGTTCATATGTGCCCTATGGTTGCCTGACATTCTGTCTGCCTACAACCCTATGCAAACTGGGACCATGTATGAAGAGTATCTCAGAGTATCATAGATTATGAGGAGTATGAAAAGTATCTCAGAATATAACCCAACGTTAACCACAAAATGAACTGTTCTCAGATTAGTGCAGTGAGTTAAATTCTGATAAAATCTTGCTTCTTGTCACTAACGACTTGGATCAGTTACTTCAGGAGACTAAATGTTTTTTTGAATTGTACTGAATTCTGCAATATATTTTATTTTGATCAATAAACTATTAGTATGTGTGTTACTTGTAGTAACAAGAATCATACATTTAGCCAGAATTGAAGACAAAATCTCAGTGGAAATGATTTGTTTTAGAAAGAGATGTGATGAAGCTAAACTAAAATACATTATTATCATTAATTGTGTCAGTTTTAGTTATTTTAATATAAAAAATTACATTAAACTTTTTTCAACTTACCCTCTGTGTCATCTGTTGTTTTTAATTCCAGTCTGTGAATGTGTGAAATGTTAAATCACATATACAGAAGATAAGAAAATGTGCCAGGATAAATCACATATTTTGTAAAAAAAATGTATTTATCAACTAAAGAAGCATGTTCAGTATCCATTTATTTCAGGCCATGAGATAAAACAAATTAAAATAATAAAAGCATCTCATTTTAAATATTCAAAATTCTAAAGATATGTCTATTAAAAAACACAACAGGCGCATTTCCATATGTTGCCGCATTGTCTTTGATTGAATTTGGGGATGATGTTTCTCAGAGCCATTCTTCTAATGTTATACTTGGTAAGTCTTAATAGAAAGTGTTTCTGTTTAGTTATCTTGCATATCATAGATGTCATAATGTACATCATAAACACATTTGTTTCCCTAAGAAATCCCTTTGGTGACAAAAAAAGAGGAAAATAAAATACTGAGTGAAAATGTCTTCCTTAAGAGACCCTTCATCTCGCCAAAGTCCCCGTCATTGTTATTCTCCCTCTTCCAAGAATCCTTTCAGCTTCTGTCTAACCTGCAGGGGTGTGGCCATGTTTTGTCTAAGCTGACAGGGAGTTTATTATGTGGTTGGTGAGAAGCTAATGCAATTATGTGCATCTGTGCTTCCAAGCAGTATGCCATTCATTTAACTCTGTCCCATTCCACTACTTCTTTCTAAAGGAGCCACCTTTGTAAAGTGACAGATCCTGTGAAGTATTTATCCACTTGCCCTGCAAAAACAATTTTAATTGAAATTAGTCCATCTTCGACATCGGGAGGGGAGCCTTATAATTGGTGCTGAACTGTGTCATTTACTTATTTTTGTGCCTAAACATCCATACTTTAGCACCAAATTGCAGTTACCAGCTGAGCTCACCTCTGTGTTATATATGGGTAATGTCTGGACTTGTGTGATTCAGTAACTTGCTTTATTTGTCACAGAGAAGTTCTCGTGGTGATATGGCACGCCCGCCCTCCTTCGGCTGTCAGCTCGCGCCAATTAAAACAAAGCAAATGCAGCTTTGAGCAGCCGGCATCACAGATCTGTGTATTTTTTTAATCACATTACTTTTCAGGTATATGTTGCCTTCAGGCATTCTCTTCTCCAGCTGCGTATTTATCATTCAACTCATTCAGAAGTTAGCTTGGTGAGGCAGACAGCACAATTAAGTCAACAGAAGCTGTTATTTATTTATTTATTTATTTTTTTTTTTGCAGTTACAACTTGGAGAATTTTTTTTTTTTTTTTTATCCAACACTGTTTTTTTTTCCCTTTAAGCAACTATAGTATATAACACTTCTAAGTAGTCACAAATCCTAAGTTCATCACTTTGTTTAACCATGTAAATGCAAAGTTATCGCACAAGATTCAAGCATGAAATTAGATCTGTAGTTTAAGGCTCTAATCAATTACTGCTCATTATAATAAAACATTTTCTTTTTTTCAGTATGAACACTTTGGTATCCAGCTAAAGTACGTTTTACTAGAATCAAATTAGAGGCAGAATTTAGTGCTGTGGTTAGCATAATGGATTTGGTGACCTAATGGTTGATGGGCTTTGTTGCCCTGTTAAAAGCAAGCGGAAGATCAGTTGTGAAGGGTTTTGGGAAAAAGCTGGTCTTTGTCTTAAAAAGAGTGGTTTCAATAGATTTTGCTGTTTTTGTTATTGAGTTTTTTCTTTTGTTTTTTATTCAGTTGTCACTATTCGGATTTTAAGACTCATTCAAAGGTGTGGCAATGCAATTTTTGAAATCCTTTATCAGGGTAAAGTATGCTTGGCAACTTTGTAAGTTAAATACCTTTAATTTAGTCCAAATATTCACTTTGACTTGATGTTTGTAAAGTGAAAAGGTTAGATATAACAGCTAAATATAGCCGTTGATCTACAGTTGTTTAAAGTACTGAATTTCCCTGAAATGCTCACCTTGAGCATCTGTTATATCCTGTTTTGTAATTTACATTTCCTTTTTCCTTTAGTGTATTTTTACACCCTCTCTTGAACAGAGGTACCAGAGAAAGCTCCAAAGAAAAAGAGATGGATGTCCTGGGTGGGCCTCAACCACAGTTTTGTACCAAAGTATCATGCTAACAGCAAAACATTCAGTGCACAAATCAGAACTGTCAATAAAGACCAAGCAACCACAAAAATTCTCTTGACAGGTATGAGCCAGGCAGAACTAGCATCAAGTTAATTGTGATAATTATAATATTTCCTACAAGTCTTTTGGTGGGATTGCATATGACTAGTATAAATCGATTATATAACATATGATTATTATAACAGATTATCAGTTTCATCAACACATTGTTGCAATTGAACATATATCAATTCAAAGTAGTAATTCTACTTCATATAACTTCTAACATCATATAATTTGATGATTTATACATCGATCGTGCGTTAGAAAACTGCCAAAGGATACTTGAAATTTTAGCCTAATTGAAGTACCATGACGGAATCACCCTTTCATCTGTATAATAATCTTACATTTAAACCACATGCTCCCTCATGCAATTCAGCATTGGCCTTTGAGTGGAGCAGACATATTTATTTCCATCAAATTAACCGATAAAAGTACAGTGAAGATCAGTTTTAAGCTACCATCTGTTGAACGTCATTTGTCTCACATGGAGATTTGGGAACCCAAACAGAAAGAGAGTAACTGTAAACATCAGTGTTCATCACTAACTCGATACTGGAATTATAGAAAGGTGCAAGCAGAATTGAATTCATGAGAGCCTTTTGAACATTACCTCGTTCTTCATTATTGATACGGTGTTAACTGGTGTTAAAGAAGTAATTCTCAACTTTGGTAATACTGCAAGTATGATACTATGTTGCTGGGTAACGTGGCATAAAACTTAAATATATGAATACTGTGGTGTCAACCTATTTATTGTATAATTTAATTTCTTCGTGTTTTGAAACCTGTAAGTCTGTTTTGCTACTCTTACCCTCGTCCATGGCTTGTCGTGGTATGTCTAATTTAATTTTAACAGTATGACACTACGTTGATCTCCATTAAGCAACCAAAAGTTTTGATTAATACTCACACTTCAAATTCTAACAAATGGCAGATATTCTCAAACAGCAAAAACATTTTGTAAAATATTTCTGATAGGTGCTTCCTGGCACATAAGAACTATATACTTAGGTATATTTTCTCTATAGTATAGTATGTAGTTTTGTTCTACTTCAAACTCAGTTCCAATTGCAAATCCGCAAGGTTCCCTGACATATTAATTAAAAGAGAGTCTCAGCCTGGAAATGCGTATTTTTGCACCTATGATTTGGATTCATAATTGTGAAATATTGGATATATAGCAGAGTTCAACTGATCACTTGTTTGCAATAATGTGACAGGCTTTTTTTTGCAACAAATGCATCGATCTCTGTGTTCCCATATAAATTTGATTTGTTTAATCCCACTGTAAGCATAAAACTGGTTTCAATCTTATTTCACATTATTCCATTTCTATTCAGAAACATTTCAGGTTCGCTGGATTGGCATGAGAGCATGGGATGACTAGCATCATGGCCTAGTTGCAAAGAAAATGAATCAACCTATCCGGAACAAATCTGAAAACAATCAGGGCAAGTTTTTACGTCCTCCAATACCACAGCAGGGTGTATGTAATGAAAAAAGGGTCAAGCTAACTTTAATTTTCAGCCATTTTCAAAAATGCCTAATCCTGGTTTTGTACTTTGTAATTGGATCTTGATTCTCTGTCAATTAAACATCCAGTCGTCATCATTTTCGGAAATCACCACACCTCATTAAAATGGTTTTATGTTCTTAGGAAATTAGAAGATAAAAAAGTCATTCTTTTCGATCACTTTTCACAAAAGTACTACATAAACATCCAGTCGTCATCATTTTCCGAAATCACCACACCTCATTAAAATAGTTTTATGTTCTTTGAAAATTAGAAGATAAAAAACTAATTCTTTTCGATCACTTTTTACAACAGTACTGCACAAATATTTGCTTTTGCGTGCAGTATTTTGATGAAAAATGAATATAATTATGAATATGAGGTGCTAATTCCCCTGAACTGCTATTAGTCTAATAATGATATTGCCTGCTTAGTATACAGCTAATGCTACAAGGAAAAATGCATGGAAAAAAAATAATACTATTACAAAACTCCCAGAAATTAATATTTTGTTAATAGGAGGTCATAATCACAGAAGGACCACATTTTGCCCCCCCCAAGAACTAGTCATTTTATTTTTTTACATTTTATTATTTATACTTTTTCATAATAGCCCAGTATCTTATATGCTTAGCCAGAAGTCCCCCACATGAGGAATCATTAAGATTAAATGCTGTCTTAGTGTCCTGTTCCAAGACGCTTTAACCAATGTGTTGATGTCAGGGCTTATCAAAGGATGTGTAGCACACCTGCACTCTGGGAAATTCATACATTTTCCTCCTGAGAATAATAAACACTGTAAAACTGAAATAATGGCAAAGAAGTCCAATCATTTGTCTCAGCTTTGGCAGAAAATTGTTCGACGGGACCCATAGTTATTAGTTTGAAGTGAAGTACTACTTGTTTGGACAAGCCTCAAGAGTATTAATATTTGCAGCGACCTTTGTATTCAATATGCTTTTTAACATATAACACTTGAAGTTGTATAGTACACTTCCAGAATGCAGAGCTGACAGGATCCTAAAGGCATGCTATCAGAATAGGCTGAGCTATACAAACTAATTGCTTTAGCCATGGTAGACCTGTAATTTTTTTTTTTTTTTGACATCATCATTACCATACAGTTAATGTCTAAGTGTGCGTTCCAAATCCCTGCCTGGCACAATAAATGGCATTAGACTCCTTCGCAACATAAAGCCCGTTACTTGCATTCCCTGCACCAATGAAACTAGCCCCCTTTACAGTTCAGGCAGAGCTAATGTATGCAAATGGTATCAAAGCATTTGAAAGATCTAGCGACTTTTGTTGCTGCAAGATTTGGACATTAAGTATAATATGATATCCATTTTCCATCAATTATTACGTTCCCGCTAGGACTGGCATCCCATGGATAAGCGGAGAGATATAGGCTTACCATTGTTTCAGTAATGGTCATTTAAGCTGTTTCAAAATGGCCTAGTAACTGCCAACATGTCAGCTCCAAATCACACTGAAGCTGACAGATGACTGGTGGATGAATGACTCATAAAAAAACAAACTACATGAAACATCTTACATACAGTTTGTTTGGCTGTTCTTGTTGATTGGTGATATGACTGGATGTAAGACATTACCAATGGGCAGATATTCTGATATTAAGGTTCCTGCCCAATGTGCAGTTTTGTCCAGTCAGTTTCAGGGATCCCCATTTATAGATATGCTTGCTCTGAATATCAGACATTAACTATAATGATAGATAGGAAGACATCTGATGAGACAATAGGGAATAATCAACCTCTGTATAGTCTATTGGAGTCTTATGGAGTGTTCCACTGTATTGGCAAAATTGTGTACCAGGCACTTGTCACCAAAACTTGTGTGCAAAAGTTAAAGAATGTATGATGATACAAGTGTTTGTTAAAGCACATTACAAATGCAGTTCAGAACGAAGGTAAAGGTGCATACTTGTCCATTACAGCAATATCTGGTTTTCAGTTCCATTTTATGTAGTTCCAAGAATCAAAGTATTCCGTAAATGAATGTTTTCACCCAAAGAAACATTACACATGGCTACCATATACTTAAATAAAATCTTTCAAATCTTTTCTCCAAACATTAAGCACATTTCAACATTATAACAAATATTACAAATGTGCAGAATTGCACAGAATTGAACAGAACCTTTACAGAACATCAGTGGTCACATTATGTATTTACCATTACAACTTCCTGTTAGTTTTATTAGATACCAAACATAATACAATGTGGACATATCTAATGAAATCCAAACCTAGCATAACACATTGTCAGTATACAAAAATAGTGCAGTATATAAACTTTTCTTTTTAACTTATGGCAATAAACACATAATTCTTTACCAGGTGGCATATTTTCAGTTTTCAGAGCCTATTTTCCTTTCTTTATACCGTCAAGGAAACCCCCGACTTTGTTCTTTTCATTTTATTATGTCGAGGACCATGAACTTTAATAGAATTTGCATAAAAATCAGACATCTGAAGCTGGACTCCATGGCACAGTGAGATGTCTCTCTAATCCAATCTTCTCCAATGGTGCTGGCATGGCAGTTGTACAGCCAAAACAGTGGGGATGTCTATTGTCTGAAAGAGTAGGATCTGTATGATTTAAAGCTCAAAACCATGCCGAGGTCACTTTCCTGTACTAAAGTTGCTTCCTCTAGCTGTGTCTACAAGAATAGTTAGGTAGGTGGTATTATTAAACAAACTCAAAACTAGTTGCGAACTGAGTTCTCACCGTTTAGTTATCGAAACACAGTTCAGAGGGTAAAATAACAGTAAACATGACACTTAAATCAGATCTGGTATATGCTGGGTGATTCTCAGGACCGTTGAATTTGTTTTGTCATGGAACATTCCCTTTGTATTATATGAAATGCATGACATTAAAAATGTTAAAAGGATATATTACATATATATTCCTTATTGATTATTATTATCATTTATAATTTAAGAGTGAAATAAACCAACACAGTCAAAGCTGTCATATTTTACATTTACAAACAAGCGAACTGCTCCACAGACAGTATGAAATCCAAAACACTTGGTAGGTGGTAGGACTAAGTTTCATCTATAATTCATATACATAATGTGTTGGCGATGGCTGGGGGGGGGGGGGGGTTGGGGGTATTGCCTATTGTTCTTCACATGACAGCTGTGACCTTAAAAGACCATTTCTTGTAGGTTCCCCACTTGTCTCTCAGCTGTCCACAGTTGTCCTTTCCTCCACTAGCTGAGCACGACCACCAGTGTATTTGGGAGATTTGGTGTAACATGCACTGGCTGTACAAATCCTTCTCCATCTCAAAAATGTGTCAGGAGATTCTGTAAGTCCACTGGTTAATTCTCAAAGAGGGCAGTTAGGATTAGCTGAAAAATAGCCTGAAAGTGGAGACACTGTTCCTCTCCCTGTAATTAAAAGTACGAGTCCTCTGAACATAGAATAACAAATCATTTCAAATATACCCACATCTTTGATAGTTGCTGTTTTTTTCCTAGGTCTACTCAGAAAAAATAATTAAAATATGCAATTTAAATGAAAATGGGGAAAATATCTGTTTCTATTAACAGGGGCATGAATGTGGATAAAAAAATAAAAGTATTACACCACATTTTAGTCTAAGAGATCAGAGAATGGCTGTAAACTCGATGCACTGTGGATGCCTCTAAGTGGACTGACAAGGGAAGGAATAGCTGATTACAATTTGAATCGCAGCTGAAGAAGCAAAATGTTGCCATAGCGATTGAGATTAAATGCTCAAGAAGTTATTTAATTAATTCTAACCCCTTCAGTAGTTTTGACAGTCAGTAGAGTTGACAACAGAGACCATCCAAGATATTAAAAGAACAAAACTCAATGTCCCTTCTTTTAGAAGAATCTTTCTTCAAGGAAATATACAAGGGGAGTATGACAATCATGTTGTATATTTTAATGTGCTTTCAATTACTGTGCTGTACAGTTTTTAAACATTTTAGATCATTTTGAGTCTAACAAAATCAAGCAAGCATTTATCTATTTGTCTTTCTGGCTGTTAGATGAATTACTATCTGTTCAAAAGGTAAAAAAAATCATGGTTATTGACACTGTAGTTTTAATAGGCATGACTCTAATAAGGAAAAAATTTTGATATGATCAAAAAATGACCAATAATTAAGTAATCTCTTAACAATAGTTAGTTTAGATGGATGGAAGCACGGACGCAGACGGACGGACGGACAGATGGATGGATGTCTGTGGCGTGAGATGATGGTGCTTCAAAGCAGGTAACTGCTGTGTAGTTAGTTTAATAAAAAATCAGTGCGGCTGAAACCAGAATGAGAGGCTTTATGAGTGTGTTTGTTCCTGGGTACTTATGTGGGTAATTAAGCAATTTAAGATTTTCATGAATATTATGGAGCCTGATGAAAAAAGGCTTGTTTTCCTTGCAGTTTTTCTATAGCTAATTATATTGTGTAAGTACATCGTTTGTTTTGACCCATAACAACAACCCTTTGTAAATACACCTGGTGATAGCAGTAATAAGACCGATTAGAATGATAAGTCTAACGGGCTTCACTAACAAAAAGAATTAAGCTATAAATGTGTATTAGTGTCATTTTGCAGATATCAAGAATCGAGCCAGTTTTGATGAATAACCTACAGTATCATTGATATTTAGGTGGATTGATTCAGTGCTGGAAAGAAAATACACGGACTGATAGCACGATGGTATATAATGCAGAACATTAAAAAGCATTATGAAATTTATATTTATAATTCTCTGTGAATTAAAGTAACAGATAACCCCTAACATTGTATTAAGTCATTTTTATGAGTCTAGGAAATCTTGAAAATTTTAACCTGTAGTGGGAACCGGTTTATTAAAGACTTTCTATTTGCCTCCTGTATAACGCTCTAAATATCAACCTGCAAAAAACAAAAATCAGACATTGATTTCAATCAGAATACATACCTAAATGAGAAGACTGGATAATATATTCTGTGCTGCAATGGTTTTTATTTTTAATTGTGACTACTTTCTTCAGTTGTGAATTTACATTGGTATTTGTGTTTATACGTCAGATGGACTGAACAGGAGCAGCGTACGGGTCGTTATTCACAAGAACTGAAATAGCTGTACATATAAAGCCGATAACCACAAAACTGCTCCAGGAACACTGGCTATATAGATGACCTTAACCCTGACCCCAAGCGTTGCCGTTATCAGCATATGTGTCATACACAGAAGGTAAGATAAGATATGCAAAATCCATATTCCAGGGTGAAATACTGAATAAATTTAAATTTAACTTTTAAAAAGTGTTACTTTTGGGGTGAATCAGGGGGGACTCGGAGTTAGAATCCCACCTCTGCTCTGTGTGGAGTGTGCATGCTCTCCCTTTGTGGGTTCCTCCACATAATCTGAACTCCTATTGGAATCCAAAGGCATACAGTTAGGGTACCTGGCATGTTTGTTGTGTGTGTGTGTGTACCCTGTGATGGACTGGCATCCCATCCAGAGTGTGCCCTGCCTGGAGCCATATGCTACCTGCTCCCCATGAGCGTATCCAAAATATGTGGCTGGAGGATGGATAGAACAGCGGTCTACAGTTAGTTTGTGGATGAACTGGTACGTACATCTCAGCAAGATAAAGAGATCTTTGTTAACTATATTTCAGCAGTGTAAAAGCCAGAATAAGAAAAAATAAATATATAAAGTGGTGGAACACCTGCAGGAAGTCATTGGGGAGACATAAGGATTTGAAACCTACATTTAATCAGCTACTAAAATTTCATAGAAAACTGTGTTCAGTCTTAGGAGTAAGTTCAGGTTTTCAAGGAATTCCTGTGGGGTCCTGTTAATGTGCCTTAGTTAAAATTAGTCTTCAATGAGTAATAGTATTCATTTAATTTGCTAGGTTTTTATGCATTGCTGAACAGAAATATATTTAGAACAATAATGTTTTATGGAAATAAGCTATATGTATTTAAAAGTTTTTTAATTGAAGTCTTTTATGCAATCACATAAAATTTACTTTTGAATTAATGGTATTAATAGAAATACACAATTAGGTAAGGCTGTGGAACATTTTTTCGCTCGCAATTAAAACTTCAGGCAATTATTCTAGCAGATTATTGATCTCTTAAGGGATTTGTGATGTCACATAAGTTTTCTGTTCATTATTTGGCATTAGTGCTCCATTAAATTAGCAAAAAACAATTGATTAACTTTCTTCTAATAAAAGAAAGGAGTGACTTAGACTCCAGACTATAGCGTCCTGATAGGCGAGATTTTTATTCATCACTGTTTTCTCGGCTTGAGATTTCCACGGCTGAGTCATTCATGTTAAAGTGAGGTAGTAAGGTGGCCTGTTCTTCAAGAATGGCTGAACAGTACCGGTAGGTTTTTAATTCGGAGCAAAAACCATCCTGTATGCCAAATTCAATTTCACTGGTCTACTGTTTGATATTCTATATGCTTGTTTGAAGGTGACTGGAAGGTTGAACCAGTTAATATTAGAACATGAATACGATTCACTTTCTTGAATGACAAGCATCCTCAAGGCAACATTTACTACTTTTTATTTGTGTCAACAACTGTAACATGAAATGCTGGCTTCGATACAGTATCAAAATGGTGAGTTTCTTTGTTTACAGCAGAGTATTAATGTAAATGCAAGACCTACAGCCAAACATATTTTTGACTCATTTCCTAAAGGGAAGGATATTTGTCTTTGCAGAGGATTGGCATGCCTTACCATTTGTTTAAGGAAATGTCTGAATTTACATAAACCAGAGCACATCTTTGTAAAGTGAAGCAAATTAGAACTGCTGGCCTCTGTTGAACCATATTACTACCCGCCATACATCAACGTTTTGATGGGACAGCAACAGAGCACATCTGTTTCCACTTGGAAACAACTCAGTCTCAGAACAAAGCATCTGAACGCAACGTGTACCCAAAACTTGCTCAACAAAACATCCAGACACGAGCTTGGACAGCTAAAATTAGCCACACTTCATAAAAGCCCAAAAAGAGCCAAACATTCAAGGAACATGCGCCGTCTACAATAAAGAATTATAGTGGAATTCGAGCTTTTCATTTTCCATAATTTATTTATTTATTTTTTTAATATTATAACATTTTTCTGCAAAGACATACCATGGTTCTACGTCCATCTTAACCCGGTCATGTGTAACACCGCTAATGAAAGTGAAACTTTCCCTGCACTCAAGTAAGACATTAAACAAAATGATGCACAGTCACATTATTTGACAGGTAGTGTTAGCCAGATACCTTGTGGGCATAAAGATCACTGAAAACTGGATGAAAGTATGTATAACTTTTCATGTGCATTCATTATTTTAAATAACTAACTTGAAACTGTGCAAATACATTTACCTACACTCAGACACAAATAATACTATTAAAATATCTTAAAAGAAAAACTAAGAAAGTCAAAAGCATTTGTATCTTGGCTAATCATTTACAAATGGCCAACTAAAAAAAGTTAATTTGACCATTATTTGTTTTATATTCTCCTTAGTTGTAAAAGGAATGAGCTAAAAAGGACAAGATATATTTTGCAAATATATTTGCATTTGTAATAATTTCAAGACATCCGTAAAGCTGCTAAAAATTCAATTCAAAATATCTTGAATGTGTCTTTTTAATTAAGATATCTAAAAGACATGAATATCTGTATATATGCAATTCTAACACTATTTATGCATTTTTTTTGCCAAAATTTGTTTCTTTCTGGACACAAGGACCTACCTTAAGATATTTAAATTAGCTTTAAAGTTATTTTGGGACAGCCAACCATAAGCGGATAAAAAATGGATGGATGGATGGATGGATGGATGGATGGATGGATGGATGGATGGATGGATGGAATTCATGACATCTGTCCACCATTTAAAGAGATATTAAAACCGACCATAAGTAACAGGAAGTCGTCTAGCTTTCTGAGAGGATGCCAAATGCTGTTTTTCAGAAAGTTATTTTTCACTGCCATGGGAAATCATTGAATTTGACTATGGCGCTTGAACAATTATATATTATCATTGTTAAATCATGATTTTTTCTTTTAAGATTATCCCAATTATACAGAATGAAAAACCTTACTCCCCATACTGATTGCAAGTGTGGTATGTGTTTGCAATGGCCACATAGTAAATGTGTGTGTATGTGTCTCTGCTGTATGTCTAACCCACATTTTTAAAGCAACATCCAAGAATTGCTAAGGACTTGATAAATGGCTGCTGTGTTCCTTGCTTTTCCACAGGAGTTTGCAGAAGTTCTAAGGAATGTTGCTTGCCTGCTAACAGAGACAGACAGGGATAGGAACAGATTTACTTACTGCATCAACTGGCTGTAACAAAGTTTCTGTTAATCCTTAATTATCCTTAATTACTGTGATGCTATTAAGCTCTAATGTTCATTATATCTATGCATCTCATTGCTCTGTGCACAGAATTCAGAGCAAAATATCATTTTTTAGTGCTTCAGTTAGGAGGTTGACGCGTAACTGACATTGGACTTCTTGAAACAATGAAAACGTTTATTATTGATAATGCATTTCAATACTTGTGGCACCTTCAGATCTCGTTAAAGCAGAAGCAGTAAGTAACCATATTTTACCTTTGCAGTCTTAGCATTGATGAAATCAGAATATTATTTTATTTTCCAAGTGCACTGAGAGTAATGTACAAGGAATTGTCTGTGGTGGTGGTCTCACACATGGAAATGAAAAAGGAAACAGGAAGAGACAGACATACAGACAGACAGAAATATGGATGGATGGATGGACAGACAGACCAACAGACAGATAGTGGGTGAAGCGTATCAGAAAATGTAAACTTATTTAAAATCAGAGAATCTAATCCTGAACTTCTAGAGATTGCACTAAGACAACCATTCACTATAGTTACCAGCTCAAATTTTATCAGGATAAATTTAGAAACATTTTTTGAGTAAGTGTGTCACGAGTGAGGTAATTTCAGTATGTAATAAAGTCCATGGTAGTATTTTTAAAGCTGTTGTTTATTGGTTGTGGTTCACAGAGAATTTAGGGTTCCCCAAAGTTCAAAAGGTTGTGATTTGCTATATCCAACACGCGTGATCTGGAAATTGTATAATGCCTCTTTGCTTCGTTCACCAAGATTATTATGTTGCCATCTAGATGAAGAGACCCTTATAAGTATAGCACAGATTAACATAATTATGAGGATTAATATATTTAACTGTGATGCAATATCTTCTTAATATGAGAAGTTTAACTGTATCTTTGGAAACTATAATTTTGTATTCAATATTTTAATAGTTTCTTTTTCAAAATAAACAGATATTTTTGATACCTAAATATGGTTCAAATTTTACACACTTTTTGTGTTTGAGCAATATGTTTATAATTTGACAAAAAAATTACAGTTTTTAAGCCATGTCTCAGAGTGATATTGTAAATATGCTTTAAATTTGCATATGCCAAAAATCAACCTCATTTGACAAATTATCTTGCCTTAATTGAGTTTTAATGGCCCTCTTGGAATATCCTGAATGTAGGTTGCACGCTAAAATGTGGACTGAAAACTAAATGGCAAAAAGACGATTGAATAGTGATGGCTTAGACTGAATGCAAAAAAATATAGGCAGTTAAATTTCCTACAATAGGTCCCTTAAAATGCAAGCATAGCATTTGTAAAAGCTTAAGCACTATAGTGTTATACTGATTTACATTAATGCCTTACCATAAGCCAATTGAATGTACATGCAACATGCAGTAACAACCTTCCACAGCATCATGAAATAATAATAATAATAACAGGACCTTTCTGAAGTATGACTGTTCTGAAAACAACATCCCAGAATTATATTTATTGACATGATGCAGCACTGCTCTCCAACACACACACACACACACACACACACACACACACACACACACAACAGAATTGATTCTGCTGTGAGATTACAAAAAAGACATATGCCACTTCAGTTGTCAAATAGTCTCAATTTTTGACCATTTGAAATGTAGAAAATTTTGTCAATACTACACTGAATTGTATTTTTTTCAAGTTTGTTAATGGCTTGGATGCATTAGAAGCTACTCCTAAAATTAAACCTTTGAATAGGTATCTGAATTCTTAACACACATCTTTCCATTTTATCAAGCAGAAACAGATTCATGTACTAACATTAACAAGAGTCATACAATTATACTCCTCATAAGATTAAAATTTTATGCATTACTTAGCAAAAATGCACCTTCATGGCAATCATACCCAATCTGCCAAATTGTCAGATATAACCTGGTCTCAAGAATATACCTAGACTTTTTCTCCATAACACATATTCAGAGAATCACAAATAAGGAAATATATATATATATATTATTTATTTTTTTTCCCCTGCTGGTAGTTCCCACGGTTAAATCGCCGACAACACTCATTACGATAGCTTATAGCCTTTTTTATGCCTTTCTTGTGAAGTCAGACGATGGGACAAACAAAATGGGGACAAATGAAATGTTACTTGAACGTACAGCTGTAAAGAGCTACAGATTATTAAAAATGTATAAATAATAATAAAACAAGTCACTCTTGATTTGGCATGCTTTCAGGGGGGATCCAGGGGGGATCCAGGGGGGATCCAGGGGGACTGAGCACCCGCTACAGCATGCCTGTAATTCTAATGCTGCATTATAAAGCTCAGTGATGGCAAGGCAGTTACACAAAGATGCTGCTCGCAAAATTACACCTCCCCCAGCAAACACATAGACCTGTGAGGAAAATGCAACTTTTAGCACACATTGCGGAATTCATTTGTGAATAACTTACATTATTTTGTTTGTTAAAGAGAAAGAAAAAAATAAGGGATTTTAAGTTAGTTAGTTTTATACAAAGTGACCTTCTTAAACACTAGTTTTGATAGTTGGTCAAAAAACTGTTACAATAATCAAACAGACACTCAATAAGTAGTAAATTACTTCTATTGTGTTTGTAATATTAAAATTATGAGCTGTCTGAAGTCAGTTCTTTCAAATGACTGTATAATTGGTTTCTTTTTATACATCCTTTTCAAGTAGTATGCATTTTTAAGGTACACACACAGACCTGAGCAGGTCAAAGATTAAAATGAATTGGAATGAACATGGATTATTGATAGTCCAGACCTTATCTTTATTGCATCAAAAAATCCTATTTAGTATGATCTTTTTTTAATTTTCAAGCCCACATACCAAAATTAATCTTCCACCCTTGCGTATACTGTAGGTCTAGTACATTTCACTTCAATATCCAGACTCAAAAGGACAATTGGATATGGACGCCAATATCCAAATTCATACGTACTTATTGTTGAATTTCAGGTACAAATGAAATCAGTAACTCAAATTAGAGATCTGTAATGTTTATGAAACATAATAATATTAAAATAAAGGTGATTGAGGATTATATATATGAAAACAGCTTGTTTAAATGGATAAAATTCGCAAGACTTACACATTAAAGGTGGTCAACCCACATGTGTTTTAAATTCTGGCGGTTCTTATACATAAACATTATTTCTCCAGATATGAATATTTGTCATTGGATGACCTTTATTACATCTACCTTTTCTTGTGTATAAAAAAAGTCTATTATTATGTAAAATTATTCTTATGAAAACATGTTCCTCTCGTCCAACCACTTTCACATGAACCTGACTCCAATTCATGTTACCCCTCAGCAGTATGACAGTTTTTATTGAAGCCAGACCTATGTATAATAGTTTTCTGAACTGGTATGTGTTTATCGGGTATAGAGCGTTCAAACTCACGTTCCATTCTTTAATCAGTTGCGTAGATACGTACCTGAGTGGTGTCTAAGAAGCATAAACCAACGTAAAAGTACATCGTATATATGATTTTTTAAAAATTTTATATTGAAAAAACTACTGTCAAATATTACGTCAATAAATCATGAAAATTACAGCACATATTTCCAGAATAAAGTGCAAAAAGCAATGCTCACCTTCGAAATTTTTACCTCTGTGATAAATAGCGTTTTTAATACATTTCCTAGTGCTATGTCCAGGTATATATAGTGTCTATATGATAGTAAAGAGTTGCCTTGGAGGACACTTGCTTTGCCTTCCATCACTGCTGCTTTGGCATTTCTGTACATTGAGGCCAGCTGGAAAAATAAGAAAGTGTACAGTTTTTTTTCTAACTTCTTTCCGATGCTCTCTGGACTTACTGTACGAATGAGCCCTCGGTCATTGGACAGATGTGCTTGACTGTACGCTGCGAAAAGAATCGTACTGCCCAAAGATAAAAAAGGAGGGCAAAGCAGCCTTTCATGCACTGGGAAACGGTCAATGGTGGCATACTTATTATTTTTTTTTTAATACAAGATCCACTTCGTATTTGAGCCTAGTCGACCGGACCCAAGGATACAGGAGAAGAGCTGTAGTCTCGCTGAAGATGATAGCGTGTTTAACATGATAAGATGCTTCGGATGCGGGGGACGAGCCACATCCCTGCTGTGCCGCTCCATGTCAGGTTTTGACAGCAGCCCGTTCGAAGGCAGCCTGCATAGGACTCGCTGCACTGGTTATGTTTACTGGGACCCGTGTTTCCAGCATTTCACTGAACGCTACGAGCAGGATCTCCGCTAAATGCGAGCGGCTCAGAACTTAGCAGTCATACGGAGGGGCACGACACGGGGTGGACTGAGAAAGGTGGAGATCATATCTCACATTGCAAGCTTTTTTCATTCGCTCCCATCTTTTGAATATACATATATATATATTATTATTTTTTTTTTACATCTGTAGGATAGGGAAGAGAAAAGGCGATTTTCAAAGCAGAAGTGTTGATCGATTGTAAGCAGCAGCACCTTGCAATGGAACCACTTGTCCGATCGGCCAGAATGTACGCGCTGAAAGAAAGAGCTGGAGCCTGAACGGCCGTCTGTCCCAGATAAGTGGAGCATGCATCAGAACCGCACAGACCGCCTCTACGCTGCGTGCTCTTCATCAAGCTGCGGAGGAGTTATTACCAGGCTCTCTTCAATCCGCATGTCTTCTCCCATCGTCTGACTGAATTCGCCTCTGCCAACAATTCAACCTGTTTGCTTCCTTTAAAAGGTAAGAATTCCAAAAACATTCCTTTTTTATTTTGTTTGTTTTTTTTTTCCTTCTAAGTTTAGCAGTGCCAGGTATTTTTGGTATTATTTCTAAACTTTCCAGAAAGTTTGAAGTCATACTTGAAATGGAATGTATTATATAATGTCTACACTCGACTCCCTGTTGACATGTGTAATAATAAATCAATTAACCTCACTGTACTATTTAGTAGTTCAACACAAGCTGCGTGAGGCCGCTTAAAACTTGACATTTCTGAATTGGTAAAGAAAGAAATACAGAAAAATGGGTTTAAATCTGCTATGTAGTTTATTAGATCAAGGGCGAGCTTTAGGGTATTTTAAAATGGTTTAAGAGCACCGTGAATAATTAAAAAAAAAAAATAGAAAATGTTAATTCAAAGCTACATAGACTTGAATTGATCTAGCAGACTGACCTTTTTATTGAGTCAGTTTGAGGGGGAGGAAGGTTCATATGAACCAGAGTAAGTATCTGAAGCACAGTTTAATTGTAAATCATACCTCTCAGATTCTGCCTGGTGGAGGTTGTGTTAACGTGTGTGTACTGTTTTGCTGGCTTCGACCCGCGAATGAGTTTCCATGTGGTTGTGTGTTTTTATTTCTCCTTAAGAGCCACCAAACACACATCATAGCTACAGTGATACACATGCCCTTCACTTTACTTTTTATTTGCACGGACATTTCTTAAAATACATTTAAAAAAAAAAAAAGCCTCAAGGAATATACAAAATACCTGAGAAAAACTGAATTAAAGACTGGCTTGAATGTGTAAAGCCAGATGTGTTGCCTATGTACAGTTTTCTAACCAATGGGCAATGCTGGGCTTCACACGGTGGCAGTGCAATTAGATCATTTTACGACGCATGTATTATTTACAGATATCTCAGCCATTATGTCAGCCATGTGTTAATCAGCAAGCAGCAGCCAGGGAAGCGGAGCGGGACTGCCGCTGGCGGGGTGAGTTTAGTCTGCCTGCATGGATCGATCGTCCTGCTGTCTCACACCATTGAAACATTCTGATACTTTGTATTGAAATGTCTACTTACAATTACTATTGGATACAAGCTGAGTATCTACTTGCATTATTATTAGATAGGCACCCTCCTGTATTCGTGTAACTACAGTCACTTTACTCTTCAGGCATATTGGAATTAAATTATCTGTTGGACCATAAGTGAGATTTGGTAGTACCAAGAGAGCATATGAGAGTTTACCAGTGTGTGATAAAACACAGAGGTAGCTATAACCAGCCATAAAGGATATTATCTATTATAAAGTGTCAGTAAACTGCAATGAAGGACAAGAGTAAACTTTCTGTAAGATTGTGGGCAAAAAAAAAAAAAAAAAAGCCAATCGCAATTACATTTAAACTCGACAGAATAGATATAAAATTGGATTTTTTATTATACTTCAAAAATGTTTGAGAAAATGGAAATTTAAAATCTATTTGCCCTGCATCAGAACTAAACTTATTTTAATGTGCCAGACAACACCGGTATTTTAAAATATGTCTGGTTTTGAATGAATGGGAAGAATTCAGCAGAACAAATGTGCTGTTGTTTGATTTCATTGACCAGACTGTGATACACTCCTTTTGTTCTGTCTGTCTTAAAAAGAAATGCCATTTCACATTATTCTGCACAAATTGTTTGAATTAATGCAAGAGTGAATGCTTACTGTTGAAAGCTTCAATTAGCATTTCAAAGTAGTCACTGCTTTAGCTCAGTAGAAGAAACTTCAGTCCCCCATTTGTTTTGGCTAAGGTGGAGAGGGCATAGGGAATATGAAGGAATGAAATGGGGAGCTGAACTTGTAATCTGTTTTACAACATTTTACTGTCTCTAGGAAAACAAATACAACATGCTGATCTTTGCCTGCCAAAAATAATAGCATTAATAGGAAAAAAAAAAAAAAAAAATCTATTGTATTTCACTATCAAGTAATGCAACTATATCCTTCGTTGTCCATGAAACTGGCTTCACATTTATTTTCAAGCAAGTAAAATGTGATTCATTTTACTTGCTTGAAAATAAACAAATATGAAATAAAAATAATAATTTGTAAGTCGTATCAGCTATGCATGAATCAAATCTTACCGTTTCCCCTTTACCCCTTAGTAACAATAGCATTTCATGCAGATGCCAAGCAAATCTGCAGATGTTAGTTTTTCAATATTTTTTTGATTTACTTGAATGTTATGATGATTGATGAAGTATATTAGGATGTCTACAGATCTACCGAATTTGTAGGAATGGAGACTGATCATGTTTATAAATGGATATTAAACAAACCAATTACCTTTGACAAGCAAGTGTACAAGTGTATAGTCTTTTTTTTTTTTTTTTTAAGAGACAAACAACAGCTGCTGTTTGCAGAAAATAAATCGGTTATTTGCCAGTACAAGGTATTGCTGTGCCTTTCTTTTCATTTTCACTCACAAATCAATAGCTCACTGTAGCTCAGTATGGATTAGAAAATAGACCGGTATGTATTGTTGGTTCCTGTTTGGGTTTGTGCCGGGTCAAAGTGGGTCACTGGGTGTAACTGCTCACTGACTGTAATTCGTATAATAAATCTGATGTGTTTTTGTATTCCTGTATTTGGTGCGTAAATCTAGTATTGAAGCAAGATAATTCATTACTTTTTTTTTTTTTTTTTACTTGTACTTATAGAATTAGACCAGTGTGTCATACGACCTTAAATAAATGGCTCTATTACTGTGTGTCATTATTCTAGCATAATTGTATGACGGCGTGCCTTTCCAGGGCACAGAATATTTTTAAGATTTCGTCTCTTCGACCCTTATTAAATTCCTTATCAAATTAAATTACTTGTCACCGAGGTATGGAAGACACTTGGATGCATATAAAAATCATTTTTGTTATCCTGGATTTTGGTTTAGACAGCTGTTCCAAATGAATGGCATTAGTCAGGCATGTATCAGCTGCTGTGGCCTGAAGAACTTTTTTATTATTATTATTATTATTATTAATAATAATAATAATAGTGTTGTTATTATTGTCATTAATAATAATAATAATAATAATAATAATAATAATAATGAAACTGCTATTATTATTGTGTAAAAGTAAGGAGAATGATAAAAAAAAGTGTTGTGCTTGTGCAAGTCAGTTATCAAATATAGTTACATTTGTGGCAAAATTAACACTGGGGGAGTGTCACCTGACAGTGTCAATTATGGCGGGTTGATTTGTCAGCTGTTTCTCTATCAAAAACAGGGATACCCAGAGGTAGAAAGTGGGCTAACAGTTTAAGAGGTCACGAGATCAAATCAGCAGTAAATCCTTGTGCGGTATGTTCAGACTGCAGATCTGTTGTTAATCTTATGTTACTGATTTTCACACTACTTCTAACTGGCCAGGAAGAATAAACAGGCTAAATTCAAGTGTGCCTCCAAGGTAGCGCTAGGTATCCTGCTTGGTATTTGGTGGTCCAAAATGCTGTTTTTATGACTACAGCTTTACAACTGGCAATCAGTAAAATGCTGGAAGCCAGCCGCTTTCCTTTAAGGCATTTTGTAAAACATTTGTTTCCACTTGCCAAAAGCTTCCGAGGCAGTACGGGAAATTTTCGCTGCTCAAATGGCTAATGAAATTTTTATATTTTTATAATTTTTTACTCAGACATTAAAAATACAAGGTCATTCAGGGCTAATGTACATATTTAAAGACTAGACCCCTATATTTGTAATTTACCATCATTTTCCTTTCTTTTGTATACTTCAATTTGTGCCAAAAACATGGGAAAATGGCAGCAACTTGAAAATGGTGTGATTCAGAAAGTCACATGGTGTTAAAGCGCTCTCAATGCAAATGACTCGGTTTCAGGTTCAAAAAAGTATCAGGAATACCGCGGTATTTGAAGTATTTTAATGTGCTGGAGAATTAGTATAAATGAAATGAAGCAAAAATAAAATGGCAGTTTAGTGGTGCCTGGTGTTCAGCACATGAATAAATGAGTACAGTAGGATAGGCATTTTAACGTTGTATCTGTTTATGCCAATATCAGCAGAGTAATGGTGATCTTTGAAGTGTCCGCATTTCTTGGAAAGAAAAGTCACCGTTTAATTACACACTGGCCTTGCTACTGGCTAGGTGCAGAATAAAGGTATCACTGTTTTAATTCAGAATGGTTCTTACTACTATGAATTTTCCAAGTAGTGTTATGATTGGTATATCATAAGGATAATAGTTAATGGTTTTGTGGCTGAATCAATTTTAACTCATACGGTGGAGTTTTAATATACTTTTTATGATGTTTAGGAAAGAGGTTTCTGATTTCTGCCACGTTCATGGTAAATTGCTATTTCATCAGTTTTTATTCTGGTAACTTGTAGTCCCGTTTCGGTTTTCCAGTTTGACTTGGTTTCTTCCTCACTAGAATGTAACACTTAGCACTGCCTTGCATTAGAACAGAACTAAAATAGTCCATGTATTTAATTGTCAAAGAAACCACAGATTCATGTGTTTAAATCATTCACTAATATGGTCTCCTCCTCACAAAATCACTGCATAATTTCCTTACCAAAGATTTTTAGGTGTGCTCTATTGTTTTACTAGTAAGACAATACAGTATATAAGTATATATATGTTTTTAGTATCGATAACTTGTTAATAGCTAAATAAGGGTCCAAACCACATTTAAAGGCACCTCATCACACTTAGAAAAGCATTACTTTGTACAGCTCGTGTGTGAATGGATCATGCATTTTTCAGTGCACAGCTGCAGTGGTGTGAAGGATTATATTCAATTTTGCCATCACTGAAGTGAACCTCGGAGGCAGGTCGTAAAACAAACAGTAGCTATTGCCAAGGACAATGTCTGTCTAAGCGTGATCTGCAGGTATCTGCCAGGGGACGCTTCAGATCTTCTCATGGATTATGGAACGCTTTTCCACGTTCTTGCCTAAAACCTCGGTTTTTAAACAGACGAGCCTGCAGTTCGGCTACAGTGAAATGTAGCCGTTGACTACATGATGCTAAGTTTTCGTAAATAAAAGAAATATTTTAACTGTATTTGTAACTCGTGATTATAACATTATGTTATTTGTGCCAGTGCCTGGTAAGGCATTCACGCATCTAAGCTCAGTGCCCTTATGTGTTTTAGTTGGCTTATGCAAAAAAAAAAAAAAAATGATTTAATATAATGTATTAAGTGTGATTATATTTTGTTGTGTAGGTCAATGTCAGAAAAACAATAACTTGAATGTTATTAAATGTTGACAATACACAATAGAATCTCAATTATCGCTGCTCAATTGCATTTGTTTTCAGCTGAGACAATAATTCTGCTACTTATAGAAATAATATATTTTAATAATTTCACCAGTCTTTTTGCAGCAAAGGGGAAATATAAAGGGAGAAATATAGTCATTGTTTATAAAACTTATTTATTGAATACTAAACAGTAGCTTTATTGCTTATTAAAACTTCCATTATTGCAGCTTTAGGGGAAGCGATTTATTTTTCCTGATTGTTTATTGCAAATATTACTCAACATGACAATATGAATTATTTTAAACTACAGTAACTGACGATGCTGAATACCTTTAACCATTCACACAGCGACTGCCAGATTTCACTGAATTACATCATATAGGGACAAACCATTTGTTTGATGATTGTAGTTGTATGCTGTGTGAATATAAATGTCATTCTTAATTGAGTTTTGATCTACATTAATAAGCAAATAGTGACAATTTATAAATTAGTGTATAATAACTCAGTATGGTTTACTTTAACAATATATCCCATCTTGGTCTGGTATAAGAATACATTGGAGATGCTGCAGTTGAAATATTACTAAAGATTATATTACTGGCAAAATGAATATTTAGAATTGGAGGCCACCATTACTTAAATAGCATGCAAACAGACATGTATACAAAAATATACACATACTGTACATGCTTTTTTACTTTTATTAAATCTGTACTATTAGTGAAGCCATTGCCGCAATTCTGAAAGCTAGCTGACCCAACATTCCGGTCGCTGGCTTTAGATAGTTAAGCCGTGTGTGATGGGGCTGACTTTCTGTGAGTAGCATCACACTGTAGGCTCCCTCACTAAGCTGGCCAAGGAGCTATCTGCTCTGGACAAAGATGCATTGTTGAGGACAGCCTATAAACTGCTGAATTGAATGGGTGCATCTGTGATTTTCATCTTGACTATTCTGAGGGCTACTACCAACACCTGCTGCTGTCACAGCGAGAGGTTCTCGCCCGGGTGTACAGCAGTATCACACTCCTGGTCCTGGCAAGCCAGAAGCAAAGGTCTGAACTTGGGTCATGTTGCCTACTTGAAGGAATTTCTGGGGAACATACTTGAAAACAGAGGACAAATGTCACTGCAAATATATACGTTTAAATCAGATTTCTGCCCTTGGGGTGAAATTTGTTCCATTTGAGCCTGGATATAATGTCTCCCTCTACAGAGTGCAGCATAAATCACAGACTGACAAGGGGACGGAAGAATTGGTATAAAACAGCCCCTCGTTTAGTCATCTCACAAAATTTCACGATCTGTTAGCAGTGTATCATTATGGTGAGGATGCTCTCCTTGGGATTAAGTCTGAGATCTGCTCCATAGTTTCTTTTTAAAATAATTTTCATGGAAAAAGCTGTCTTGATTTAATTTGAGCAGTCTTGAGGGACATGGGTGATGGTAGGTTTCGAGCATTGCTAGCATTGCTAGCATTGCTAGCGCAGCTGCTTCCAGACCTGAACCCACACGCATCCTGGCATTCATGACGTGTGATTTTCTGCATTCCATGTCTTGCTTTTTGACACTCACCAGTGAATGTCATAACATTGGCTGTGTCAATATTCTGTACAAAAAAAAAAATTATACCGAGTACAACTTGCATTGTTACTTGAAGTTTTAATTTCAGTTAAACTCTTTTTAGTTTTGCATAAAGCCAAAGATCACCTTTAAGTTTAGAAGTGCGCGCTGAGCGTCATTTGGGACCCAACCAGTCTTCTGATTGGTCAATATTCCACTGTGAAACATACTTTTAAAGTTACCTTTTTGCTAACATAAAAAAAATACACGCGCACCATATTTGGTGTGCTTTTATTGCTAATGTATTGTTATATTATTATAAATCGTCTTTGTTGACCCAAATAAAACACATAGTACCTAGACTGAAATTTGAAGGAATAGAGATATTTTTGAAAGCCTGCTTTCTTTTTCTGATGGTATTTATTTTAATCAGATACAAGAAGCCCACAAATTTCTTCAAACAAATTGTTAGAATTTTGAAAAAATTGGTCTATTGGTGAGATTAAAGGCATAATTTTTAAAGAAAATTCAAAAGAAATATATGTATTGTTACTGAGTGTAATCTGATTATTTATGATCTGCACAAACAGATCTGATAACACATGACTTAGACCGACATACTTAAACAAAAATTAAAAAAAAAAATACAAAGGAAAAAACGTAATTTTATAGTAAGGCAGTGGCATGGCAAATACTAAAAGTAGGGCATGAGCTGAAAGAAGGCTGTAATTTCATTTCTGTAAAAAAAAAATAAAAAAGAAATATCGGTAGGCTTTACACTTTTGCCCTCGTTTGCGTGATGCGTTTCATTCATTTAACACCTTGAGCTGATTACCACTGAGGATGGACCAATCTGACAGTGTACTGCCCAGTGCAATCAGAAGGGATTCTGGCAAGCCCAGGGCAGCCGAAGAGCCACTGTTTAAAAAAAAAATCAAAAAAAAAAATCCATTTAACACTTCTGTTAACTGCTTTATTGTGCCTGATAGCATCAGGCTGGATTGAGGCATTTTTAGCAAAGCTAAAAAGATCTTCCTGTTTGTCTAATCTTTCAGCAACTGTTAACTCTATTAGTCGAGCAGAGGGCATGAAAGCTTGGTTTGTGTGTAAAATCGACACAGCAATTCCTGTCCATTAACCATGTCACTGAGGCATAGGCTGGCCTGGCAATCTTCCCCACAGCAATCATGAACAACAGAGCTTCTCTACGGTGTCTTCGCAGTGCGGTTCTTGGTTAAAGATTCTGCCGTCCAACCTTCAGGGTTTACCATAAGAAAACTGTACCTTTTGATTTTTTACACAGTCTGCACGGTGTCGCTGGGTGAGCAGCGGCGCCTTTTCCGTGGTCTAATCTTTTCACGTTATGCGGTAGGTCACACCAAATGTGGAGTGTCAAGCCTCCATCTTGTTTCCTGTGAGGGTGGAGAGTGTTTCAGGGAGTGCTAAAATTGATCTATTAATTGAGACAAAGGGAGATTTTAAAGTAGTCTGGTTTGGTATTGAGGAAACATCACATACTGCTTTTGGCCTTCACTTACCCTTAGTATACACCTGTAGGGGGAGACTGTATAATGAAAACAGAAGAATCCGCATCAGCCAGGAGACTGAACTATATCAAATTTCTGTTTATTTATTTATATATTTATAAAGATGTCTCTGCAGTGTGCCACAGGAAAATAATTACAATTTTCTTTTTTTTTTTCTAACATTATTACAGAATTTAATGTGTTGTATTGCGGTCCTCTTACATTTTTACATTTTACATTTTAATCATTTAGAAGACGCTTTTGTCCAAAGTGACATACAGATCCATCACAGGATGTAGGAAATGAGTACCCTTAGATATGATGCAAATAATTTAGACAGCTAAAGACTTGAGTTTTGTATTTAAAAATAATAAATGATGGAGTGTTGGCTGTTCGTTGCCATCTTGTCATTTATAAGCATGTTTTATTTCTGTATAGGCTCAATATTTTTGTACAGACAAAATCTTCTCTTGAAATATTTTATTACACTGAACAGTATACCATATTTGCTTAGTTTCATGATGTATGAGCTGCATTTTGGTCTGGATGTTTGCATACATACTGTTCTGTTTGTAGTTAGAAATGCTACGTCGGTCTTCTAATAAGAAAGCTTTGTCTGTCATCTGTGCTTGGTGATCCAGTGGTTTTAAACGCTTTATCATGTCAGGACACTGTTATGTTGATGTCTCAATGAATGGCTGCTGTCTTACAAGGAGATTTCCTATGTCCACAAGAGCTATTGTCCAAGCATTACCTTCTGTCCCAGCATGATTCTGGGTTATCTGACCCACGCTATATTCATACTGAGTTTTGTACTATCGTTATTTTTCATTGCACTTAAAGAGGATATTAACTCTGGCAATTCCACTTCAGTGGATTATCTTGAAAGAGAGGCGGACGGACATCTTTACCTTATCCTAGTTCTTGTTGCCAGTTGAAAGGCATGACTGAAATAAACATTTTTTATCATTGAGATTGAATGCATGTTTGGTCTACTTAAAAAAAAAAATGATAAAGCTGTACATTTTTTTTGAAAATGAAGAAAGACGGGTGACTGGATGATGATGAATATTATCTCAGAAAATTCCCAGGCTGAGTAAGTATTAGTGTATGTTTCTGAATATACCGACTTTGTCTCGACTGCGAATCATTTCTGAGCTATGGCAAAGGAGCATGCTGTTTCAAAAGCCCTTCGTGTGCAGAGGTAGTGACTGCCGCATCTGTTGTCCTTCTGTGGCAGTGGAGGATGATGATAACCCTGCCAGTAATCCACATACATTAGGTTTTTATTGCTTCAAGACTAATTCTTCTTTCCATTTCTGCTGATTTATTTAGCCCATTAACATCAAGTGCTGTAAGATGCTTTATAATGGATATTTTTAAAACTCACGTCGATGGTATTGTGTCTTTTAACTTTGCACTGCATTACGCAAGCATGCATGATCTGTAGAAGAGTTTCATAGCACAACGGTGCAAATCTGCATGAAAATGCAGGAAGCAGGAAGCAGGAAGCAGTTCAGTGTTACAGCGGCTGCCTTTTGTCTTGTGTGAATTGTTTTCAGCACCTACCTACCAAAGGAATCCAATGCAAGCACAGTTCGGCTACGGCTCATACTTTAATGCAGACGGGCATGCTCAATGAGCCAGTCCAAGGACAATTCGCATCACAATGCTTCGGATAACACTGGTGGTTAACACATGTTAATGAACACGTAACGATCTGGGCTTTAGCACAATGTGGGGCTGTTGTCTGTGTTCTGAGCTCTTGAACCCTTGGGAGGTTGTACTAGATGCTATAAAACTGCATCCAATTGAACCTGCCTGATAAGAGGCTGTGCCTTTATGTGTCAATCACTGTCTCCATGTTTCTTTGTAAGGCGATGGGATACACTTTTATTGTTATTCCCGCCGTATTTCTGAAAGTGCATTTAATGTTTACGGGTGCTGATTTTAAAATGACAACCTTGTTATCACGCTCTTGCGAGGATGTGCGAGTGTCATCGTGAGCTAGCTTCTTTCACACCTTCAGGAGTGTGAGATGTTTAAGTAACATCTCCACCGAGATTAAAAACCTCTATATAAATCACATATTCCGATAGCTGTTAAAGGGAGTGCGATATAAAATTTAAAAGCCATGTGCTTTCACACCAAGTTTCTATATGGCTTTGGGAATTTGTGGGAAAGCAGTTTGGTGTGAACATGGGGATATTTATCTTTGGCCTGTGGCGTGCCGTAATCTGCACCTGGCCATTTGGACAAGACCGTACATTCCCCTCAATAAGGCCATGGAAAAAAAACATGTTAGAAATGTGGTGGAGGAGGGATGCAAGAAACAGCTGCAATAGGAATACACAGTGTGTGTGTGTGTGTGTGTGTGTGTGTGTGTGTATCCAGGTTAGGCTTGTTAAACTTGCTTTGGTTTACTGGATGGGCTTTCTTGGAACACGACATTTGTTTGGTGTCACTGATTTTTTTCCTTTATTCTTGGTGTTTTGGAGCGTGCCCATCACCTGTTATCATGCACACATCAGGACTTGTGTTTTCAGGACAAACTCGATAAACCATACGGGGTTTCCACTGGCACACTGCAGACTCTGTAGACATGACAGCGGCTTGAACAAATGGCCTTCTGGGTTGTATCGTTGATTAGGCAGATAAAGGCATGTGTCACGACACACTTGATGTTTAATACACAATAATACACAAGTTTAATATGGAAGAAAACAAAGTCTCACCTGTGCCAATAACTCACCTAATTAAGTGATTTACTAATCTGATTTTCTTCTGTATACAATGATGCAACAATGATGATAAAGATTTTGCATAAAACAGTTATGGTGATGATACCTAGATAGACACATTTCTGTGAATATATGAGTTTCAAAAGTAAATGAGAAGGAAAATACAAGTGCAAATTTAAGCTAACACTCACCTAAGCTTTCTCTGTTTTGTTACTTATTCAAACCGGCTTCCTGTGAAATCTTCAGGCAAAAAGATTGACTACAAAAGGGAGAAAAATATCTGGGCTCTAATCGATGCAACGTGCCGTCTTATTTTGTGTCTCGAACAATATTTTAACTCGCAACAGACAAAGAAATTTCTGTATCCAAAGAAGTTATTGGTGGGGCTTTTGCGAGGAATGTAACAAAAGTAATCTGAATTCTTCTTTGCAAGATATCAGAAGAAAAGTTTTAAAATGCTGTGCTGCTATTGGGAGAAAAGATTTCAAGTCTCAACTGCTTTCAGAAAAAGAATATATATTTAAATTATTTTGACCAATGTTTAAGCGATCTGACTTGGTATGAATGCAATTTTTAAATGCGTGTAAGATATTTATTTCGATTTCTGATTATCATAAATATTGGATAAAGGCTACGCCAATCAATCTGAATTTTTTTTTCTTCCGTACTGCATCGGTAGAATGTCGATTAGAGTTGGCTTCAAATGTACTGAGAGGCTCATGTGTCAGCAGAGGATTTGCGGATTAGAAGTTGAAGGCTTCACCTCAAGTTTTCGATTCTTTCCGTGCCAAATTTTGCACGCATACCGCCAAACATCAGGAATTACATTAACAATTTAGTTATTCACTGAATAGGGAACATCTCTATAAAATGTAAGCTGGGAAAACACATCACCGGATGTCAAAGCAGACTTTTTCTCTACAGACTAATTTGCCTTGGAATTTCTGGAGGTGATGGGCTGTTGCATGCATTTATTTGCTTTACTGTTAGCATTCTGTCTGTACAGGTTTTGCCCTCTGTGGTACCTTTTAAAGTTTATTGTTACCATCAGTTATCTTAAGAATTAATTATACTGTTAAATAATGCTTTACCACCTTAGTGAATTATTTATGGCCTGTTTTCTTAAGAGACACACAGCAAGCTCTGTATGGAAAATATTTTTTTTTTATACTTCCATTATTTGACGTATTACAGGTAGACATTTTTTTATGTTACAACACTTTGACAAAGTCAATGGAAGTACTTGATTGCTTGGAATGTATTTTCTTTTATGCATTTCTTTGGGTTTACATGCTAGACATAATATAAAATGTGATTAGTTATAAAAATAATTTGCTATGTCTTGAAAATCACGTGTCTATGGGTTAATTCATGTGGAATCCTGCCAACATGCTTAATGCTTACAGGTTTGAGCAAAAATTCAGGCATGTCTTTGGTAGGAATTATAATTCTGCTACTCCTAATATGCCTAATATTTTACCTGCTTCGTCACTGCTGGTCAGTGATAAAATGAGACAATTAAATTTGGCAAGATAGACCTTAATATTTTGTAGCAAGAGGTAGATGTGTGATATCTGAAATTTATTTGCGATGTTATTCAGTGTTTTCTTGATACGAACAACATTATTAACATTGTTAATGATAGAATACTGCGAGTGTTTGCTGCCAATTTGTACCTATGACCGACAGTATAACACTGCAGCTTGGAATGCAGTGAAAAATTTGCAAAACTCTGCAAGTAAGGCATTGTATGCAAGAATGACTCGCATGATTAGCGCGTGAAAAATATTGAGAAAGGACCATGTTTAACATTAGCAGGTGCTGTAATGTATAGGAAATCATGGCTGAAATGCGAGTTATATTAGAATTCATTCTGTACTGTTTGGCACATTTGTATGATGAAATTTTCCTACAAATAACTCATTGCTCACTTTGGTTAAAGAAGAGTTGATTGTTATTAATTTTTGTGATGCTGTTTGCATAGTTTTGTTACATGCATTCAATGTGCTGAAACTTCATTATGTCTAAACCAGACACTTAAATTATTGCAAGAAGTCATGGTAAAAAGCCAGTCCACTCAAAATAATGAAATGCTGGCATTGCAATAACCACTTGAGGACAAAAATATAAATATTATTAAATACTGGCATTGGTATAATTAATGTTTTGTTTGCTGTCGGCTTGATTTCAAAGGGGAATATGCAAACTGTGTTAAGGACTCTTGTTAGATGCTATTGTGGATTGTTATTGCAAGTACTATGAGCACAAAACTCATATAATGGCAGTTAATACATTTTTTCCCTAACTTTGTACCTCCTTTTATTAATGTCAGCCTATTAATTGCATATCTCAAAGGCATTTGGCCTATGCACCATTTTCAGCTGTGGGAGCAGTTCTTATTACCTGTGACCTGAAACCTGGATTTGTGTTAACATGATTATATTTACAAAGCAGTCTTGTTCTAATCCGTTAAGGACCCCTGAGGGTGAATGAAGGCTGAATGTCCAAAAAAAATGGAATTGTATATCCATTAATATGCCATTTATTTTATATAGATGTTTCAATTTAAAAAAAGTTTCTGTTGACTATTTTTTTCATCAAGCTTCCAACCATTTATTATAATAATAATAGTGCATTGCGCACACGCACACACACACACACACACACACACACACGCCCTCTGCAGGGACCTTCCATTCATTTCTATGGGCCTAATCCTAACTCTGACCACCCCAGCCCTCACTCATTCTTAACCTTAACCATAAGTAACCCAACAAAATGCAAAAATGTTTGGCTCTTTTGGTTTTTTTGATTGCGTTCATAGATTTTTAGAAAATTGGGTTTTCCATTGTGTGGACATTTGTCGTGTCCCCACAATGTAAAAATATCAGGTTTTTATTACCTAATGGGGACATTTTGTCCCCACAACATAATATAAACATGGTACACACACACTGGACAATTTAGAGGCAGCAATTAGCCTAATGGCCTGTTTTTGGACTGGTGGAGGGAACCCTTGTGAACTCATACCCGGAGGTGCAGGGAAAGCCAAAAGACCCTTGGACTCACTCGTTGTATCCAAAGTGCCACTATACCACACATAGTTATGATTTGGTGTATTTGTCATCATTTATACAGTTTGTAGAACATGTAGACTATTACAGTTTTGATTATTACATTCATGCTGCAAGCTACATTTATAAAACACTCTCAGTATGTCATTTTTTAAAAATTGCTAATTTAATAAATGATACATCATAGGCTACAATTTTATCCATCCATCCATCCATCCATCCATGGGGCTAATTTTATTTAGTCAATTTCTCTTTAGTGTGTCGTTATTACACTATGTTACCTTTGCATAAGCAATCACATTAGTCGTATTTACCCCATACTTACAGTAATGATCACATCTCGCCAAACTCTAGCGATATACAGCCATGACCGTATACACATCACATCTCCCGGACTCTAGCGATATACACCCATGACCGTATACACATCACATCTCCCAGACTCTAGCGATATACAGCCATGACCGTAT
>JAACJT020000028.1:8287139-8330732 GCA_009936485.2 Gymnarchus niloticus | reverse complement strand
CTAGCGATATACACCCATGACCGTATACACATCACATCTCCCAGACTCTAGCGATATACAGCCATGACCGTATACACCATATGAAGTTGGAAGCAGTGATTGGGTGTTATAGTTAATTACCAGTTTATTATAAAAACGGGAAGAAGTTTGTGGGCTCAACAATAAATGGTCTCATTAGGTCAACTGGAAGTGCTGTATTTTACAGAACACATTTGGCTGCATTCTGACATCAGCATGTTGATCGAGGATCATCTTTTTTGGACATGCTGACAACGTAGGCAGGTAACTGTAGAAATACGGCTTAGTCAAACATTACTGGTTTGAGAAGCTGGGTCTACACTCCCTCTCAAGGTATTTTCAGTGTCCGACAGGCCTGATGAGTCTGTCTGACAGGCAGCGACTGCCCTTTTTATTGATAACTATAGCTCTTCATCTGGCAAAGGCAAAATTAATTGATGGGGGAAAACGTGTAAATCAAGTGCTCAATTGATTGACTAATAGTATTAGCAATTTTTTTAAGGTTTTGCTTCAATGCGTGAATAGCCATAGAAACATGTTTCTTTAATTATTCAAGTAATTCAGCTATTATTTAATGTGTTTGAAAGCATAGCATAGTTAAAAATAGCATAAAAAGTGGTATATTGGGAATTAGTCCGACACTCCCTCAAGAAAAAATTGTATAGTTTTTTTTTTTTTTTTACATTTCACTCTTGCTTATAGCTGTTATTACGGTACAGTACAGTAATATTGTCATTTTAACAGCTGGTATTATGACCTTCACTGTTATCCCTGCTTTGCTGCTGTCTTTCAATTTGCTCGTTGTACTGCATGTCAGTAATAAGAACACGGCAGCTGTGAAGCGTGTCCTCATCTTCTCATACTTGTGCTTGTAAAGTGCCACAGTGATCGTTTGCGTGTTTTGCTGTTCCACCGTTCAAGTCAAATGTTCACTGCTGTAAAAAAATGGAACCTTCCCCTCCCCCCATTGCCAAAAAGGCAGGAAAGTGATATAATAGCTTTTTAGGGAACGTGCATCTTCTCAAAGCCTTGTCTGTGCCATGAATGAACATGGCGTGCTTAGGGTAGCTGCATTGAGCAGCTTCCAAAGTCTCATTTGATAGGGATGAAACTTTGGGCGAATCCTCTGTACGTCTAAATCTCAAGTGATTCAGATTTTGCTAGCAATCTATATTTTGGTTGAAGCAGAGACAATACATAATTTCCAATTTTTATCATATCTACTACGTTTCCTATATGTTTCATTTCCTTTCATTTTGTTTCGGAACCTAGCATTCCTATACATTCTTAAAGGCTAGTGGGAAGCAGGGGCCTAATTCAGAGGTCAAGCAAGACTTGCAGGTTGTTAATCTTCTATAGTAATCCCACACCCTTCCCCCTGTTTGTTCCTCTCTCTTGTCTCTTTCCTATTCATCCTGTCGTCCCTTAATAGAATGGCCAGTTCTTCCTCTATTCTCTGGTGGCCTTCTCACCAGCTTGAGAGGAACAACCACAAGCTTTGTCATAGAAATTCAGTATGGTTTCACATCTGCTTCTCATTTTATACTCCAGCATTCTAATTGTAAACTCATTTCTCAGCCGTTATTTTAATAGCTCCCTTTTTTCTTAAATGCTTGCCTTTTGATAGAAAGAACAAATGCACACAGCAATTCATTTCTGTTGCCGTTCCACTGATTTAATGATAAACCTGTCTGCAATTTCGTCTTTTGAAAAACAGCAGATGTATCAAGCGCACATACATTTTAACCCACTGGGTCCAAGACCCGTATCTTTCTGTATTTATTATGATATTTGAACATCTGTCAATATTTGCTTCGTACATGGTTAAAACAATTCTTCACACATGGCAGTCTGTGCTCAGTGGCTGCTGTAATATTCAGTCTCAAAGATCCCCGTAGTCATATCACGGATAAACATCATACATAAACTGTGAAAGAAATCTAACATCATAAATGCATATTTAAATATATCATTATTATACTGTACATATGTTCAAACATAGCTATCTTGTTTTATTCGCTATAACCTGTGTTTCATCTCTGATCAGATCCCGTCAAAATCTATTACAGAAGTTTATTGATGATTATCAGTGTTTCCCTGGGCAGCTCAGGAAGAATAACGTCTCCAACAGAGGAATGTTTGATGAGGAGACTGTCAGATATGCAGGTCCCATTTCTGGACTTCCGTGTACAAAAACTCATGGTAAACAATCAGTGTGAAAAGAATTCATACTAAAGTTATGCATATTCTGTGTGACTGAAGGAACAGTTTGGGACATTATTGATGATGGTGTTCTTGTCTTTATCTGTGGTATATTGGAAGTCTTAAGGCAAAACATGGAGCTGAAGAGCCGTTTTAGTGTGGATTGATGGATTTAGTCCTTCTGCAGCCAGATGTAGAAGTCTTACTTTGGATCTCGACATTGCATGGCGATTCTCCTTTTTTACAGCATGTTATACACTTGTGTTTTCACTTTGCATGTTGAAGTTTTTTTTTAGGTGTACAGAAGGTGAATTTACTCAAAGCAGAGGTGTTTCGTGTACTACAGCAGCTCTGTGCTGCTGTTTCATGTGTAGATTCATCTTGCCACTCTAAGATGAAATATGTCTTTCCTCACTATTAAAAGGCCCTTCTGACAAATGCTTCTCCACAAATGGCAAATTTATTTATTTTTTTTTTGGAATGTTGCTGTTTCATTTTTTGTGTTTGTCTTTTGCAGTTTCATCTCAGTTGTTTTTTTAAAGTTTATAGCGACCTAGCTGTAAATTGGCTTTTTGGAAGCACGCGCGCACGCGTGTGTGTGTGTGTGTGTGTGTGTGTGTGTGTGTGTGTGTGTACAGTTAAGGTTAGTCAAGCAAAAAAAAACTGTGGTTGTGGCATACTTATGATGATTGTTAGCTACAATGAATTTCACCCTGTAGCAGATGGCTTACCCTTATTCCATTATAAATGATTGTGTCCGGTTTTCCCTAAAAGTCAACTTAGCGCTACTAATTGACAGAATGTGCTTGTTAGACTGGTCAGATATACATCAAATGTATATCTGGCAACTCAGTCGTTTTCGTGAATCAAACAGATGCTCTGAATTATTTTTACATTTGTAGGTACAGTGGAAGAATTGTGTTTTCTATAGCAAATGCTTAGGTGTAAGTTCTGCTTGCAGCTTGGTTAGTGTATTCACACAAAAACATGATTACCTAAGGGTTTCTAATATGTATTTATACGTATACACACCACTGAACCACTGTGATGTTCCACAGCTGTACATAATCTTAGTGAGAGCCCAGGTTTCTGTCACCATACATCTGTTTAAATACCCTTTAAAGCTGTAGTGTCTGATGAGGTGGGATGAAATTTCATGCATTTGTTATATCAGACTTAACCGAGTCTTTATGTGGGAACAGTTCTTAAAATTTTGTTTGTTTATTATGCGCGAAATGCATACAAGTGTGAAAGCACGCTAAGCCTAAAAATGATGCTTATTAAAACATAACTAGGAGGATTTATGTAGCCCTGAGACTTTTTAAAATTGTTTTGGAATATAGCAATGCTGCGGACTTGGGACAGATTTATATAGTAGCATAAATGATTGAGTAGAACAAATGATTCTGTTACTTATTTCTGGTTTATAAAAAATAACTATGGAAATCATGGTGGAAGTATTTCTTGCAGAATTGATCAAATCACCTTTACTGTGTGCATACCTTATTTTTTTCCTCCTCCTTCCCTACCAAGGAAAACATTTTACAAATGTCCCATGTAACTCATTAGCTTTTCTGAGGGTTTTTTTTTTGTGAAAAAAGGTGCATGAGAGGGAGCATTGCTTGCTGCCAGACATGTAACCACGTAGACAAAGCAGGGTGGTATGCATGCTTGAGCACATAGATAGGAATCTGTATGTCGGGAGGCTGCCAGTTAACTGTGTGTGGTATGTTAAACTCTTGTGGAAACAAGGGCGGGGGAGAGAAAAGTAAATTAAATAGGTATTTATGCAGCATTTAGTGGAAGCAGACAGGGTAGCAGGGATGCGGCTCTGTGATCATGTGCAATTTATAACAGCACTTTGGCTCTTTACGTGGCACCTTCAGCTTTAGAAACAGTGTCTGTCGTTTTCTGTGGGCTGGCTTCGCAGCGGGAGGTGTACCAAACTGTGGAGATGAAAGGGCAAGCTTTTTTTCTTCCATTAAGGGATCTCCTGTCCCGTCGATCATTACCCTTCAGGCTCTCTCCACTACTTGTGGATGCACAGAATTTAGTCCTCTCAAGCGTCACTTTTTCATTAAGGTCTTGGGATGAAATTGAGAACGGACGTCAGGAGCACAAGGGGGAAGGAATGGTTTTTAATGCTGAGACAAAAAGTAACTAAAATGAGGATGTAGCTTAAATAATGTAGAATTCCTAGTATTAAACATGACGACCTCCTTTCCATTTTTTATTTTCATTTATTTTATTATTATTATTATTTTTTTTTTTTAGGTGAGAAGATCAATGATGAAGATCGAGGTCTGCAAGTCTGGAATGTTTTAAATACACTCACCTTTACCAGGGGTGCAAAAAAAAAAACAAAAAACAAAAAACAATGGCAATATGGAAAGTACCAACTTTGCGCTGGCTAATCTTTGCAGTGGCTTGTTTACATTGTTCAGAAGGTAGGTGATCACTCATCAGCTATTGCATGGTTTGACAGTGTCTAAGAGAAATGCATGCAAAATGTGTTGAATGAAATGACAATATTTCATATATCACAGTCAATCGTGGGTTTTAAAGCCGGACTTGTTTTCATTTTACTTGAATTCTCTAGCCAAGAACACTCAAATTTAAATTCACGATTGAAATACGGCATTCGTCATTATGAAATATTCATTTAAAACATAGATTTGCCTAGGTAACACTGTTTGCTTCTGTGAATGTCGAGAGTCATGCTCACATCCACATCTCCACCACGGGCCTCTGTCGCTCTATTAAATTAGTTCCTCAAGCATCCAGATCACTTGCATCTATCCGTATGCTGTAATGTTGTAATGGACTGCTTTTTTCATTGGTTAACCTTCTTTTTAAAGAATTTGGTGCCGACTTACCCCTGTAAGGGCCTGATTATGTATGCTACTGTGATATTATGCTGTAATACTTACATTTTTAATTTGTGGTTATAAATTGAAGTTTTTCTGTAGCTTATGTTTCATAGACATTAATGTTCAATGTCATACAATTTTCACTGAGAATACTGCCATTACGTAGACTTTTATAAGGTATAAACTTGGTATTTACGCTGACATCAGGAATAGTCACAGATTTAATAAACAGAGTTACAAATACTGAATCATTTTTAATATACAATGTAGAAACTGGTATAGATTTTTGCATTATAGCACGTTTTTCCAGAAGGGGTGCTGCAGTCACACAGCAACTACCAGTGTCGCTATACACCTCCACGGCTAGGGGTTCAAATCCCGCCCCTTGCATGGAGTATGCCTGCTCTCCCCTATTGTGTGAGTCTCCTTGAAGTAATCTGTTTTCCAATGACATTCGGTTTTGTGAACTGGCATCTCTAAATTGCCCATTTTGTGCATGTGTCCTGTCCTGCCTGGAATAGACTCCAGACCCCCCAGTGACTCTTATATTGGATAAGTAGCTGGGAGATCGATGGATGGATGGGTGTTTTTAGGAAAAGGAAATGACCTGTAAGTATAACATCCCAGGTCCTTAAATGATAGTAGCTGTCTTATAGGTGTGGCCACATGAAGCAGTGCTGTAAGGCATTTTAATAAGAACTTAATTATTTGTTAAACAGTTGGGAACCATTTAATGATACATTTTAAACTGTTAGATGATCATCCTGGACAGGACTCACTATTGCTGCTTGTCAGGATTGAATCTTTATCTTCTCACCACTGACATACGTGATGTGAACCCACAATTGGCCTTATACTAATTAACCAAGCAGCATGTGTGAGATGGCCTTATCAGGACGTGGCTGAGGTACAAGCTGTAGAAAGCTCATTGTTTTTTTGGCTCTGCAGCCAGCACGTCAGCCTCACTCCTCCGTGGCTCTGGGTTTGATTTCTGTCCCTGGATTCAAGCCTGTGGATTTTGCATGTTTGGTCCATCATCGTGTGTGGTTAGTCCAGTTGCCCTGGTTTCCTCACACGGCCTCAGAACATGTGGTTAGGCGAATCGGTACCCCTTTTGTGTGATTTTTGCAGTGTGTGCCACGCGAGGGAACTGGCAGCTCGTTCAGGGTGTCCCCTTGCCTCGTGCCCTGTGTATCCTGGGATTGGCTCCAGACTCATCATAGCCATGAACTGGATGACTGGATGGCTGTATTTTTTTTTTTTTTTGGCTTTTGTTTTTGTTTTTTGTTTTTTTTTATCTTCCCTGCTAGCTTTAAATTTCACGCAAATAAAAATGTGCTCTTCCTAACTGGTTCGCTCATTACCTCTAGAATTGGTTCTGCTGTGACATCATTGTCCGCCAGGTGTTTAGATTCTATGCGATTGCGTCTTATTTAGTGGTGTTTTTACCAGTGATCCTCCAGGTGAACAGATGGCACGTCTTCTGTGTGGCTCATTTGATAAGTGTGCCGCGCTTAAAAGTTTCTGAGTTTTAAATTTCATCCCTGCTAATCTGATTTTTATTTAAGAAAATGCATTTCAAAATTATATTACATATCGACTCTTCCGTAATTCGGTTAAACATCTTTCGCGATCACATATTTTCGTGATTGTCCCTTGTAACCACAGGGAACAGCCCAACAACAGCTCATTATAAGCAATATCCCTAAGTAAACATGGTTCATTAAACAGCATCCTGCCTGTAATATCCTTTTAATGAATTTTTTGTAATTAAATTAAATGGGCTAGTGGCATGCTATAAATGGGTAGAAGTTTAGCTTTTGTTGAAGCTTGCTTTGAGATTAATGGCTTGAGGCTTCTTCCCCTCCTACTTCATTAGAAGTGAGACATATCAGCTTGACAAAAAGTTTTCCTTAAATGATAACTATTGTTTGGTGCACCTGTTCCCTATGCATTGCACTTCTTTAAAAAGTACGACTTGCGCTCTGTGGAAATTGGCTGCGTGTTTTATCTGGTGGTATAATATTCTGGCTTACTTTATTATATCTCTGAAAGGGCAAGAAATAGCTTGACAATAATACAAAAGATTTGTACGTATTTTCTTCTTGCGGTGACCTCTGAAGGCTACACCATGTAGTTGTCAGTGGCAGACATCTATCAGCATTAGTTGTATAAAAATATTTCCCAGCTGGGCACTCGTGTCCCTGCTGGAAGGATTTCCTCTACATGAAAGCACAAACCTGGAATGAGTGAAGATTTGTGGGATCAGAGTCAGAGATAAGATTGACAAGGTTGTATGGTTTTTCCAATGCCGTGAACGTTTTAAGACTCTAAAATGCTGGAACACGTATTGTTTCGCTGGTTTTCTCACCTTACTTAAATAATACACATAATTGTACGGATATTCATATCACATATGTAATTCATTTGTGCCAAAATGAGGTGTTCAGGTTGTAATTTAATTCAATCAGAACCACCTTTAATGGCTAATTTATAGCAGCATTCAGTTGGTTTTAGTAGCCATGCATTGTTGTGGTGATCAAGATCTGCTTTTGACATTCAGCATAAAGGAGTGGTACTGTCGGCACTCTGACACCCGTCTATCCCTGGGCAGGCACACCCTGAGAGGCAAATTCACTTTAAAATTCACATTTGAAAAGCAATTCGGTCACCAATCCCTTGCACAAAAAGGCATTTTTTTTGAAGTGGTAGGAGACCCTGTGCGTGACCCTGTTTTAGAGGAAAAACCTGTTTTATTGACATGCCTTGAAAGAGTGCACTACATTTTATACATTACAAATGCAAACTAGACATGAAATGTATCCTTTATCTGTGCTTGCATTTTATGATCTCATTCCACCATGATTGGCTGCATCCTTAAAAATCACTACATTTGCATGTTTTGCGATCTCCTCTTTGATGGTGAGACTATAGTTGAAAAACAGAAAGAAAGAAATCAAAGGCAATCACTTTTCTTTTAAACACTTGGAACACGCCGTTTTGGTCTTTGCTTCTGTCTGAATCTGCATTCCCACTGACCTGAGGCAGACTTTGGAATTTGGCTTCTGGTGAGAATTGAGTGCTGTCTGGGAAAATGTGTGGAGACTTGCCGTAATGCCCTGTGTCTTCTCAACTGCCAGCCCAGGGAGATAAGGAGACAATAGACTGGAAACTTGCAGTTGCAAGGTGTGATTGTAGCTGGGGTCCCCACCCTGCCGCGTCCCTTTTTTTAAATCCTCGTCAGGATTTTCAGAAAGGAAGGAGGGATTTTGGGTGGATTAAGCCTCCTCACAGCTGGGTCCAGGTTTGTGTTTGTCATGCCATGTCAAATGTCACGCACGACTAGCAATCCTCTGTTTACACCCAGACAGAAAATTTCACCCCACCACAAGTAACAAAACAAAAATAATTAACATAAAAAACAGGTTGTTTCAGCACTCTGCAGTCTTAATCTTATTTTTAGTTGTTTACTGTTTAATGCAGACTTTATTAAAAAAATAAATCAATAGAAACCGTAAAGCTTCGTTTATTTAACATCATTAGTGTACCCACATGAACATTCTATTATATTAATTTTATATTCATTAGTATTTTTCAGATCGGATCAAGAACCTTTAGCTAAGAGTACAAGATCATATCTAATCACAAGAGAACTGGTGGCCTGAAGTGAAATGAAAACTTATCCATTCTGCTAAGCAGTCAGTACCTTTATTAAGTTTAATTTTCTTTCCACAGGAACATTATAAGCCAAAAAATGTGATTATTATACAGCCCTGCAATGGATAGCGTGAATAAAAATAAAATGTTTGTATCTACCTCTTAATTAGAAAAAAAAAAGAAAAAACATATAATAACAATAACATAACATAACAATAATAATAACATAACAATATTTAATATTTCTTCATAGAAGGTACTGATACTGTCTTGATGCATGAGTTGATTTACTGAACTGGGATTTTACCAATCTCACCATCCTGTCTGGTTTATATGCTATTCCTTTATTCCTTGCTGTGTTTTGTTTCTGCCCCACTGAAATACGTGGCTTTGCAATAAGTTTATCTTGAGTTATCAGCAAAATATGCAGTGGCAGCAGATGGCAGGTCTGAATACCTCAAGACAAAACAGCTTAAATGACTTACCAACTTTTTTTGCTAGAGGTCTTATCCAAGGATCAGAGATAATTTTTTTTTTTCTTTCTTTTTCTTTTACAGTACCGGTCGACTATAGTGTAGCTGTTATAAACATGCTAAAGAGTGTGGGAAGATTATGACAGAAATCTTAGCTTCACTCACAGAATATATGGAAATCAGGAGATTGCATTTTTTCCTCTACTCCATTTGTGCCACACTCTCCCAGACTTCAAAGTGGAAAGTACTGCTTTACATTTCACGTCGCCTTTGAAGAAAATAAAATTTCTGTGTCAATGGACAGCCACTTTGCTTTTTACCTGTTTCAGCCTTTCAGAGGGAGAAAAAAATATCAGTGTGGACATATGGTGTACTGTATAAGAGGGGAGCCTTCTGCTTGATGTAATGCATTCTGCTGTCTATTTGTATGTCAAGTTCTTCCTGACTGGTCTGAGGTCAGGGATCCTGATCAGGTGTAGGCTCTGGCTAAAGGTCTCTTTTGGTGTTAGCCCCACACCAAGACGCTTGTTTGTCCACAGGGCAGGTCAAGCTAAAGTAGCTTTTAAGATTAAGGACGTCTCATATTCTGGCAGTTGTCATTGTGTGGTGTGTGGAATTTCATAGCGGGTCAATTGTAAGATGGTCCAGTAAACCAGTGGATTCATCCCTATAAATAATGAAGATTTTTCAGAAGGGACATATGAAAGGACTCTCACGACCTACTTTTGTGATTTAATGATATATGATTGATTTTATAACACTTGAGTTTTCGTCTTCATCTCTTGGAATTATATATTATTATCCTGTAGCTAACAAGAGTGAATGGTTTTCTTATTTGAAAGTGATTTCTCTGACATTTGTGAATTGTTATAAAATAAAATATAATTTTTTCCCCAATGGAGTAATAATGTTCAATCCAATACATTCCTGTTGTATCACCGAGTAATCGTTATGTCAATTATTATTCCATGACCTTCAAGGTCTACAGATTCCTTGGGTCTCGAATGCTGGACCCATGCAATTTTTCACATGGTTCAGAGTAAATTATTTATAAGTAAACAATCATTAAGTAGCATATTCTGAATGTCCCTGGTGGATGGATAGAACCAGTCGACATCAAACTGAGAGAGCCCAAAACTGCCATCTCAACCTCGTTACTAAACACGTTAGCAAAATGTAATTTTTCACTGCATGGTGGCAGACAATACTTTGCTCCTTTATTTGTAGGCCTCAATAACATATGTAGTATTAACCCAATAATCGTTGTCTTCTCATCAAAAAGACACCTAAACATTGTAAAATATCTTTATTAGAAAAATAAACAGCCTAGCAAAACCTGAACGTGACCTGAGTGATTCTCCCATTCACGTTTTGCTGAACACCGTCCAGGGCCTACAAACTCATATTCTTATTTGGTTTCCGAGCAGCACCCAGTTAATCCTCCTGCGGTATGTGCAGTTTTCTGTGTTGCCGTTTCCAAGAGCCACTGCTGACGGTGCATTTTTTTTTTCTTTGTGCGACTGCTACACTACAGTTACAGTGCCATTCATATGCACGCAGCCATGCTGTCTTACGGTGTAAGTGAGCTGAACAAGTGTTTTAGTGCCTGTGTTGTCTTTGTCATTCACCTCTCGAATGCTAGTGAATGTGAACTTGACTGTATCAAGAACTGGAAAGGAGACACAAGCAACCGGCATTACCACCCTTGCCAATATAGCCGCAGTTTATTCAAACTGAGCCTTCTTGTTTCATTTCCACCGTCTGAGTCAGGTTTAGCCTGATTAGCTTTCACTTGGTATTGACCGTTATGTTAATATTGAAAGTTTATGATACTCACGGATACAAAAAACTTTCACACTCCCATTAAATCAGAAAGTGCAGAATATCGTGAAGAACTAGTCAATTATTATTTTATCTAACATAGTGCGGGCACTGCATTGAAAGAATCAAATAATTTATGTTATTAAAAATTTATATAGAACAATAAATATATATTACTGTACAGCAGACTTACATGAACGATATACTCTTTAAAGAACAGTAAATAGTAACACAATATACCGCATAAGCACTATTCTTTCTGAATGATAGAATGATTACTTGTTTTCAGAATGACATAGCCTAATTTAATTGCAATATCACAGCTCTTTTGTCTGGTCTCCAAATCTGAGAATAAATCAAGGGTCGAATAAATTCCAAGTCTGTTTTGTTGCTTTGTTTAATATCAGACACCTAAGCAGAATACTATAAGCTTAAGTTGGCTTTTAGTGATGGCATTGTTTGGTTCAGTCACCTGTGCCAAATGGAAAACACATAGAAAGGGTCACAGTTGTAGGTGTTAGTCTTAAATAGCCAAAAACTAACTGTCTAATCTGACGAGGAGCAATTAAGTAATTACATAAAGCAGATAGGAGCTATGTTGCAGGCAACAGAAGTTAACAGATTGCATTAAGACCCCCCATATAACGCGTAATATCAAGTGTCTTTTTCATAGTATATTAAAATACGCACATTAATAAAGGGCACCGTTGGATAAATCACTTTATTTGAATTCTAATATTGAAGAACGTGGTGCTCATTGTCGTGTTTTTTTTTTTTTGCATATAAAGCTGTGTAAGGTACAAACACATTTAAAGCACTGATTACTCTAGGCAAATTCTGCCATCATCTCAATCTGTTTATTTACACTGAGTCTACAGTAGATTAAGCATGTTTTGCAACAAGCAGACACTGTAGTCTCTGGAAAATAACTGCAAAATTGTAAAGATATGGCATACCACAGGTTTAAAAGTGAATTTATATTTTCCGTCAATTATGTCAACAGAGCCCAAAACAATATTAGTGTATTCCTATCCCACTACTTTAACACAATATTTGTGTGCATAATCCATGAAGAATTGCAAGCCAAGTTAACGTGTATGCATGCTTAAATTGTACTTAATTATGATTGATTGTGTATTGTCACTTAAATTCCTTCTCACAGAAGAAACTTAGTTTGTGTAAAAATTAGTTATTAAATGTATGCATTAAAATCAGACTACATTACAACAACACTAACTAATATTCCAGACATCCTTCTAACTCTGATGCATAAGTAAGAACAAATGGATGTATAACTACATTGTTCTTACATTTTTTTTGTTTTCAGAAGTCATCTCAGAATATGGTCCAGGTCATGCCTGTTAGTACTGAATGTAATATCAGTTTTGGTATAGCTTCTCTTGACTTGTTTTTAGCTTCTAAAATTTTGGCATATCTGCCGGTGAGCCAGCGATTAGATCTACATGGTCTTCAGCCAGATTCAGTTTCAATTTATGTTCAGTTTGGAGCCTTTTTCATAGAAGATATTAATATGTAAAAAACAGAGAGAAATCCAGTCATTTTGCGACATCTACCAACATCAGAGATATTCCTGATCGCTCACCCACTGTTGCTATGGAAGAAAGAAAGATGTAAATAAACTGAGGTAGAGAGCATAGCTGTGAATACAAATAAGGTCAAGTCTGGTACTCATAGTCTCTCACGTCCAAGAATGATGCAGTAATTTCTGCTGCATCTTGGAGGTTCTACCGTATACAGTACAATAAATTAAAAAAAAATAACTATTAGCAATTCTTTTGTGTAATACACAGCAGATTAGTCTATTGTTATCTAATGTTTTTGTCAGGGCCTAGTGTTCTTTCCCATTTAATTATGCATATATCTGTAAATATATCCATCTTGTGTATTTTAGGTTTTCATGCTCCGCTTTTGCCTGGCTTGGCATTTATTGTCGAATAACAGCTGTGCACCACATTCGCATGTATTATATAGCTTTCATTGACAGCAAATCAAATATTTTTCCATGTAATACAATTGTTATTATAATTCCATTATTGTAATAGCTTTTGTGTTAGAAAATGGGTATTGGCGGCCCATTTAGCCTCATTGTGGAAGCTGCTATTAAAAGGCCTATGTGACTTACAATGTAAAATGTATTTTTGCTTTAGAATGTGCTGGAACAGTACGTGTCATAATAATAACAAATAATGAAGGTAGCAGGTGATGCTGGACCACTGCGGAGGCTTTGAAACCCGTGGTGAGTGGGGGTATCCTGAACTACTAGTCAGCGCTGGCGATAGAAGCCTTATTTGTCCCATGACTATCAGTATGTTAACTTAAAATTCTGCTCTGTTAGGAAATTAGGAAAAGCTGTGGTAAAATTAAAACTGTGCACATAGGGCTGTATTCTTCCATCAGCAGCTTAAGCCTGTTTTCCGTCTAACTTTTTATGTGCCTCTCCGCTACGCGTATTCTCCCGTCTGCGTATGTGCCCCAGTCCAACGCGTAATTTCAGAATGAAGGCGGGCTTGCAAGGTTGGCAGAATGAGCTCAAAACCTGACATAAAGGGGGAACGCCCACGGCAATTTCGGCTTAAAGTATTCATTGTTCAAGTTTTCATTGGTAATATAAATTGAATCTAAAATCCGCAGAAAGTACCAGTGGTATGGTGTAGCTTTAAGAAGGATACGACAAGCGTGAATTTGAAACTCGCTGAAGACAAAATGGAAATGTTTGAATTAATGGCCACATTAATAATAAAACTAGCCCAGCACACATGCCGATAAAACGCGAAAATACTTTAGCATTTACTAAAAAAATTGTAATGTGGTAATTATTTAAAATAGATATCACCGAGAAGAAAACTTGCAATCAGCTCCATTAACAAATAAGTTGAGAGTTGATTAAAATAGCATTACCTTTACAACGGTATGTGGATGGCCCCGGTGTGACTAAGTACAAGGGACTTATGTCGTAATAGAAATGCTACCACCCTTAATTCTAAGCATTTTTCTGAAGGCAGATTTATCTTCTGCCTAATAACAAAACATAACACAACCTTTGCAAACCTGTAATGGTACATTTCAAGACACAAAAAAACAAAAAGACATGTCACCAGTCATGTCACCCATCCTGTGTAATATGGAATCTTCCCACATTGAAAGGTCAAATGCTGCACATGTCCCGTTTTAAACCAATGCAAGATGTGATTTGTCTCATTTTACAGTACACAATTTCATTCATACACATGCATGTAAAGTCTGACATTTTATCCAAGAAACTGTTCTCAGTGCTAGCCATTTAGGTCTCTGTCCGCCCAAAGTGCTCATTATGGGGCACGTAAGTCCGTGCTGAATGTCAACTGGGAGAATACACTTAAGTGAAGGGTCGCGTGTACCAACCCTCTTTTTTGATTTAAGTTGATTGGAGAATACAGTCCATAGACTGATAATAATAAATATGAACCTATATCACCGTACAACATGGAATTCTCTTGTAACATTAATTTTTCGAGAAAATTAATTTTGATGAATTTTTGTGTAGCATTCGTTTTGGTAAGAAACATATTGCTTGTTTTGTTGTCACTTCATACTTCTGGTATTGTATTCTCACAAAGCATGTTGTGCATTAAAATCTGCCTTCTGATTCCTGATCTTTTTTCTCATCCCCCCATGAAAACCTGACTTTTAAAGACAACATGCTTTTTTAAAGAACATTGTTGGATTATCGCATCAACGCTGTGGGATGAGGATTTACTTACAGGATTCTTTTTCTTCCTTAAACTTCCCTTTCTGATGCTATTGGGAATGGGTGGGAAAATATATAATAATACAAAGGGAAAGAAAATGAAGGATTCAAGCTGCGTCGTCTGCAGTTCTAGTTCAAATCTATAGGCCAAACTCCTTTTCCACCCAAAATCCCCTCAGCAAGTGACCTTGTACACTGAAAGTGTAGAATAATGGTAGCCAGGCCAGGAATGGTAGCTCATTTACAAGCAGCTGTTTGCTGTTGTCAGAACAAAGGCAAATCAGGGCAGTTTTAATAGAGGATGACAGGCATCGTCAGCCTTCGTACACCCCTTTGTATCTCCCATGGTAAAATGATCTGGTTTGAGATCAGAATCATCTTAAAAACAGTGCTAGGCTGGGCGCTCAATGAACATGGGTTTTTGTGGTTGGGGGAGGTCTTAGAATTGCTTTAAAACTATTGATCTGATTGGCTTTGTCTTGGTATCTTGTCATTTTGAAAACATAGCCTATGTCTAATTTGCCTGAATACTTTTTTTATAATTCCCAGCAAACACCGAGCAGACATTTATAGAAATAACATGAAGTCCATTACATAGTGAGAAAGAAAAAGAAATACAGTTAAAAATGTCCTTTGTCACACACCCTTATGCTGTTCCCAGTACACTATAAAAATACAAAAATATGTCATATGTATATAATAATTTAATGTTTAATGTATAATAATGCGTTACATATTGTCTGATTATAGTGTTTCAATGATCAGATCACTGCATCTCAAAACATCTCGTTGTTGCTTATGGCTACATCATAATGGATTAAACAAAGTCATATGTAAAGTTTACAGTATGTAAAAACTTTGATGGCTATACCATCTCAATGCAGTTTTTACTTGTTAATTGTGATCACAAGTTTATTGCTGTAAATGTAGTCATTTTTTGGATCTACACTCCCAGAAGGGTTTAAACAAGGCATTTGGACATAAGTCTTACTAAATAATACAAAGAATACATAACAGTTAACTACAGTTCCCGATTCGCGGAGAATCTTGATTGCTGCCTGTTATGCAGTAGCATGGGCGTGTTTGTTTAAGTTTAATATAGGCTACAGAGCCTGCTAAAGCAAGGGGAAATTCTGATTTCTGATTTGCTGAGGAGGATGACTCATACGCTGCATTGTTATTGTGCTTCTAGAGGTTCTGCTGTAGAAATGCAACTGAGAATTTCATTCTCTGTATTGTCTACAGCTTTTGGTCATAATTCTTTACAGTTGATGTGCATGGAATATTTAGGTGCAGTGTAACATTTTGAGTCATATTACCTTTAATTTTGCTTCGGGAGAAGTTTCCGATGAAACTTTTATTCATAATGCTTGGTCTAAGTCCTTTTCAGCTTGCCGAAGGCTGGTGTGTGTGTGTGTGTGTGTGTGTGTGTGTGTGTGTGTGTGTGTGTGTGTGTGTGTGAGTATGACGATGCTTCCTGGTTGCCCTCCAGAAATCTCAGTGTTTACGTGACCAAACCAGAGAAGGCCTATACTCAGGGTCTTAAATTGAATGTTTAGCTTCTTTTGCCATCAGATTTATCACCCCTACCTGATTTAGATTTGTATAAGACATGTTTACTCAGCTTCCAGTTTCTGAAAAGCAACATTTTTATATATTATGTGAACTGAAATAATGCTATTCAGAGATATTTTAAGTGATTTAATCATAGTCAGATTTTAATACCACTGATCATTTAATAGAATATGAATGATATGGTCAGAGGTCATGTGAGCAATACACTGGCAAGCCTACCAACATGTTTTGAAAAAAAAACAGACAGATTTTGACTTTTGTAAACAGTATAAGATTGTGCTTTGACTGAAAACCATTCTGACTCACTTTGGAGTGCACAGAAACATAATGTGGTGATAGACCGAATCTTGTTGCAAATTTTAAAGTCAAGCTGTATTCACCTCTTAAGAAAGAAGGCTGTTATAAAGAATCAACATAGAAATGCGTCCTGTGTGGATGTGGGTGTTGATCTGTGATATTAAATCTTACATCCTTCTCCATTGCAGATCTGTTGCATTACTCATGAACAGGTCTCTGTCTGGTGTGAAAAGGTTATTTTGCTTCATATTATTTTTATAATCTGATTAAAACCTTTAAGTTAGTAATTAAATATAAAGCATGGCAATGGACTGGCATCCTGCCCAACATGTCCCTCAGCCTTGTGCCCTATGCGGCCTGAAGTCCTGACCAGGAGAAGAGGTGGACAGATGGATGGATGGATGGATGGATGGATGGAAGCAAATAGATTTGAATTTAGTGATGACTGTTTCTTCAAAAGCTAACACTGAAAAAGCATTCCTTTATGGATTTTTTTTCCTAATCTGCTTCCGCTTATTTCTAGCTGAAACTATTTCTTTCAAATCACGCAACACAGCAGTACCCATTCAGCTTTTTCACACTGGCCCAGACACTTTTCTTACAGTTCTACTTCTAGTGGCATTCAGAAAATAACAGAGTGTAATTGGTTGATTATGTAAATTGTCAAAGTTCTTTCATTACCAATATGAGTATCTTAAAAAAAAAGTCTTTTTTTTTGGATTCATCTTTTGTCAGGTTTTGGGAACTTGGGAGTTATGAGGAGTCCCCAGTGAGAAATGATTGGGCAGTCAGAAATTAGGAGTAGACAATGTGTTGAAGGATCATCAAAGGTTTACACCAAGAATGTGCAATCGCTCACTATATTTCCAATGCTGTTGCTCTTCTAGCACTTGAGAGCAAACAAGCGGGAGGGGAAACCAACACATAATCACAGCAACAAAATGAGAAAAAGACTAAATGACTTTGACAGAAAGTGCACGTAAAAAGAAAATATTTTGTCTTTTCATCAAATAGCATAACCACTGCCAATGTCATTCATTTTACATTGGACAGTATATTTCTGAAGTGCATTTTTTTGTAGATCTAAGGCCTCTAATATAGCCAGCTAATCACTACATATATGATATGCCCCATAATGGACTGGCATCCCATCCAGAGTGTACACCAGCTTTGTGTTCTATGTTGGACTGGCATTCCATCCAGGGTGTATCCCAGCCTTGTGCCCTATGATGGACTGGCATCCCATCCATTGTGTACCCCAGCCTTGTGCACTTTGATGGACTGACATCCCATGCAGTGTGTACCCCAGCCTTGTGCCCTATGATGGACTGGGATCTCACCCAGAGTGTACCCTAGCTTTGTGCCCTGTCCTCTGAGATCCTGATGAGGATAAGCGACTTGAAGATGGATGGATTGATGAATGGAGATAATATGAACATTTGAATCCCACCTGTGGTCTGTGTGTATGCAAGGAGCTTGCATGTGCTCCCATGTTATGAAGGAGAAAACAAAACTATCTCAATGCCTTCTCCAGCTTCTCTACACAGAGCACTCAATGTTCTTTTTTAAACCTCCTTCTACAGCAGTAGACACACTTTAAATAGCTGACAGAAAGTCATGTGAGATGAATGGTATTGATGTGACAGCATGAAGACTCAAATATATTATCCTCAGATATGTCTGTGGGTCTGTCCAGAAACAGCCATTTCTGTACTGATGTTCCTGTGTCACTCAGCCCCTTGTCCTAAAAGGTCATTTGACAGTGGGTAGAAGGTAGTTCAATTGAGAGGTTTTTGGCAGCTGCTTGTGAAATAGAAAGTTCTGTGGCACATCAGTTGACCTGGTCAGCATTGTTGGAATTCTCTCTGTTTTTTTTTTTTCCTGAAACTTGAGCAGGAAATGTGACCAGCTTTAGTCCATATCAGTCCTGGAAACTCAAATAACCAAGTTATTTTTTTATAGATTCCACAAGCGAATCTCGCCAAAGATAAAAATGCAAAAACTTAGGAAAATAATTTGAAAGTATTCCCGAAACATGGGGTGGGTAATATTTTTCGACCTGGAATTTTTTCAACATTTAAGCAGGGCAATGGGAACATGTAACTCAGACAGATGACTATAACCCCAATTGATCCATGTAAAATCCATATGAACTTTGACATTGGGTAAAGCACAAATTTGGAAGAACTAGGCCGCACAAAGGCAAAGAATATAAGCCATTCAGCTGTTTCTTGCCGTAAAATCAACACTTGGAAAGTCTTGCTTTAATCAGAAAGAGGGAAAATTAAAGAACAAAAGCACTGATTACATTCGGCAGAGGGAATCCACCAAAATATTTGACTGTTAAAAATCAATGTAATGACAATTTTTTTTCTTGTTAAATATGTATATGACACTTAACATGACAGTGAGGAAATGCACTGATATTAAAATGGAGTCGGCTGTCAAATTTTGTTGCTTTTGTGTGAAAAATATCCATTGTTTAAGGCCAGTATCTTGGGCAAGGCAAGCTTATAAATTTACAGACAGAATTTAGAATTCTGTCAAATAATGAAATTATAAATTAAATTACATTGAAATGAGGTCTTTGAAAGTGAATGAAACCATCAGATGGAAGCAAATTTTATTTTTCATGTCTACTAGCTGACTTTCAAAAAAAAATTGACAAATTTTGTATTTCTTGATTGTATCCATTGGAACACACAGACATATTAAATATTAGAATATTATATCCTCTAGTGTTTTCTAAAAATTTAAGCCAGTTTACCTTTGGCATCACCACCATTGTTGCATTCATTCCAAGAACTATTTTTGAAGGTTTAGGATATTTTTTCTGAGTCACATTTGCATAACACTTTGTCATTGTTGACAAATATAACAAAAGTAAAAAGTATGACTTTCTTTTGTAAATGTTAGAACTGGAGCTGTTTGTCAGGCTATAAAATACACTGCAGAATAAAGAAAGGTATACAAAATTCTTAACAGCACAGCTAGTGTACTAAAGTTTGGGGCTTTAGAGGACCTTTTAGAGTTAGTATAATACTTTAAACTTTAGAACAGTCTGTCTGTGACCACAGAAAGCATAATGTAATTATCAAGGAGAGAACATGCAGACCGGGCAGCGTTTTTAAGTGCCAAAATCATGAAACAAATTAGCGTATGAAATGGAGTAATGGCATTATTTTTCCAAGGCACCAGACTGTGAACGGAGACTCATTAAGGAAGCAAAGTACTGTGTAAACATAAACGGCCTACACTCCAACCAAGAAAAAAGTTGTCACTAACAATGGTGATTATTGACAGTTCATGAGGTGGCAGCACTCTTTTTCACAGCTTGAACTGCCGCCAAAGTCTGATTTACAGATTGTTACGATTTCCTTCGAGGGATCTGCCTACATGTGAACGGAGGGACTTTCCACCTAAATGTGAATGCTAATATATCAGAAATCCTGATGTACCCATTACTGCTGAGGCACATTCTAGCCTTTTGATTCCCCTTCTCTCGTGCCGCTCTCATAGTCTGACATTTTATTGCTAGAAGAAAGCTGTCTTTTGAAAATCATTTGATGACAGAGGAAAAAATGGAGTGAAATAATTCATTTTACCCTAAGCATAGCTCTTTGGCAGTGTTCACATTTGCAGAGCACAAAACTAGAGTATTGATTTTTATTTATTTATTTAAGTCAGCCATCCTGCCAGCTCTCTGTTCAATTGCCAGGACTAAGATGGATTAAATTACACTTCATGTTGTTGAGATTCTTGTTTTGTTGGTTTTGTTCTTGACAGAAAAAGGCTACAAATAAACCAAGAAATACCACTGATTGACTTGGTTGTTTTAACAGTTTCATTCTTCAAAGATACCTAAATATTTATACAGGTAGTGAATAACCAAAAGTATTTTAAATTAAATGAAACAGAGGTAGCTAATTTCTCTCTTATTTTGGAATTCACGCCGTGCCTGTTTTTTTTTTTCTTTTCCTTTTTTCAGCATTTTTTTTCTCCATGCATATGCCATGATTACAGATGCACCATACATGAAAGCTCACCAAAAGAACACCATCACTTACCCAAATGGTTCAAAACATTGATCATTACTAATTTATGCTACTTGAAAACTATGGAATTTCATAAAACTGTATTTTTTTTTTTTGAGCCCCTGTAGTCTGAAAGATGAAAAAGCATGAATTATAATGTTTTGACTTCCTTTTCAAAATCAGATTTAAACAGACTGTTCAATCTGAAGTGATCAAGTAACTGAGCAAATCATAGGAAATTTCATTTATTTGCACTGCAGTTATGTGGCATGTGATTCTTCTCTTTGGTAATAATGTTGAGTATTCACAGTTCAGTGGAGACTGACATTCTAAATGTATCCTACAGTATAGGTTTTCATCCATTATCATACTCCCTGTCTGAAGAGATTATTTATTTGCTGTAATTATTGTCTTACTGATACACAGTCATCCTGCCCCCTTTAGGATTTAGCCGAGCAGCACTGCCATTTGGCTTGGTGAGAAGAGAGCTGTCTTGCGAGGGTTATCCAATTGACCTACGCTGTCCAGGAAGTGATGTCATCATGGTTGAAAGTGCCAACTATGGCCGAACCGATGACAAGATCTGTGATGCCGACCCCTTTCAAATGGAAAACATTAACTGCTACCTCCCAGATGCCTTCAAAATTATGTCTCAAAGGTAAGGAAATTGAAATTTGATGCACAGTCCTTCCAAACATTTTTTTAAGTAACGAAAGCAAATGTTTTTATTTTCTGTGAACTAGATTTTAATTATTGCTTTACTAGTTTAAAATTAGTTTTCTGAAAATTTCACTTGTCCTACCCATGTCTGTTTCATTTATCATTTTTTTTTTTTTTTTAAATGAAGCTCTAAAATCAGAATTCAAGCAGTGGCAGTGTAGTGTTTGCTGGGCATGCTAATAGTTCAGTTTGGCAGGCGCTCCCATCATGAAATACAGTAGCATTCATTGTTAATTTAGAGATGGTTTTCACACTGCATATCAAGTGAGAAAGAAGCCTTTGTTGCAGTGATTGCTCCAGAAAACCAGCTCATGCTGAGTGCTGCAGAAATCACTCAGGAATGTTTTTTACTTAATAATGGGTTTCAACAAAAAAAAAAATGTGAGGCTCATAGAAAATGATGAAACTTTTAAAGCTCCACTTACCTAAATGATGAAGTTAAAGAACATCCAGGAAATGAAACTGAACAGACTCAGGCTATATATATATATTTTTTTTCTGATACTTACTGCTTTCCAGCTGAGTGAGTTCAGCACAAGTGATGAGACTGCCATATTCAGGTGTATGCAGATGTTCACGGTTCAATGGTTTCCAGAGGTCATTTTTCAGTTACCTGAACTGGGATACAGGTGTGTATGAGATGTGCACTTAAGCCTTAAGCTACATAAGCTTTATATTGTAATGTGTAATCCAGACCATTTATTTTCCAGTATTTGTGTAAATGATGGACGTGCAATCATAATTAAAAAAAAAAAAAAAAAAAAAAATCATACTGTTCCACATTGCCCCGGTCGGTTTAGCTGTCGACGTGTTTAAGACTGATCTTCACAGAAAGACTTTTTTATTTTTTCACTTTTGTGTTTTTGGTGCGCAATGCCTATGAAAATTTGAGATCTCTTGGCAAAACTAAGAAATTGTATGATATGAGTCTGTCAGCAGCTCTTGGAGTGTGTCTGGGGAAATATGAAATAATTTAATTAAACTTTACAGAAGGAACATCAGATACATTCAGTGGGTTATTGTCAAGACTTATTTCATAAAGTCAAACAGCTGACTAGCTTATTTCATCCTGAGACGTCATAGTCTTTGTCATTGTTTATTACCTTTTTTAAATATTGATAATTTTAACTTATAACGAAGACCGTGTATCCACAGGTGCTCGTCAATTTTCAGTAACAGTGCTATGTCTACAATGTTTCCCAAGAAGCATAGGGCAGAAGACAGTGGATTCACTTAGGTTCTCACCTTGTGAAAGTGAAGTTTATTTTAAAACTCCTGGTGCAGTGGAGTGATGCAGCATATTTCATTGTAACAAACAAGCAAACAAATTAAATTAAAACAAATGTATGCGTAGATGGTGTTAATAACACAAGTGTGATAAATAATTTCATTTATCTTTTTAAATCGTGCCCATTTAATAAATGACTGGTAACGGTCTGAATTGACTTCAGTAAGAGATGAGCATTGATCATTTGAACTTACTGCAAGTGAAACAAAGATGACTGCGTTTATAATGAGGTCAGTGATTTTCTGATCTGCATACTAAATGCTGATGACAGCAAAGTCACACAGCAATCTCCCTTTGCTCTCGTTGATTTATGAATGGTGTGCAGTAACTATGACGTGATACCCCTCAGTGCAGATGCATCTCTGCCATTTCTGTAAACATATGGGGCAGAAACAGTATGTGTGGGTTTGCTTTTGACAAATTTACATAAAGCAAAGCCTCGTCTGGGCCTAACCTGAACAGAGCTTTTTCTTTCTTCTTCGTTTTAACTGGGTCTATATGATATCTGTCTGTGGCCTTAATTAGCACAGCCTCACAGAAATAGCAGCAACTTAGGTTTCATTCACCTTTGGCTTAATTTGCAGAATGATTGAGGAAATTAAACTGTTAAATAGAGTAAGAGCACGTCTATTTTCATGTACATGAAACACTTTGCAGGTGAAAATCTCCGCATGGTCTCTTCTGCCATATCTGAATGTTTTGAGGCATTCATATACAAGGTAAATGCAAATATACGTATGAAATATATTCACATATCCAATGGAAATACAGTAATTCATCTAGTGAAAATGTGAATGCATATTATAAAGCTCTTAGAGTGTCGTCCATGCTTAACTATAGGTGTTTTCTTAATTTAGGTGAGAGGTCTACAAAAATTCTGTTCTTATAAAATCTAGTCTTATTTATAATTTTTTAACAGTTATTCTGTGGTATTTCAGTTACCTGGTAGGACACCCACCTGCTGGTAATTAGTATTTCTGTTTTTAAAGGGCATTACTTTACATCCATCTGACTGTGTTAAATATACAAGATTTACCGGGGTTCAGTTGCATATCATACGCCTTTAGTACCTGTGAAAATCACGGTTGCACTATAGGAGGTTTTTCAACTGATAGAACACTGGCAAAGAGAAGTTAAAATGAAAATTTGGAAATTAGAATTTCTGTTCAAATATACAGTATGTGTCCTTTTCGTAATTAAATTTCAAAGAACATACTGTATGATCCTTAAATCTTGATAAATCCTTTATTTACAAGTGAATGGAAATTCTCTTCTCATCATCCCTTAGAATGACTTGAAATGCTTTACGTGTTTTCATGCTTCGTAACAATTTCAGTCATTAAGCTTCTGAAACATGCAAAAAAATTTTGATTCACATTTTAGTCTTATAGAAAACGTCTTTCCTTCGCCACCTCTCAAGTCCCATTGGCACACACATGCCATTTAATTGCCAAAATTTGGGCTGTGAGAGCATTTGTAACACGATACATTACAAGAAAGACAGTGTGTATGCTGACAGTTTTGGTTTTTTTTTAACCCCCATCCCCGTTGAAATGTATATCTCTGACATTTCGGATATTTATAGTGTGCGTTTTTGAGAGGATCACCAAAACACTGCAGGGTGACTTCCCGGGGATGAATGACAAGTATTATTTTCCAGTACAGCTGGGACACTTAACAAATGTCTGGTGGCAGATCGTTTTTTAAAAGGCAGCTAGTCTAAATTCCGAATGAATATTGTACGTTCTGAACAATATGGCTGCCATATAGAAGCCATAGAAGAAAGATGGGGAAAAAAGTAACATAATCAGTGCATTTTGTGTTTCTTAAGGGTTTAAGATTACTGCAGTTAATGAATTATATTGTTTGTCAGAATCATTTTGTCTCCTTGACTTGCTGCCATATTTGTCACTTTAGCTCCAACCCTTTCCTGTCCTCACTGAATACAGAAAGGGGGAACCATATAAATATATAGCATTGATGCATATAATTGCATTATAATCTAAAGAACACAGGTTTCTACACATTTTATTATTAACATCTGTAGATGTTAAGACATAAAGTGACATGCTGTAAAGATTACGATTGAAGGTGATAAAGGTTTTTACAATAATTGTAAATAGCTCCAAGTATCCAAAACACTATCTCACTCAATTTAATTAGCCAGAATTAGAAAGAAGAATATTTATTGTCCTTTAACCTAAGTCTGAAATACTCTCCTTTTTCATGAGCATCAGGGTGGGTTGGTGTGATGTATAGACTCCATTAGCTAACGTGAGCTTTATAGACAAATGAGCATATACGAAGCTGTCGTCTTTTTGTTTGTTTTATGTGAATAACCTGCAAATGTCGTGTCAGTCCTTTTTTCTATGGATTAATCAAAAAGAGAAATAAAATTTTGGTTTCAATGCAGCCATGCCACAATACCGCTCTTCTGGTGGACAGATTTACATTCACACTGCAATGGTACACTCTGATGACAGCATCGCTCATTTTACTGGTTTTCAAAGACGATTTAGTTTAAAAAAAAAAAAAAACACAGCAAAGGCCCTTTATATTTCGAACACTAAATAATGCTTCCTGCTTATACAATTTATATCAGTGACAGAATAGCATGCATTACTCTGTATAGGCTTTCATTGTTGCTGCTGGAACAGCAAATAACTCTCTTCTCTTACAGTACATTTGTTTATCTATTTGTGTACAAAAAAAAACACTGCAACTTAAAATTTTGTCATTACTTACCTTTTGCCCCCCAGACATGGAGTGGACTTTTATTTAATAACTATAATTGTTAAGAAATAAAGCTCTTAAAGATTTAGTTGACTCTTGTAAGAAACTATTCAGAAGAAAATACTCAGTGAGCACGAGCATAAGATAAAGATATCCTCTGAATTTTGAGTGACTTCCATGAATATGTCGTTGCTGCTGAACTCATGGAAAACTGGGGAGCAATACCGAACAGAACAGCTGCCATGTAGCAGGCATATCTTTTACCTGTCAACAGTGTTTTGCCTCTTATATGTGTAGTTGAGAATAATATTATGGATGCTTTTTCCCAGTGCTGGATTGTTATTAATAATGACAAAGATGAAAAGCATCTTAGTGCCAAGACATTTTTCCCTGTTAAGTGTAAGCCCTTAACAGAGTTACGGTTGTCATGGAGATATCTGAACTGCCTTAGCAGGACTTACTTTAGCATATGACAATAATTAGCAATGAATGGATGCTTGCCTAAGGTTAGTTTACCCAAAAGTTCAATGTGATTTTTTTTTTAGGCAAATCATTAGCTTTCTGGTCTGGATTCACCGGTCCAAGAACAGCAGAAATGGGCTAACCAGAAGGGAACAACGAGTATTTCTGCCAGTTTTATAGGTCTGTGTAACTCGGTCCATGTTTTCATTTTTCAATGAAATGAGAGCTGTCTGACTTCAGAACAGTATGTTTGCTTTAATATTTAGCCATGAATCATCTATAAGCAAAGAGCAATCCCAAATGTAAATGCTCTCTCTTAAGACAGATTTAACCCTGCCATCCTGTCATCTCAAATCAAACGGTATGGACATTGCTGAGTCTTTGACAGCAGTGATAAGAATAATCATATAATTAGAGAAGCAGTTTAGGAAGTGCCTGAACCTGAATAATGCCGTCTAATACTTTACACTTCTAATTATAAAGCCAGGTTTAAATTCTATAATTTCATCCAGTTATATTTTTCCAGTGTTAAAAATCAATCATATCCTTTTATGTATTACGTTTTTAACATTTTTAAGATTAAGATAAATTTACTGTTGCATTATGAGAGAAAACTCTTTAAATATGTTGTTCATGAGACATTTCTAAAAAGTTAATTTCATTTTAACCAGCACTGTACAATGAGTGCTGTACAGTGCACTCTCCTATGTTTATGTGTTTGTGATGAGGCTGATTTCCCACAATTCAACCCGACTGAATTGCTAGCTCTAGACAATATATTTTTTTGCAAAGGTACCCAGCTACATTGAATGGAATGTTCTGTTCAAAATGCAGTGATTACATGTGTATATGTGTTAAATCTGTGGCTTTTTAAAACTGTGCACTTTGAGACTTTACTTTTTAAAATAAATAATATGTAGTTGATAGTTACCCCACTTAGCTGGCATAGGGCCTTGACTACAAGTTTACATTTTTGTCTGTCCTGAACTGCCTTCCTGGCTTCACCCGAAATAAATGACATGATAAATTATATTTCGTTTGAATGAATATTAAATGCTGATTTTGACCTTAATACGATTACATTTTAAGTCATCGTTTACTGCCAAATAACAAAGTATGGCTGCATTTGGTGGGCAATTTGGTGCCACAGTTATTGTAATGTGACTTCAGATTCATCTGTGCTGTTTATACATGTTTTTTGTCAACATCTGTCAACTCAGAAATGCTTATGGTTAGGAGACTTACTGGAAAATCAGATTAGACCATTATAGCTGTACTGCAGCATAGATCAATATCTGGTCTTTTATTTCCCTGTGATAATCTGATACAATGAATGCTTGTTGTTGCTGCACAATCTGTGAATAACATTTCTTTTAGTTAAATTCTATATTTAGCAGAAAATTAGACTAAGGAAGAAAATTTTGCATCTTTACAAAATGACTGCAATTACCTTTATGTGTAATTGCCTAAAATGTTTATGTGACCAAATAAAAATGGTAAGAGTTGCATATTCAAAAGTCTGTCTGGTTGAAATGTGTCTCAGACATCATGCATGTATAAACCTTACATCCTTAGGTCAAATATTTTAATGTTCTCCACTCTACAGGGTATGTATTCTGTTATCCTGTGTTAGATATTAGGGTGCTGCTGGAGTCTTTCAATATATTTGCCATTTTGCAACAAATGAGTACCCTTAAGGTCAGATATAGAGTGAATTCCCTCTCTCAGAGAAGGAAAATTCGGAATCCGTCTTCCAATCGCTTATCAGGGTCATGGGGAACACGTATAATGTTAGCCAATGTAAGCTTCAGTCTTGCATTGCTATGGGGCAGTGCTTTGCATGGTGGACTGTCTGTTGATGCACAGACTATTAGCCTGCAATGGCGTGACCTTTCTAATGTATGACCTTTGCCCAATGAGCACACTCAACGGTACCTGATCGAAATGGAGGTTCTTCTCCCTCCAACATGATGGGTGTTCCCTTCACGCAACAAACAAATCCATTGATATTTTTTTACCCTGATGTCTAACCTTTCTTAACTAACAGTAATTATAAAGAAGTGTAATGTAGTAGTAGCAGCAGTAGTGAATTCTCAAGGACCACAGAATTACCAAGAAGACATTTTTCAAGGTGTAGCACTTCATTGGGACCCATGGACATACCCATAGGAGAAAAAAGAACCAAAAACAGTGAAACCAGTATCAAAACTAACACAACGCTGAAAATTTCAACCTCCATACCCGTTGTCAAAGAACTGATGGAAACTCTTCCGAGCACTCTCCTCTGCGATACACTAAAATGTTATTTTTGGTAATCTGAGAGAATTAGGCTAAAACCATATGTGATTTATAGTTGACGATATAGGTTTAAATCAAACTGAACCTTTAAACTTTTACACACGTGTCACCAACTTGATATCAAGGGATTTTAACAAGAATTTATAATTTTTTTACCAAATAATATTGAGTGTCTACAATTTTTTTTTTTTTTGGGAAAATTAACTGACTGACACTGAAAATGTAGAAAATTTTAGCATGTGCAAAAACTTTTCACTGGTAGTGTGTCCATAAAATTACACAAAAATACAGTATTCACAGGGCTGATCATGACAAGCAATTTATGGACTGCAGAAGACATGGTATCTCCGTGGAACTCAATAAGACTTGTCAGATCTTATATAAGCTCAGTCATGCAAGAAAGTGGCTGACACATACCGTACAAATGTTGTGCAAACTGGATGAGTTGACAGACCAAGAACTTTGATATTGTGAGGGCTTGAGGTGAGTTGGAAAGCTAAACCTGGCACTGACATTGTATGGTGATCTTGTCCAATCTTTGGCCAGTATGATAGAGAGTAAGAAATTATATTGTAGAGTTCCATAATAAGTAATTCATGAAGAAAGAGACCAGTTTCTTGTCGCTTTCGGCTGTTCTTCATGAGAAGCAGATATCCTCAGACATTGTAGTCGTTTATTTAGAATTAATCCCAGAGAAACTTTTCTACAGTCAAAGCTCAAGAGGTCTGGGGAACAACAGCACCTGAGACAAAAACAGCATGGAAACAATGTTAACAAAACCAAGCCGCCATAGGGCAAGACTATGCCTGAGAATGCCTAAGCTCACGTTGACAATGACCTTGGAAGAAGTTTGGTTTACACAAGTCATTGTTAGCTATGGATTAAAGAGAGCTCAACTGACTACTTAATTAACAAATAACTGTCGTTTTCTTATTTTGCGTAACATAAGAGTAATCCTCTAATTTAAATTAAATTCGAAGAATACATATAAATATTCCGAAACATTGGTGGCAAATGATGGTGACTATTGGCTATTGTACAAGTACACAGAATTCTTCAGTTTTCAGATATCTCGTCTCGCTCTCTATGACAAACACACATACAGCCAAGAGTGCAGGGTCATCTGTTTCTTTCAGAGCAGTTTATAGGGTTATGGACATTGGTTAATGTCCCAATAGTGATAAGGTGACTCTGTCAGCTATGGGATTTGAACTGGCGACCATGTGGATATGGGCCCAGATGCATTAACTCACAGAGTCAATATGTTATCTTCTGTTTTCTTTGCCATAGCTTTTGGAATAAAACAACCCTAATACTGTTATGCCTGGTAATGACAATTGAAATATCTTGTATGAATGGGTATCTTGGTGGCTGAATGGTTAGCAGTTTAGTTTTAAGTCTCCAAGTATGGAAGTTGGATCTTTGTGTTTGGAGTTTGCTAGTTCTCCCTGTGCTTATGTGGGCTTCCTCTGGGTGACTGTTCCATGCTGCAGTCCAAAAGTATGCACTTAACCTGCATTGTTGATTTTAAATTGCTGATGTACAGCTGTGATGGACCTCCAACCCATGCATGGTGCCCCTTTTTAGTGGTCTGTGCTTCATGGGATCAACTCCAGGTTCAACATGATCCTGTACAAGTTAACCAGTATGGTAAAGGTTCACGTTTCAGTTTTTGTCTGGATGGTATTTTTTCAACTTGCATTTGTAATATGTAATACCAAATGTGTCAGACAATAAGTTGTATACAAAATGCATACGATGTTCTTTTTTGTTTGAAGTTTTAGAGACATTAATAATGTTTACGTAGAGAGTGAATGTTTGTGTATCTGACATTTTAACTTGTGACAAGGAGAAAACTAAATTAATCTATGTTATTGCTATTGCTGACATTTTTTCCCCAGTTGAATATTTCTGAAATTGTCATTTTATTTTATTTTTGGTATTTAACAATTAAGTAGATTAAAGAGGTTATTCATTGTCGTAGCATATTGATTTTACAATTAAACAAGAAATATAACTTGGTTCTTGGCTAAGGCCTACGTTCGTCGAGGCTAACTCGTTGTTATATAGTTTTGACTTTTCTTTTTTAAGTAAAGCCTTTCCAAGTTACTGAATTTAATACTGAGAATTATTTAATACCAAATATGTGCGTGCATGTGTGTGTGTAAACGTTAAAATTTACGTTTAAATTCAGGTAAAAATGCTACTATGAGTTAGAAACATCATTGTGTTTGAAAAAGGCATTTTTATACATTTCTCTGGTCCTCAAGTGTTTAATATCGTTCTTCCAGCATCAGGGAATGGAAGGCAAGGAGGACACAAATGCGATAAACCTTTATGATTACATTCTCAATGATCTGTTGAAGAAACACTTTGGTGCATGACGAAAGGGAATATATTTCCTTGTCGCTGCTTAATCAGCAGAACAGAGCTATTGATTAGAAGAACATAGTGCTCCACTGATTATGAACACAGGAGCGAACTCTTAAATGGGAGCACTGCCTGCTTTTTGAATAGATTAGGCCACATTCGGAGTGTAGTTAAAGCATATTTGACTAAGCAGTGGATGAACGCCTGGTGAAAACTACTCCACTGTAGGGTATTGATTAGCAAAGCAGGGCTAAGATACTCGGAGGGCATTTATGAGCGAACGATGCCATCTGATTCTGGAAGTTAATGCAAAAAAACTAAAGAGAGGTACCGTTTTTAATCATGCTCTGTTATCCTTTAAAAAACAAAAGGTGTTATTTGGCTGGACAGGTTGTACAGATTCAGTTCTTATCGGTAATATTTTCTTTGTAAATAGCTAAGCTAAGCTAAGCTTTACAGCATGTGGTAAATGCGTCACTATTGCTATATGGCTCATCATTTTGGGTTTGTGCATCTTAGTCCTCTGACTGGAAATTAGTTAAATTGATACAGCTTTTTGTTTGGTTTTCTGTTTGCGTATTTAAATTGTGCTGCAACCATATCCTCGTAAATGTCTACTCTGACAACAAACATCAGTCTGAGTCCACTGTCCTTTAGAATGGAACAAGCAACAAAATATCACAGCACACGTACATTTTGATTTTGAAAACTAAAATTGCTTGGAACCTTAATCAAGATTTATTAGATTTTTTTAACGCCTCAAAATACTTTAAAACAGACAGAATTCATTTTAAACCAGCTATCATAATTTAATATCATTTATTTCACTTTTAATAAAATAGGCCCAATAAAATGTTAGTCTCCTTTAAATATCAGTAAAACTCAGATTTGCTGTTGCAGTCAATTGTTACAAATCATCACTATTTTTTTTTAAAGATGCTCAGATAAATATTGATATTCTCCTTGATAACATAATGACTCTTGGATTTTTTTGTTTGCCATAGCTTTTGTTGCATTTACTGATATATGTACTATTAATTATCTGTCTCACCACATTGATTTTAGGAAGACAAATGACAGACAGGGAAACTAAATATTCCAAAGCTCTGGAATGAAGCAGTCATGGAGGAAATATAAAACTGGAATGTGTCTTTTTTCAGATGTAACAATCGGACCCAGTGTGTTGTCATTACTGGGTCAGACGTCTTCCCCGACCCCTGCCCAGGGACCTACAAATACCTAGAGGTCCAGTATGAATGTGTTCCCTACAGTAAGTATGAACCTTTCATCAATATTTCACATTCATTTATTTCTGCTTGACAAGGTTGTTCATTCTTAGTTTGCTTAATTACTGCAATTGCTTCATCTGTACAGACATAATGACTGTGCTGTTTGTCAATATTTTTAAATAATATGTAAGAATATTCAATCAATTTAGACTGTGACATCAGAGTACTAGGTGTAAAACATAAAACTTATGACAGTCATCTGAATTTTTAAACTGTTAAAGTGTTGCAGAGAAAAAAAAAATTCTCCTAATATGAGACCTCAGTTATTAATTAGATTTTATGTATACCCCCATTACTTGAATGGTAATAGAGTTACTGTAATTGAGAGGCAAAAATGTTAAAATGCTACTATATAATAGCTGACAGCAAATATGTTCATCACCTGAAAAAAAATATATATAAATGGAGGAGATCAATATTATATTCATATAGAACAAATTTTCACGCACTCTGGATAGAATTCTAATGAATTGAAGTTTTAAATATTTTTAAATAATAATTAATTAGATGTGCCTTTATCTATCTATCTATCTATCTATCTATCTATCTATCTATCTATCTATCTATCTATCTTAAAATATGTCAAGGAATGCTCTTGGTAGGAAAAGAAAAACAAATTAGCTTTTGTCTTTTTCCATCTTTCTCTTATGTTAGAATATGTACATACATACACTGCTGTTACAATATATAAATATAACATTAACTTCTTTTTAATCTGTATTTGATTTTACACACCTGTACGGGGGTTACCTGGTTTCAAGATCAATCACATGTTAAAATGGAGTCTTAATTTCACGTTGCCAAGAAAACCGTATGATTTTGGTAGAGGTTCATCTAAAAAGCTGTCTAGGGATATACAGACGTAGCCACAGTTTTGTATTGGTAACCACATTACCAAGTCTTCGTCTCTCCATCTGTGTCATTGATATGAGTCATCGTCTCTCCCCCATCGTAAGGTACTTTTAACGATTTAACAGATATCAGTACTAAATTCAGCACCTCCAGGTGCATTGTGGGAAGTCTTCTTAAGGGAAAACACAAAAATCAGACAGCAATGGCAGCATGGGCTCACGATGCCCTGATGTTTAATAGTATGTTCCATTACTTTACTTAGCTACTTTGTATGTACGGTATTCCTCACATCATTAAACTCTTGAAGAAGAAAATAAGGACACTGCAGAATACAACTGCAACTATCAGTGAGTTTTCGAATGTGAAGAAATAGACCTTTGGCTAAAGAGCAGCATACCAAATGGTCAAAGAGTAGTGTAACAAACACTTTGTTCAACAGTGTGAAGCAGACCCTCAGTCTTCGTGTGAGATTAAGAACTAGAATGCTTTATAGTCTCATGACAAATGGCACTTGGCATTGTGTCTTTTGAAGCTTGACTTTTGCACAGCTTGACAGCTATTGCAGCCTTGCAGCCCAACAACCTGCTATTACGAGAAAAATTTAAAAAGTTGTCATCTCTATACTGGGATCTCTTAGAGCCTAGATATCCATTTTCTTCCAAATGCTCTCCATGTCCTGAGAAAAATAAACTCTTGATTAGAACCACAGACTGATGATGATTGAGCTAGCTCAGGTTATAGCCTTCCTTTCTCCTTCTTTTGTTATTTCATTTCATAAGTATTACAGGATTTTAGAAGAAGAAAAAAAAAAAAACAACAACATCTCTCTGAAAAGTTGTAGAAGAACCCCAGGCACAATCACACCTCAGTGTGTTAAGTACGATACATTTTGATGGCGGAAGACTGTGCCTAAGCTTGAACATGACGTGAAAATAGCAAACTTAAGATTTTGTTTTTAATGTACAGGCAAGAGTTTATCTGATGCAAAACTTTTGTTGGGCAGGTCTCCTATAACTAAAATGCCCAGATAAGAGTATGACAACTGTCTTGTACGGTCTTGTTACTCTTTAAATTTGATACGTATACAGAGCAATGAATAAATGTCACCTTTATGACAGACTAACTATATGGCTTCTGTTATTTCAAGTGTCTTGCCCATACAATGCTTGTTCCTATGATTTTTGCGCATTCTGCCTCTTACTTTAATCTGGATGAAATATGGACATTCTCATTATGTAGACAGTTACTTAATTGAGCCAGTGACTGGGAATCGCTGGATTTTATCTTTACCTGGATTTTAATAGCTTTTTGAATGTGTTACAATTATTGCCTTATGACATGCTTCATAAAAGCATTTTCTCGGGACAATTCTCAGCATAAACGGTAAGACGTTTTACAGTTGTATTTCCTTTGCAGCTGTAAAAGAATTTTCAAGTGGAATCTTTTTTGCCTCGTTGCAATACGGCTCTGTTCTGCTGGCCGTGCCATGATAATGCCACATGAAAACTGGAAAGGGAATTTGCCTTTTCTTTCTTAAAGGCAAAAGAGGCCTTTCTTAGTACATTAAAGGGGCATGGTTGACTAATTGGCATTATTGACCAACTGAATTGCTGCCCAGCTGTCTATTACTGGTAGAACAACGCAGTACTTGTTAAGGGTGCCACTGATTGAAATCAGCTTGGTGGCACCTCAGTCCCGTCCAAGGAGCATGTTGCCTGCAGGGCCAGAGACTGCTGCCAGCACCTCAGTCTCCTCGCAGTCTGCAGTGAAGCTAAACATTTGCATAATAAATGCTAAGGAAAACTAGAGCAGTACTTCACATTTACAAGCCTCCGTTTCCTGATATTACAGCAAGCATACATTTCAGATCTTGACTAATGATGATGATTTTTCAGTGGCATCTCAGTATATCCGTATTACCCTCGCCACACTTGTTTCAATTTTATATGTGTGTGTGTGCGTGTGTATGCGTACTTGTGTATGTCTGTGCGATATATGCATTCCCTGTTTTATTTAAACAGGGAATCTGTTTAAAGGATACTGCTCATATAAATTGGCATAAAATAATATTGTATACTTTTAATTTAAAAATCCCTTTGTTTGAAGAAAATTTTGGCACAATAATCTGCATTAGCTTTTAGAATTTTTATATCATTTAGAATCCACATCCATCTTGAGACAAAATGTGTCTATTCTGTAAGATATCTGAACAAAGTAGAACATGGCATGTTTACTGTTCAACACATTTAAAATTGGAAAAAACCATGGGTCTTATCTGCTACAAATTATTTTCTTTTGTAACTCTTTTCTTTCCTTGTGCAATCTACAGACATTTCCATCATACCCTGACTCTCAAGCTGTTTTTCTGTGAATACTTGTTAAACTAACATCTCCAGTTGAATGTCTCGCCTGTCCTCCTTTCCAGATTCCCTTCTTGCCCTTCTCTTGCCGGCTTTGTCTGTGAAATCTACAACTTTTTAATATCCTTCATTCTATATTTGATGTCTTAGGTAACCAGAATGCAGCTAACCCATTCTTATATCTCCAATTGTGGTGGCCTGCTGTCTCTTCACATTGGGCAGTTGTAGTTAAGAGATTTTCTTACTAGACTGACAGTCAGAAGGTTAACAAATAGATTTTAAAAATAGAAAGATATAAATGGACTACATTCAGATTCTACAAGTTTGTATTACCGTTTGTGTTGTACTAACCCAATGTTATTACAGGAGAATATGAATGTTTAATATAATTGTTTATTTTTACTTAGTGTTAGTCTTCATGAAGCAGGAGTACATGACTAGCCAGGTCTGCAACAGTTTATGATTCTTGAATTGTACATCATTTACTGTCCATGCCGCTCAATTAAATTGTAGGCAACTGAAAAGAAAATGAATGGAACTTAAGACACTTTTCCAACATCATTATGCAAGAACTATTTCTAACAGATTTCTTGTACTGAATGCAGGATTGCATCATCAACAATATGAATGTTCTTGGTTGTTTGGTAATTGGTATCGTGTTACATGCCATGTTTCTGGGGCCTATGCATTAGAGGATTGCGTGACCATTAAGAAAAAGTTTGCCTATGTCATAGCTAAAAATGAACATACATTGGATTTTTGAAAACTCATGTTAAACTCTGCATATTGGTAAGAATCATCATATCTACTGCAAAGACCTCTGGTCCCTGCCTTTTATCGTTCATTTCTACCAAGATATTTCCATTAGATTAGTTCATTAATGAAACATTTGGTGACCAGAGGACTTGTAGGACACAAAACCACTGTTAAAAGGCATGTAATACTTAGACAATTCACACATACTGTACACATCTAGCTTTATTTTAACAGTATAAACAAAGTTGTTCAGAATAGCATACATTGTTTCCAGTGATGGCAATAATTATGTCATGATAATTAAATAATGATCAAACTGCGTGTTGGTGGGGTCGTTTCGCTGCATCATTAAGCATTTTGATCTTAAAGAATTAGTTTGTTTTTTAATTGTCATTATTTCTATAGAATTTACACTCCCTACTGCAGCTACTAACTGCCTTACATTTTCTGCAGGTCTACATTTACTCAGCATCCTGAATCGAATGAAGCAGTGCATGCTAACAATAATGTAACGTACTTTGTGTGAACTGCTTGACTTGTAGGTCACAACATTATTTTTCTGCAACTATAAACAGGTCTCCTGTGGTTTAGTAGTCATTTAGACTAATTACCTGCCCTCTCAAAGGAGGAGAAGATAGATAATGTACAATGAAGGACATAAGAAAATGCATCGCATTGCTACTTTTTTTTTTTTTTTCCCATTCCACATCATCTTATAGAGTGTTGCACACGCTCGATTTATGGTAAATAATAAGGGCACATGCAGTGACTCTAAAGTCAACATCACTGACTTGGTGGGTCAGCATTGCTGTTGAATAAAATATACTCCATTTTCTAATAGGACTCAGCTGTATTACCAAACTGGACCAAAACATTTTATGATGGTTAATTTTAGTGTTTTAGTGTGTTAATTCCTGTCACAAATGCAGTTACACTCAGTGGCCAGTTTAGTATTTACACCAGCCTGACCTGTTAAACAGCGAGTTCATGTGGTTACAACTGAATATTTGTAGCTTTCAACAGGGTCAAGAAGTTCATTTACTGTTCGGCTAAGCGCAGCTAAGATGCCTGATCTAAGTGATTCTGAGTGTTATTTTTCCATACCCGGTATTTCTAGCATGTCAGAAACAATGACCCTCCTGGGATTTTCACACGCTACAGTTTTTTGAGCTCACCAAGAATTGTGCAACAAATGGAAAACATCGAGTCAGTTGCAGTTCACTGGCAGAAAAGACTTTGATAATGAGGTGAATGGCGAGACTCATTAATGCTAACAGAAAGGCCACAAGTGTGACAATAACAGCTGAGTATGAGAGTGGTGTGCAGAATAGCTTCTATCAATGCACAGCTCGTCCGCACTTGGAGTGGTTCTAGAGGAAAATGTGTCTAGGTAGGTGTACCTAATAAAGTGGCCATTGAGTGTATGTTTTGGTTTATGAACAGAAATCGCAGATTTAACATGTGCCGTTGTGTTACACGCATCCAGAGAATTATTCCCAGTATAAATACTTTTGGCGGTGTTCTCCATATTTCTGTTTTTATGCTTAACAACAACAACAACATGGGTCATAAAGGGACAATGTCTTTTTGTCAGGGAAATAATGGTCTTTTGTTAGGCAAATTAACAGACTGTAGAGGCACTTAAACCATCTTGAACAGGCTAATAGTAACATTAAATTTAGTCAAAATGACACAGCATTGTCCGTTTACACCCCTATCTGCTATCTGACCTGTTTCTTTCTTCAGGGTTTTCCTGCTGTTTGATGACCCTTCCTTTTTCCAGAATAGCCGTTCTTTATGTCCTTGTCGCTTAACCTGTGCTACTGCATATGTAACCTTAGAGTTAATTCATATTGATCTCTTTTTTTTTTTCCTTACACCCTTTTTCATTCTCTCTTCCAACGCTTAAAATAGAAGTGGAACAAAAAGGTAAATAACTGACACAATCCAAACCCTAGCTCCTTGTTTTGTGACATATGGTTGTAAACCTTCCCATCCCAACACTAGTCTTCTGATCCCAGCAGGCTATAGAAAGATCTCCTCGTTATAGTTAAGGTCAGAGAACTGTAAAGGCGGAAGCCATTTGTACTGAAAACGGATACTCACAGCTTAAACATGTAATAGGGCTGTAGTATCCAGAGTGTTTAGTCGTCTCCCCGGTCTCCCAAACCCTCTCCATAGCATGTCATGGTAACAGGGTTTCTTGGCCTTGTAAAACTTAAGACCTTTAGTCTGTTCTCTCTGCCCTCCTCCATTCCACTGCTCACTGTTCTTTCCACCCGATTTTAGTCTCCTTAATCGGCAAAAGAAATTAACGTAGAGTTCTTCGTTCGTTCATTTCAATTCTAATGGATCTGACATATGTACCATCAATGACACGACGCCTCGCAGATCCCAGATAAAAGGCGGTGAAAACCAAGTGTCACAGACATGTTGAATCGTGCTCTTTAAAATTCCCTTCTGCTACCAAGTTAGTCTATTCGTTTTGTTTACAGGCTATTTTTTTCTTCTTTTCTTGCCCTTCCTATCTTTTTTCTTTTCAGTTTACACAATCTGTGAAGCTGTGCTTCATTTAACGATATAGAATTCATGTAATGTATTCTAGATTTACCTTCTCATTTTTATTTATTCATTTATTTATATTACACACAAAAGCAGTTTCCATTTACTGCTTGAAAATATCTTATTTGTAGTCTTGGCCACAAATACATGTGCGATCACTTTGGCTGGACAATCCATTTACCAAGACAATGTAAAAAGTAGTATAGATGCTGTGTAATTTGTTTGCTTTTTGCGTGGTGTTTTGTTGAGCTGAATTTTGTTTATTTCTTATTTTTTTACTCTTCCCCATTGCTAGTTTTTGTTTGCCCTGGGACTCTTAAAGCAGTTGGAGATGCTTCCTTCCTCTTTGAGGCGGAGCAGCAAGCAGGTGCGTGGTGCAAAGACCCTCTCCAAGCAGGCGACAAAATCTATTTCATGCCCTGGACGCCTTACCGCACCGATACGCTCATTGAGTATTCTTCACTTGACGATTTTCAAAACGCACGCCAGACCACCACCTACAAGCTCCCTCACCGGGTGGACGGCACCGGATTCGTAGTGTACGATGGCGCTGTGTTTTTTAACAAGGAACGGACCCGAAACATTGTGAAGTTTGATCTTAGGACTAGGATAAAGAGTGGAGAGGCCATCATCAATAACGCCAACTATCACGACACCTCGCCGTACAAGTGGGGTGGGAAGACTGACATCGACTTAGCTGTAGACGAGAACGGCCTGTGGGTTATTTATGCCACCGAGCAAAACAATGGAATGATTGTCATCAGCCAGCTGAACCCTTATACTCTACGATTCGAGGCCACCTGGGAGACAGTTTATGACAAGCGGTCTGCCTCGAATGCCTTCATGATCTGTGGAGTACTGTATGTCTTAAGGTCCACGTACGAAGAGAACGAGAGTGAAATCAGCAGGAGTATGATAGATTACGTCTACAACACCAAACAAAACCGTGGGGAATTTGTGGATATTCAGTTTCCAAACCAGTACCAGTATATTACAGCTGCGGAATACAATCCAAGAGACAACCAGCTTTATGTATGGAATAACTTTTACATATTAAGGTATAATCTGGAGTTTGGACCACCCGATCCTGCTCAAGGTAAGCAGTATTTTGAGTTTTTATCTTTCTTCTTTAGAAAATTGGTCTGTATTATTACATCGCATTGCACACTACGGTGCATCGTTCATATTCCTTTGATGTTTTCCAGTGTATATCACAGCTGTTACAGATCACTGATCTTTAATTCAGAATCTTAATAGGTGTTACTTATTGAGCATGTATTTTTTTTAGCATGCGAGGTATCTCAGGGTACAGCGGTACAGTGTGCCAGTAAACAATACTGTCAGTTAACATCTCATAAGGGATCTCTGCCTCAGGATTTCAGCAGATTTACAGATCCTCTGCCCTAATGCCCGTGAGCCCGTGTTATGTACTCCAGTTCCAATGTGAAAAGAGATTGAACGTCAGCGGTCGAATACTACCTGCCTGAACTCGGGGTGACAAAAGATCACACTCACTAGTTTGGTATATTAACTCTCCATAGGCCCTTAAACAAACAATTATAGTGTGCTTAGTGGCGTGAAGCAGGTCCAGAAGAAGAAGAGGCAGCCTGTATGATAAAAACAGATCAATCGCGAAGGTCATTTCAGGGAAGGAAGCTTTTAATTTGACTGTCAAGAACTGAACTGAAGCAACCTTAACGTCTGATTTAACATCTTCATATTGGGGGTTCACTATCCACAATTACAGTCATCACTACTTTAAGTTCTGCACAATGTAGCATGTGATGTTACTACTGATGGCCCCGGTGGTCACAAAGCTACGCACACTATGTTCTTTCACAGCCTCAGAGCATGACAAACCAAGACCGCTGTGTTACCAGACAAGATGCAGTTGTACAATGATCTCTGGGCAAAAATTAATATTAATAAAATTCACATGGTAAAAATAGTTAGAACTGGGGCCAGTAGAAAGATGTGGGAATCCATTTGGTTTTCTCACAGTTGACAGTTGTTCATTGCTTTTAATCAACTTTCTTAATTGTTCAATTGACATGTCAAACTGAAACGAAGGAACAGACTAGTAAGTTAAGCCAAACTCCTTTTTCAAGATTCAAGAATCAAGAGATTCAAAGATTCAAGATTCAAAAAGCTTTATTGCCATTTGTACAAGTGCGAGTACAATGAAATTCTTACATACCTCCCTGCAGCTTTAGGCAACAATAAATACAAGACAATATGCACACAATAAGTACAGTATACATATATTACGTACAGTATACACGATATACATACGCTTGAAGTCAACTGAATGCCTTGAAATGGTCAGCCAAGCAAAAAAATGTTCATTTAACAGCTTCGGTTACACCTTCCTTATCTGCTATGTCATTCCATTAAGCATTCAAAACTGGATCTATTCACTGCTTAAATTATGTTGAGTATACATTCATTTCTATAACTATTTATCCAGTTTCAGTGAATCTATCAGAAGAAGCACAGGTCAGGGGACACTGCTGATTGGATGCCAGTCTAATGCAGGTCACGCAATCGCATAGACTAATGCAGAGGTGCTGCTTCATCTGGCTGCATGCATTTATACTGTGGGAAGAAACCCAACCAAACATGCGGAGACACACAAACACGATCAACCCTGGAAGTGCAAGGCCACAGTGTCACCCTTTTAACCACATCATTTTACACACAGTGAATGCAGTCAATGTATGTAGCTGAAACTCAGCGATTTTCAAAGGTACAACAGCAGGAACTTGAACTAGCGGCCTTTATGTAACAAGCCTTTGTTAATTACCACATCGCCTTCTGCAAATATACATGTATGCACTATAGAAGTTGCCATTGCTGACTCACTCTAACAGTGGTTAATTACTATGAGTCAGAGGTGTTACCAGTGTGGCCTTATTTCCTGGCATAAGTGTGTTATGATAATAAGGCAAACATATTATGTTAATATTTACATAAGTGAAGGAGTTAGGGATTTCTAATATAGTTAATCAATGTAATATTTGATAGAATGAATTATGTATCAGAAAAGTCTGCAAAATAATATCAATTCTCATTGACCCTCATCCAAACTCATTCTTGTACATTTTAATTTGTGAAGTTTCAAGAAGTAAAATGTGCAGTTGCCTCTTCCATCTACACCTCAAAACACCCTTGACGGTTTAATCAATGCATCTGTCGGAAAGAGGTGATTAGTGAACACCGTTTTGTGAAACATATTTAAGATGCCATAGCAACAGGAAGAGTCGGATGAGATCCCGGGGCTGAGATGAATTTGTTTGATAGAGCCGGCTGTGCTCTAAGGTGGTCAGAAGTGGAATCGTAAACGGCAGTTGCACACGACAAAAGTTATTTTAGATCAAAGATCAAGGTCTTGAGGAAAATGTTAAAGATAATGCTGTTTGTTGTATGTGAATCCAAGCAGACATGATGCAAAAAGAATGTAGTGATGTGGGAAATTACCATTGTTTTTTTACATTCTTCTGTTCTCTGTCCTCTGTGGTACGCACATATCTGGGCTTATGCCACTACTCATGCTGATAGGAGCCCTCGTTGTTCTCTCCAATCATCATCCCCCGTCCCCATGGATGCGTATGCTGTTAGAGATTCTTTCCTGGCTTCTTATCAAAGCAGACTTCAGGATGCAGTCAGCCCCACACGCTACTGTTTGCCCTCAGTTACTGTTTCACACCAAGCTGACTTGTGCTTTCTCTCCTCTACACAAGTAGTGAAGGAATAAATTACTTCCGTACTGTTCTGATCGGAATACTGTTGTAAATTCTAGTCCTGCTATGGGATCTTCTCCTTAAATGATTATGAATGTTTTTTTTCCAGTGAATGCTTGCTTAAACGCAGTTTAAATAGTTTGGCTTTATTTATGCTATTGAATATTGTAATATCGACAGGATGTCCCCCCCCCACCACCACCACCATTACCCTAACTGGGATAATGGGATAACTCCTAAATAACGATCATATTCACAAAATTTATATTATGCCATAATGTTAAAAATGTACAAACTCAGTTGGCTGTCTTGGTATGTTATGCCACAAATTATCATGATGTAAGTGCATCATGATAGTGCAAGAATAGATTTTAGCAGTCAAGACCAGGTGCTTTGGAGATAATACAGTATACATCACTTTCCAGCAAATTCTTACGGGTCCATCGCATACATACACACATAACATATGCATAGTCCAATTCAGCGGAATGTTTTACCCTGAAGTGTTTTTGTTTGGCTGTATAGCAAATTCATCAGTCCCAGAGATTGCTACAGGTACAGTGGTTGTACCTGTTGTCAGGGCAATGGCTGTGTATGGGTTGTAGCCTACTTTCCATCCATCCATCCATCCATCCATCCATCCATCCATCCATCTTTCTGTTTGTCTGTCTGTCTGTCCGTCCGTCATACAACGCATGCATGTGTGTGTTTCTATTTTCTTTTAATATGCATTTTTACTTATTTCCAGACAACCACATCAGTGTTGTTGCAGGCTTTTAAAACACAGCTCTGAAGGGTTAACAGTTTCAATTCTATTTTTTTTTTTTTTCAATGAATTACTTTTGAAGCAGATGGCAAATTAATTTCTTTCACTGTCTGCTTTCCTTGGCTAGCCCACAATGGCTCCACTTGGCTCTATTTTGATCCACAAAACAGGGTTTTAATTGTTTACATTGCTATTGAGTTATTTTGTTAGCTATTACTTTTCCATTAATAGGTAATTACCATCTGGGACATGTATTTCACAACTGATAAAAGGCTCGTTTAAAGAATTCCTTCAGTTTAGCCAAGGAATGTTTCTTCACATTGACTCTGAAGGTTTTCTTTAAAATTGAGTCACAGAAAGCATATAGACCTGCCAAAAAGTATTTAATGCATAATTCATCATATTTATTTTGCGTATAATATCTGAATCACATATTTTGACAGTTCTATTTAATTTGTCCAGATATAAAGTGGAACAAAGTAAAGCATTGCTTCTCCAACACCCAATCTAAAATGTACACTTTGTTTTAGTCACAGATTTGGTTATTAAAACATCTGTTATAACTATTCTAAGTGATTAAGATGATCCCCCCCCCCCCCCCCCCCCCCCCCCACCGCAGGCGCAGGGCTCGCTTTTACAATGGCTTTGTGCTGGTATATTAGGTGTTGGGAGGGTTTTATAAAGGTAGAACAGTGCGGTTAT
>JAACJT020000028.1:8274952-8287129 GCA_009936485.2 Gymnarchus niloticus | reverse complement strand
TTATAACGCCAGACGTGAGTAAACAAACACGCGACGACACCATGTCAAGCGAAAAAAAACCCCCCCCCCCCCCCCCCCAGTCAATGAGAAGTACTTGAAGGATACCTTTTAAACTGTGTGTGGGATATACATTATATGGGGCAGAATGTTTCCAAAGCCCAAGAGACTTGTATTGAACAGGAAACATCATGATAGATATTCATACATGCTAGGCGCCAAAATTAAAATAAGTAAAAGAGAATTTGGCTGTGTAGCTCGGTGAGAAATTGAAAAAAAAAAATAAGTTGGGGAGTGCTTAATAAACCTGATTCTGCTTAGAAATCACCCATAATTAACTGAGGCATTCTGTTTCTCGTGAAGTTATTTGGGGGTTTCAGACTAACAGTGTAATACAGAGGAAAACACCACTACTCTCTGTGTTACTTGTAATGTATGCATGCTAGACCTCTTAATTTCTCTTCAGATGCAAACACAAATTCCATTCATAATATGGGATATGGAAACATCCTTAAGGAAAACTGGTGTCTAAATCTAGATTATTTAAATTTTACTATGGTGGACGAATCATTGTATCATTTGAATTAACCCACATTGAATCGTAGAAGCAGTTGGCTACTTAAGCTGAAATGCAGGCTGTAGGCACTGATATTAAGGATCATAGTTACCTGTCTTTTGACAGACTAACTAAGGAATTATAGTTGACCAATGCAGGTTGTCTTGTGAAACGGTTTTCGTCAATGTGACGTCCCTACTCTCTCTCCAAGTTCATTATAATTCCTAGCTATCGCAACTCAAAGACTTAAGCAGATAATGTTATGTCCAGTTCCTTGATCACTGTTCATAAAGCTTAATATTTATTTGAGATAATTCTGCTGGCCACCTACACAGCCTGCACAGGGTATAAAAAGGTAGTTTTGTATATACCAAAGACTCCAGCAGACTCTAAGGACATGTATTCCTGTCCACACTTTGTTATAAAAAGGTGTCAGGACTCCCCGTATTTTTACTAGAAGAAATTTTTTAACTGGAGGAATGGGAGATTTACAGAAATTCTCTTCTTTGCCCTTGCAAACAATTTGTTTTCCAGAAGGGCGTAGGAATGCTTTTTGTTAGCAGTTAATATAAAAAAGACATATTATATCCAGGTCTAACAGAAATCATCACATTTTTTGCTCATATAATATAACTCGTTTCTTTTTTAAAGGTGTGCTGTTTCTGAACCGGAATTATGATCGGCATATATATACATTGGAAAAATAAGTTGTCACTCTCCAGGATCCATAATATGTAATAATCTAGACTCAAATAAACTAGACTCTTCAGTCAGAACAGCTTTCCTTTCTTGATATTGGGTAGTTGTTTTATACTTGTAATTTATATGTAAACATCAGCTGAAATGCAAGCAAGGAGAAATCGGCTCAGATAATGAAACTACACGCACAGGGCTTGTCTTTCTCTGTTGAGATTTAATCAAGGGTACTTCAACATTTCTGAAATAAGGATGGCTGCCAGGCACAAAGTAATTATTTCCCTATACGGTACTGCCTTGTCGCTTAGAATAAGATATGGTTGTGGAAAATGATAAATTTTCACACTGTAGCAGTTTTCCTTTGCCTGTTGGTAATTTAGAAACCGTGCCTAGTACTGTGCCAGACACCGTGTACCCTGTTCCTTTGGCGGTTCCATTCTATCACGCAGACAATTAGAGAACGTAAGAACTTCTTGCCTCTGCATTTTCAGTGCAAAGTTTCACAGAGATGACCGTTACACCCGAGCCTCTCAAGACCACTGCTACAACTACCACTGCGGCTTCACCGAAAGGCACAGAGAACACCACAACTGCGACTAGCCCCAAAGACACCAACAGGGCACCCAAATCTCCACCAGCTGCTGCCATAACCATGGCGCCCATCGATTCCTTCCCATTGCCAGAACGGTTCTGTGAAAGCACAAAGAAAAGGGAGATATTATGGCCTCAGACTCAGAGAGGAGTGCTCGTGGAGAGACCATGTCCCAAAGGAACCAGAGGTATTTCAAATATTCCATTCGCTTCATTCATGGCTTGTACCTTTGCTTTTGAGAAAGGTTTGCTAAAGAACCTGATTATCTTTTTTTTTTTTTTTCGTTTTTAACCACAAGATGTTGACAAATTAATACAAGACAGGACTTTAATGTATTCTTTATATCAATAGCAGCAAGCCATCTTCATCAATATTTTATTCTGCGTAAGTCTGAGTAAGTTTGCAATTTCTGCCAAATTGTATTACTGACAACAACAGCAAAAAAGTTAGCTTTTTTTAAAAATAATAAGTGTGAGGGTCATTCAGATTAACTTCATTTGTTAGAATCAATTAAAAATATGTAAGTCCATGATTATATTATAATTATTTTTTTTGTTTTTCCCCAGGTACTGCTTCTTATTTGTGTGTGCTTACCACTGGGGCCTGGCACCCAAAGGGCCCGGATCTCAGTAACTGCACGTCTCACTGGGTGAACCAAGTGGCTCAAAAGGTTTGCGTGAACTACTCTTAGTCTCGTCCAACTTTGCCACTCGTTTGGCTCTCGGTATTTATTCACGAATTCAGTCATTTTCTCAGCCATCTTTTTGAAAGAACGTTTTTCGCCCTGGTACCGGACTCACCCTGACTGAGCAGAACACATAGTGATGTGTTTAAGCTTACTCATATCATTATATGACTGCAGATTAGAAGTGGAGAGAATGCCGCTAACCTTGCGAATGAGCTGGCCAAACATACCAAAGGACCCATCTTCGCCGGTGACGTCAGCTCATCTGTGAAGCTGATGGAGCAACTGGTGGACATCTTGGATGCACAGCTGCAGGAACTGCGGCCCAGTGAGAAGGACTCTGCTGGCCGGAGTTTCAACAAGGCACTCTCCTCATCATTACTTCAAACCTCTCTTTGTCTTTCATGTATTACTTCTGACTTTTTAATAGGTCTGATAGAGTTTCCATGCTGCTCTAGAGAAAGCCTTTAGATGAAGAGTTGACTTTTACAGTCCATTTATATAGCTAGACTGGTATTTGCTTTTGTATACTGTTTATTTTTCTCCCCAGTCATTGCATAAAGATTATATAGGGCCCCTTTACCAGACACAACTAGGATTCAGTCGTTTCTAATTGAATATAAATTTAACTCTGATAGTTAAACTACAGTGTAGCATTACACAAGCACAATCTTTTCCTGGAATCAGGTCACTGTGTCTTCAGTGAGATCAAACAGTAACTGAAGATTCAACAGCCGTTTTTAAATTATGGCTCTAAGACAATCAATAAAAATAATTTACTTCAAAGATTAAATTTTAAATAAAACATTCAGCAATACTGCATCTAGAGAAATATTCTAGAAATACACCATCGTACGAAAAACAAAATATTCGGAAATGTGCAAGATGTGATATGTCTAACAGTAACAATATCATGATTATAGCAAAATGGTATTTGAGAAAGTGTCGTCTGGCAATGAAAGATATTCTGCACGCCGTTCTATAAATGGAAGCAGGAGTATACTGTATTAGCATGCGGGTGGTTTGTAGGAGGCATGAGGCCCGAAGATGAAAGTGTCATAGGAAAAGCAGGAATAGCTAGAGTATCTGGTAAAGGCTTGTCAATAATGCTGTAGCGCGTCAGTTTGTTAATTGTATGTTTCTGTGTTTGATCTCTTCTTCTTTTATGAAAAAAGCTTCAAAAGCGAGAAAGGACTTGCAGGGCGTACATGAAGGTATCGGAGTTCTGTTGCTGTATCATCCAGTTTCTCCACTTTCCCTGCCTGACCCCGTTTGGTGGCATGTTCTCTTTGTATTGCCTTGTAGTCCATATCCCCTCTTTGTGCTTCATGCGTTTTATGAATAATTCCCACCCAACAGCAATAATAGTGCCTGTCCTGGCAGTCAGAGTGGCTTGGAAATCATTTCCAGCCGCAAACATTTTTATGACGAGTTCTTCACAAAATATTGCCACACAGATTTATTTTTTCTTCCCCCCCCCCCCGTTAGAGGACAATTGTACTTTTTTTAACATTCATTTGCTTTCTGGGCTTCTTGTATACCATGTTGTCTTTTAAAAATTCTCTCAGTATTTTCAACATGACATATACAGCATTTCTAAGCCAGCAATGTGCAAGCCCTGTACAGTTTAACACCGTGGTCTGTAAACCGCATCACCGTTTGCATCAGATACAGAGGGAATTTCTAATGGAAGGGTTATTTGCAAAGGAGGATTCCAGGTGATGAGAAATGATTTAAGGGACTTCGAGCTGAATGAGTTGAGAGAGTTTCTTGATGATTTCTTAAGCTTTCAGAAATTTACAATCACTGTGATATAAATTGTTACATTTATGGTTGAAATATTTTATGTAAGTTTTCAATTCAGTTAATTGCCAAATCTGTATTACATCTCATTTCCTGATTGGAAGTTTAATACATTGCTTGATATGTTTTGTTTTTCTTTTTTCATGGCTAGTTAAATCTAGAATGTTCCAGGCCACTTTCCAACAACATAACAATTTAAGAAAGATCCTTCAACAGAACACGTTTTCACGTGTGTCATAAATTAGAAACAAGGGTCAATGTTTTTTTAATTTACTAATAAGGCTGACCGGGGCAAAGTTCATTGGGTCACTCTTCATTCAATAGCTCCATCCCGTTCCTTCCAAGCACTTGGCTATTACTATAGTTCTTTTTTAATCAGTTGATGACTGTCGAATATCTTCGACCTGTCCGCAGGTTCAAGATACGTCCAACTGAGATAGGTTTTCAAGTCGACTTGCTATCAAGCCAGTTAATCTTAGGTTTTACATTCCCTTTCCTTGGCCGGTAATTTTGTATTCTGTGCAACTTGTACTTTAAATTCCGATGTTTCCGTGCTATGTAGGTTTTCACAGTTGATAGATAAGGTAATATTTGTCTGCCTAATGACACATCATGACCAGAATGATGGAATCGGCTTGACGGTGCTGAATCAGCAGCAGCTGACATATTTGATGTGAGGCTACATTATCTCTGCATTAGCAGAAGAGCCCTACACCCATTGATTGCCTGATTAGCTTCATTGATTTGATTATTTTTTAAAGTGATTTCACCATTGTCTCATTGAGTTTCTATATTTACTGATGGCGAGATAAGAAACCAAACAAGTGTAATGACAAATCTATGCAGATTTATTTCTCCAACAAATGTTTTTATTAGTTATACAGGGAACATTAGCAATTGATACCCTCTTTACAATAACATGTAAAAACTGTAAACTTGTAAAAGCCTGTAGTCATGGTGCCAGCAAAGCACACAAATGAAAAACTCACATTTTAACTTGTTGTGTTACTTATGTTTATGTACATACACCTTCAGGAATATATGGAGAACTTAGGTACCCATGTCATGTCACTCAAGTCAGCTTTTGTTGTATTTTACAGAAAGGAGGTGTCAGTACATGTGTGTGCTTTTATTTTGATTTTTATTTGGAAGTTTCCTTTCATGTCACTGGTTCTGATGCTGCTGGTTCTGCTTTGAAAATATTCATTCGCTGGTTACATTGACTAAAGTGCTGACTCCCTCTTCTGCTTTGGTGGCGAAAGGCGATAGTGGACACAGTTGACAACCTGCTGAGACCCGAAGCCCTGAAATCCTGGCAGGATATGAACTCCACAGAGCAGACGCATACTGCAACCATGTTACTCGATACTTTGGAAGAGGGAGCCTTTGTCCTGGCTGACAATCTAATGGAACCGGCCATAGTTAAAGTACCCGCAGAGAATATAAGTAAGTGATTCATTTTGAATGTACAAGTAGAAAGCTTGTCTGGGAATTAATGTTTTTTGTTCACTCCATCCATCCATCCATCCATCCATCCATCCATCCATCCATCCATCCATCCATCCATCCATCCACACTAGTGGATGACAGAAAAATATATTGTATATAAGACTTGTGTCACTGGGTTACTGTGGCTGTCACATTTAGGGATCAATGGTGTATGATCCTGGCATTTCTGATATACTCCAAGTAATGAACTGAAGGAATGTCAGCTTTGAGTTTGATGTTGGTGAATATTTTGATAAATGATTACTTTTGACCTAAGTAATTTCACGCATCGGGAGAGAGTCTAACCATGCAATAGATATTCAGAGGGTTCAGGTCTTCAAAGAGATGTTAAATACAGAGTTGTCAACAATCCAGCCAGTGGCGGCAAGAATGTTGAAATATTTGATACATCAAATATTACTTTATATAATGAAATAAACTGTATTATGTTCTAAACTGGAACAAAACAAAACTGACGTATCAGCACCTTGACATATCTGCTTATCCATCTGCTGGCTGGTGTGCTTTTATTTTGTTTAGCTATTTTCTGTCTCAAATGTACAAAAGCATCCGAATACCAATGCATTATCAGTAAACCACGGTGCGAGGTGAGGCGTTCACACAACAACATCTCTTTGACCCTAATATGATATCATTTACAAGTTTTATAAATTTATATGCAGCAAATTATGGCGTAAATAGAAATGCTAATGATTCAGCTTGCAGGAATGCCTGATGTTTTTCCCTTTTTTTTTTTTTTTTTTCACGAATTATCGACTCGTGCGAAATCCAGTCCTGGATGTGTACGTACTCAGTACAGATGGCCAGGTGCAGGATTTCCGATTTCCACAGAGCAGTAAAGGTGGTGTCTCTGTCCAGCTGTCCTCGAACACAGTCAAGCTCAACAGTCGAAACGGTAAGTCTGAAGTGGACCCTATACACAGATAGGAATGTTGGTGTTTCGTTGGGGATAATTTACTAATCATTTTCATGCTAGCTTTGATTTTGTTTCTTAAAGATGGAGGAAGGTGATGCAGGATACTGTACTGTCAGTGCTACTTTTTAAATCTGACAGCACACTGTGATTACTTGTCATCGCTGTTAAAGAATTTCCACTAAATACATGAATTGTATACTAAAAATTGACAGACTACTATAGTTAAACTGCAGCTCGAATTGTTTTACCTTTTGTCTCCCACTCCATTGTGGAAAATAAATGTTTTCATCTAATACAATGAAATGTTTTCTGTGTTGTCAGAGTTGTCCTTGAAAATATGCAATTTTCTGTTTTATCTCTGTGTTTTTGCTTACGCGAGTTGCTTCTTTCTCCTCTTTAGGTGTTGCAAAGTTGGTGTTTGTTCTTTACAAAAACCTGGGGCAGTTTCTCAGCACGGAAAATGCCACCATTAAATTTGGCAATGAGGCTACCAGACACAACCATTCTGTTGCTGTGAACTCGCATATTATTTCAGCCTCGATCAACAAAGAGTCCAGTCGTGTGTTTATTACGGACCCTGTGATTTTTACCCTGGAGCACATTGATGTGAGTCCTCCTGATGAATTACTGGAAAGGTCATAAAATCAGTGGGAAAGAAAAGCTAGGCACACAGAATCCCTCCATTTGAATTGTAAATGCTTGACTAGGTCACAGAAGAGTTTATTTAAGTCATTGAACATAAAATTAAATAAGTCTGCACCAATGGTTATTAGAACTTAAGTGAATTCTTAATGAAAACTGATTGTTTAATCAACATTAGAATGTAAATGATGCCATTTTCTTTAATTGTGGGAAATTAACTCGTAGATTAGCTATAGAATGCATGTTACAATTTGAGGACCAATTACCCTCTGTCTTTTAAAGTTGTGAAAAGGGATCTCGGAGAGTCTCAGCTGATTCACTCCTTTGTCTTAGAGATTGTGCAGAGCTATTGATAAACCATTATGTATTTAAGGAGGCTGGTAATCAGCATTTCCATGGCAGTCAGCTACATATTTAAAATAAAAGAAATGGGGGGGAAAAAAGCAAGTATCCTTAGCCGTATATTGCTGACATTAAGTGTACATGCCCTTTTGCATTCTAGACACTTTCTATGCACTTGTGCATGTAGTTATATCTTAATTTAAACTCTTTTCAGACGGAGCACTATTTTAACTCCAACTGTTCCTTTTGGAACTATTCGGAAAGAAGCATGATGGGATATTGGTCCACTCAGGGCTGCAAACTCCTTGATGCAAACAAGACACACACAACCTGTTCTTGTAGTCACCTCACCAACTTTGCCATAGTTATGGCTCACCGTGAGATTGCAGTGAGTGAAACATTCTACCTCTAGGACTGTGCAATTATTTGTCTGGCTCATGGACAGAGTGTGACACATTTTGTATTACTCCATGTCTTCATGATGATTTTGAATGAATTCAATCATTCGTTTTATGATGAAATTGTAATATTTTGCAAAATACCCAGTTTCACCTATATATCCGGTAATTTCCCATGGCTGCATAGAATGTTTTATGGATAAAAAGAGATATTGATTTGTGCTGTCCTCTGTTCATCAGGGCAAAGACGCAGTTCATGAGCTGCTCTTGACGGTGATCACCAGAGTGGGGATTATCATCTCTTTAGTTTGCTTGGCCATCAGCATCTTCACTTTCTGCTTCTTCCGGGGTTTACAGAGCGACCGCAATACCATCCACAAAAATCTGTGTGTCAATCTCTTCATCGCAGAGTTAATTTTTCTAATTAGCATTGATATGACAGAACCTCGGGTAAGCACGGAGATTTTCGTATCGATTTTTTTCTGATCCATTTCCTCTGTTCCTCACCAAAAATAAAAGCTTCCATCTCAAGTTGATAAATTTAAATGTGACTCTGCCTGCAGCCTTCCATTCTATTTGCTGGTGATGGTGAGGCTCCGTCGGGACCATAGATACAGATGAAAAACCGAGGGCAGAGTCTTTCTCTCCAAATCACTATTCTCTGTTATCCGCAGTTATAGCTAGGTGGGGAACTTATGGAAATGCAAGGTGCAATCAAATGATGTTCCTTTGTTTAACCTTTTTTTTTAAATAACTTGCATCAATTTTTCACATTTTTTTATGAATGTTTGATTTTTTTTTTTGTTCAGAAGATGAAGTTTTTGTTTTTTTTCAATCTTTGAAAAATGAGGTTTAGTGGTTGCAATAACTAGAATGCATAACCTTTGCAGCCTGTATGGTAGCCTGTTCAATGTGCACCTAAAACTGGAAGTCATATGTTGAACAACAGAGAGAAAGCAGAGATGTTATGAGAGGCATCGCACAAACCTGGATCTCAGTACACATGGTCACTGCAGAAGCCTACACTGATGCATTGTTCCTACTGATTATTTTTGTTATGGTATACAAATATTAATAATCAATGAAAACAGTACCTGTCCTGTTTCTTCATCATATTGCATTACACATACACATTACCTATGAGACTGAGGAATCATGGCTGCTCAGCTTGCACCATTGGAATGAGGATTTGATTCCGGACTTAGTGTGCAGTTTGCATGTTCATCGTATGTATGTTTGTCTAGGAACACGTGTGTCTCTGGCATCGCTTACAGGGTGTCCCCCGCCTCATGACCTGCGGTACTTAAGATAGGCTCTATGCCCGTAGCTCTGGGGAAACGGAGGTTTGCAGGACTAAACTGTTAATACAGTATCTCCCTACCCAGTCAGACCTGTCGTTTATGGAGATGTTTTTCTTTTTGGTTTCTTGCAGATTGGCTGCTCCATAATAGCTGGAATTTTGCATTTCTTCTTTCTTGCTGCATTTTGCTGGATGTGTCTGGAAGGCGTTCAGCTCTACCTCATGCTGGTGGAGGTTTTTGAAAGCGAATATTCCCGCAAGAAGTACTATTACGTTTCCGGCTACCTTGTTCCAGCCATAGTGGTGGGTGTGTCTGCAGCCATCGACTATCGGAGTTACGGAACAAAAAAAGCGTAAGCAAGAGCTCAGATCATTGAATTTTTGTTCAGTTTGTTTTGTGGAATGCGATATCGCTGCATTTCTTTGCGGCATGAAAATATCTCAGTCAAGCTTAGTATTGCAAAATTCATTTATTGTGTTTATTTTCATGTTTATTTTCAAGTTGTGAGGACACAGTGTCCCCTGGACCTATGAGAACCTGTTACTTTTATACCTTGTGGGGACATTTTGTCATGTCCCCACAAGAGGAAACTCAGTTTTATAAAAATCTGTTAATGCAGTCAAAACACCTAAAATAGCTAAAAGTCTTGTATTTTGTTGGATTAATTATGATTAATGTTAGGGCTAGGTAAAGGTTAGGGCTGTCAAAGTTAGGATTAGGCCCATACAAATGAATGGACGATCCCCACAAGGTTAGAAATACAAATGTGTGTGTGTGTGTGTGTGTGTGTGTGTGTGTGTGTGTGTGTGTGTGTGCGCGTGTGCATATGTAAATAAACTTCTCTATTTTTTGATTGCAGGTGCTGGTTAAGAGTTGACAATCACTTCATATGGAGTTTTATAGGTCCAGTGACATTTATCATTACGGTAATATTTTAATCCTTCACCATTATTTGTTTCATGATTTTAGTCACTTTAGCTCTCAAAAGTAATAATCACCAGGTTTAATTAGAACACACACTTCTGTGCACAGTTCCTGTGACAAGTAATTCCTGAGACAAATATTAGCAATTATTAGTTTGTATAAGCTGTCTTGTGATCTTTGGTTAATAGGATAAATTTATTCTGAGTGATTTATTTTTGTTTTTGTTTTTTTTTCTTTTTAATTAGTATTTTGCATTGAGCAATTTTCTTAGTTTTCTTTCTAACTGTTACTGCTTGCAGTGCTGCCAGCCAATTTAGTTATTTAATTAGTGATTTTTTTTTTTCTTTGAGGAGACGTACACTTTAATATATAGTTTTTGTGTTCCTTTAATTGTACAGCTAGAGAATCCACATGATGCTGCTTATAGATTTTATTAATTTTTTTGGCAGCTGTCTAATATTTAGCTATAGATTCTGAGTTTAATATCTTCAAAGATATCCATATATCGATTTTCAGAATCAATATCAATGTCTGCCGTGGGTTTCCTGTTGAAAGTCAAAATTATATATAGGCCTATATGTATGACATGTCAATATATCTGAATAGATTGCATATTATATTGACATGATGTGTGACATGCTAACACGACACTGCTTACTGGCTATGACCCTATTATCACATAATCGGTGAGGCTCATGGCTAAAAGGCTTGGGGGATTTGTACTCCATGCTTCAAAAAGATGAAATAGCCTATGGCAATATTTGGATGGGTCCTTGAAGCTGTCTATTTCCTGTCTATTGCTTTACCCTTTAATCTTTCACACTAGCAGTTGACTAATGGCTCAGAAATGTTCTCACGCAATATTGAAGGAGAAGTAATGCACACCATAGTTAAAAACACTATATGATCTCTTTTATGTCTGTGTCCACGAATGCAGTGACCTGTGTGAACTTTGCATAAGCAGCACACCGTCCAAGGCCTGGATGTGTCAAATTGTTGGAATGACACTGCTTTGTGATTGAGCTCCTCTGTTTTACTCTTACTTTTTACTCTTACTCTTACTTTTAAACAGCAAACGGCCATTGAAAATGGCTAGAAAACGTTTCTCGTTTAAATTTTTAATTAGTATTAAAGCTACATGTTAGTCCATGGAAAATAATTAGAATAATTAGAATTCCATTTCTAGTGAACAATGGCACAAAAGACAAGACCATACTGAATGACGAGATAATGATTCAAGCATGCAGAGTCGCAGTACTGGAATTCATTTTTTGGTGGCTCTCTTTGTGAGAACTGTTGATAAAAGATAGCCAAGACAAATAGTTTCTCTCTCTTTTTTTCCTCTGAAAAGTGTAAGGGCTGTGTGCTTGAACCTGAGTAGTACTGCATGTGCTGTTCAGTGGCTGCTGCTGGAGGCTTCTTTTTGAAAACAAAGTATCCAGCTGTTATACCTTAGAATGGTTTTCAGTCCTTTTAGAAGAGTATAGGAAATACTCCCCCAGCATTTTTTCACATGCTTGAGAGTCAAACTGAAACACATATGAGGCTTTAAGCTTGCTTGAAAGCACTGGTTGCTCTGCATCTGGCACAGCAGCTATTAGCTCAATGAAAAAGGAACATGGCCTAATGACTGGTGGGGAGTCATTAATATGCCGAGATGCTTTAACACAGGCTTGGATCATGGCATGTCACAAGCTCTTCTCCTCATCTGGACAGTTCCATCTGCACATTTAATATTTCATCCGGTTCATTTGAAGTTCAGCGTCTGTGCGCTTGCTGGAAAGCTTTCTCCCCAGTCCCTGAGTGACGGGGTGGC
>JAACJT020000028.1:8246864-8263985 GCA_009936485.2 Gymnarchus niloticus | reverse complement strand
TCGTTCTGCCGTGCCTAACATCACATTATTTTCCCTGCCCCCCCCTTGTCTTTCAGTGATCAGCCCCACAATGCTAATTCAGAAACTCGTTGTTAAAGACGTGAGAGGGTGTAGTGGGAGGTTCCTTATCAAAATAACAGCACGTCACCTTAAAATACCCATTCTTTATAATCTTCCCTTTTCTAATCCTCATAATCTTTATCATATCCCTGACAGGAATATAACTTCTCTTGTCTTGCTGTGGTTGAGCTGTCATGATCAATACTGTACTCCTCCTTCTCCTCTCCCTCTTCCTTCACCCATTCCTCTGTTAAAATTCCATTTTATTCTTCTGCTCCTAAGTTGCCTCGCAGTTGCAGAAATTCCTAACATCGCTGCATTTGCACTCTCCAACTAAGCCTCCTCCTGCTCCACACCTGTAATAATTGCGGCCACACCATCACCGTGGCCGATTCTAGCCGCAGGGCAGTAGGCTAACTCCTACCTTCTCAGGTCTTGGGCAGCAGCCACCACAGAGACATTGAAAAGCATATATCCACTCGGTTAAAAAAGAGGGGAAAATGGCTTTTAATCAGAATCAGCTGTGATTGCTTGCTAATATAATTTGCTGAACCCTTGCTCTTACTGTGCTCCTTTTTTTTAATTTTGGTTTATTTCAGTGATTATTCATCATGTTACAATAAATCATCTTTATTTTCTTTTGTACATCAGCTACTCTTAGACCAGATAGCCTGAGCAGACAGACATGATGTGAGTTGTCTAAAGTGAGTCATTCCACCTGCTGTCTGTGCTGTTGGATGGTGCTTGTGAGCCGCTGTAGTGAGAGAGATGGCTGTCTGTGTTGAACATGATTCCTTTTTATCTATAGGTCTATAAATGGCCACTTTTTTTCTTTTTTTTTTTTAAAACTTCATCTTCTCCAAAAACAGAGTTGTTCAAACTTTTGTTAATGGTAGTAGCTTTTCCCGTTTGTGGCTACACATCTGTACACATTTCTATTTCGTGTATGTGACATTTATGTATACATTTAATGTTGTTCAGGACAGTTTTTTCTTTCAATTTTAAATGGTAATGGATGATTTTTTTTCATATTTGGTGGCAGTAATCAAGGTAATTTTAGTGTACTGCACACTTCATTCTATGGTTTTGTATTAATCTTTCATGTTTTTCATAATATTAACATAAACTTAAGTTTTTTGCCATACATTAAGGTTTAAATAAGTAGTGCAATGCATATAATAATTACACTAGAGTCCTAAACAGCATTAAACTTGTCTTTATATCCTTATCATTATTATAATATAGTATCGTGACTGAGGGGCACATTTGGTAACTAATGTAAATCCTCTTTAATGTTCTGTTATTCCAGGAAACTCACTGAACAGTGCCAGGGACACAAATGCAATGGATACTCTACCGCTAAATGGTAATTTTAATAACAGCTACTCTCTTCGCAACGGGGACTACGGCGACGGTGTTGGAGTGGTGGACTGTGGGCTCAGCCTGGATGATGTGGCCTTCGAAAAAATGATCATCTCCGAGCTCGTGCACAATAACCTCAGGGCCTGCGGCAAGTCCCAGACCATGGACAGAACTTTGACCAAAGTGGCCGTGGGAGGCAGCAGCAGCGAAGACGACGCCATAGTGGCCGACGCCTCGTCTTTGGTGCACGGCGAGAATCCCGGCCTGGAGCCACACCACAAGGAGCTGGAGGCTCCGCTCATCCCTCAGCGGACTCACTCGCTTCTGTACCACCCTCAGAAGAAAGTGAAGACAGAGGGTATAGACAGCTACATGTCTCAGCTCACCGCTGAGGTGGAGGACAACCTTCAGTCCCCAAACAGAGACTCCCTCTACACTAGTATGCCAAATGTAAGAGACTCTCCTTATTCTGAGAGTAGCCCCGATGTAGAGGAGGACCTCTCTCCTTCTAAAAGGAGCGAAATGGAGGATGTTTATTACAAAAGCATGCCTAATCTTGGAGCTGGACACCAGCTTCAGGCGTACTACCAAATTAGCCGAGGCAACAGCGATGGTTATATTATTCCTATTAACAAAGAAGACTGCATCCCCGAAGGAGAGGTGAGAGAAGGACAGATGCAGCTGGTGACAAGTCTCTAAATGTATTTAAATCCAGTCACTCCCCAAAAACACATGAAAAGTGCTGGTGGTGGGAAGTATTAAACCGGAGCCTTGCATTCTCCCCGTGGTCCTCTACCCTTGTTTTTTTTTTCCACAGACAGTCTGCAGTGCATGGAGATTGTTCTGTGTCGGCTTTGAAATCGCTACGAAGCTGTGAACAGACTCTGTACATAACAAGCAGAATTACAAATACAGACAAGCCAACCGTGTATTTAAATGTGCTTCTGCTGTTGAACAACTTTAACTGAGGAGTTATAGGACAGAACTGTCCAATCCAATTCAGCAGTTTCTGAACAAAGGTTGTACATACACTCGCATTACCCTTATTAAATCCCATTTTGTATTATATACAAAAATCAAGCTCCAGGATCAGAACTGGAAATAAACTGATGTGATGTCTTTTTTGATGTGTTCCCGGTAAGACTATAATTATGAAAATTATAAAAGTTCTGGATCCTAGAAGTCACCCCTATTGTGGGGACGATTGGACCTTGAAACCACTAGCAATTAATCCCCAGGCCTTATATTTTCTGAATTGTACATTGAAGTGTTGTTAAGGATAATGGCAAAAAAAAAAAAAAAAACATTATATATAATATATATTTTGTTGTATTGCTAGTGTAAAATAAATTTCAAGGCAACCAGAAATATAGACATTTTAACTAAAATTTTAGTTTGAAAAAACTGGTGTAAAAGTTGCACACAGGTTATTCATTGTGTTACACCTCGTTCACTGGAGTATGTTTGAGCAAGATGATGAAAGAAATTGTAAAGAATAAGACCATATCATGTTCACTCCTTTCACTTGTGATCTGTGTTTTTCTTGTATATCCCAAATATCTTCTCCTAGAAAACAATTCCGAATTTGATATTGCCAAATTATGTTATTTTAGTATAGTGTCACTTGAACTCCCAAGTTCGACAAATAATGCCTTGCACAAATTTGGTGTTAATCAAAATCATAGTAATTTCCTCTCATGTGTGTTAGAGAATTGGGCATGAGGCATTTGACATCAACTTTTTTTGACATTAGCAAGATTTTCATTTCTCCCCGATATATTTCAGGTCTCTTGATTTGGCCTTTTATTTATATTAGGATATAAAACCTCATGAGAATTTTAAAATGGTGTACAAGTTTTTCTGCCAGCACCTGAATGCTATTCTTTGTTAATGTTTAAAGCCGTCATTTTAAGAAGATGTAAAGTTCAACACTTGCTTGACAATAAATAAATGTCAGATTTTTTGTCAAATGTTTCCAAGTTGTTTTATTAATGACTTCGTATTCTGTGATTTAATCACCTTAGGAATTAGGAAAGTGACACGAATTCAGTCAGGCTGCGCAGATTCATGATTTAACCCCCGAAACCCCAGGATTGAGTAAGTTCGCTAAGTGTACTCATCCACTACATTCACTCCGTGACATAAAACAGTTAATAAAATACTGTGTAACAATGCCAGTCTTAGGTGGAGTAAATTTCTTTGTATACCATGCTCAGTCTATGGTCTCATTCTGATTTGGAGAACACTCTTCCACAGGCTCGCTCAGCCTCGCTTTGAGGGAACAATCCCTATTTAGAAACAGATATAAGATTGCTGTTGTTGGCAGGATCATTTGTGATCCAAATAAATGAGGGATGAACCACAGTCTATTAATTTGCTGTATTTTATACAAAAAGTGTTTTGTAGGAATTTCCCACCATCAGCAAACTGTCTGTAACATTCAACTTCCTCTAATTGGGAAAAAAAAAAAAAAAATTACAAACATAAGATTTATACCTGGGACATATTTAAAGTATTTTTTAGGATTTTTTTTTTTTTTTTTTTTTTAAATATGGCAGTTGTTAGTGAAATTACAACGCAAGTAAATGTTTGTCATTTCAGGTTATGCACTTTAAAGAATGAAATAAATGCAATATTAGGTTGCTGGCTTAATAGGCTATAAAGTAATTGCACCTATAATGACCTATTATATCCTGGTTCCCATCCCTCTAAATATTTTATATTAGTGAATATTATCAATGTTGTTTTGCCAGCGTCCATTGTTAATGCATTGAATGTATCGCTTTTTTACTGCTTCAGCCATGTACATCACTATGGATAAGAGAGTAAAATGTAATGTAAAGTGTCGTGATTAACAAGGCTTAATGTACTGAGAAGAACAAGTGTAAAACCTTTATAGTTTTTGATGTACAGAATTAAAGACATACAACCCATGACCAATTGACTTGTTTCATTATTAGGGCATTAAATCTTTAAATATTGAGGCTGGTGTTATATTGCATAGCTAATTTACTCATGGGTGGTGTCACTGTACCATTATGTATCCTTTTCTAATAATGATTTTAAGGTGTATGGGTATGTCCATTGTCGTGAAAAAGTATTTGCCCCTCTCCTGATTTCCTCTACTTTTGTATGTTCGTCATACTACATGGTTTCAGATCCTTGTACAAAATGTTAAATCCAACAAGAAGAATATGACAGAACACAGTTTTTAAATGATCACTTCACTTACTGAAGGAAAACGGTTTCCCAACATTTATATAACCCATGTGAAAAAGTAATTGCATCCCCTAACCTTAACTGATTTTGCTACCTTTAGCAGCAACAACTGCAAACAAATCCTTCTGATAGTTAGAAGTCAATCAATCAATCAATCAATCAATCAATCAATCAATCTTTATTTATATAGCACTGTTTCAACCACAGGGTTTACAAAGTGCTTTACAGGCATTATAAAAAGTAGGTATCAGTTTTTCCCATCTCTGTGGCAAACTACTGGCCCACTCTGCTTTGTGGAGATGCTTTAAATCAGCCACAGTGGAGGGTTTTCAAGCATTAACTATCCATTTTTGGTCCTGCAACAGCATCTTAATGGGGTTCAAGTCAAGACTTCGATCAGGCCACTCCTTTCTTTTGAACCATTCAGAGGAGAACTTGCTCTTTTTGGATCGTTGTCCTGCTGCATCATCCAGTTGTGCTTGAGCTTCAGATAATGGACTGATGAGCAGGCATTCTCTTTCAGGATTTTCTGTTAGAAAGCAGCATTCATTGATTGTTCCATCAATTATGGCGAGTTGCCCAGGCCCAACAAGCAACAAAGGATCCCCAAACCATCACACTACCATCACCATATTTGACACTGCCATGATGTTCTTATGGTGGAATGCTGTGTCAGCTTTACGGCAGAAGTAACAGAACCCATGTCATCCACTTTTGACTGATCATGCTGCAGAACATTATCTCATTTGGCTTGGGGTCATCAAAGTGTTTTTTGGCAAATGTGAGATGAGCCTTTTTCTTCCCCTTAATTTGCATTGTTTTAGCCTTGCAACTCTACCATAAATATTATTCTTACACACTCCTTATAATGGTACACCCATGAATACTGACATCATCCGAGGAGAGTGAGGTGTGCAGTTCCTTAGCGCTTCCTTCCTGGAAGATTCATCATTATTCCAGGTTTTCTCCAGTTGGAGATAATGGCCTTCACTGTGGTTCATGGGAGCCCAAAAGCTGCAGAAATGGCTTTGTAACCCATTCCAGACCATCATTTTGATGCATTTCAGAATTTTTCCTATGCAGCATATTGAGTGGCTTGTTGAAATCTTTCGGCCTACTGCACAAAAGGGTGTGGCCAGTGCCACTCAGCAAAAATCAGGATCACCCCGAGTCCCTTTTCCACCAACATAGTTCCAAGGGTCATTCCAGTTCCTAAACCGGTTCGTGCACTTTCACACTGAAAACAAACTGGTGCCCATGCCGAAAAGCAGGTTCATAAACCGGAACCAAAAACGACCTCGTCTGAAACCCGGAACCTATAACGTGAAGCACTGAGGGGCAGAGCAAACCACAGAAACACTGTTTGCATCACGATCTTTAAACATTAGAGTTTAATCTGATTTTCTGACAACCTCTGAACTGGGTAAAGACACTGAATTGTCTTTGGATTAGAAAAGATCAATAACTTTTTCTGAGATGAAAAAGTGATGAGATCCTGCTGATCATCTTTTTGTATCCGCTTAAACAACTTCTAAGCCATTTGTATGCCATATGTAATATAACCATCTAAAAAATGCAGTTGTCAGACAAATACTCCAGTCCCTTAATTTAAAGGAATTATTACAAAATGAACGTGAAGTGAGGTTTGCTCATATGTGTACCATTTTGGATTATACAGAATTTTTTTCGATGACCTTGGCATTTTTTGGGCAGAATTTCGGATCGGCATACCCATATGTAAAAATATACTTTCAAGGTTAGTAGCAATGCTCGGAAACAACATTTGTTTGTTTTGTTCTGTCACGAGTCGGTTTGTAGTATGTTTGGTTCCAGCACCAAAGGGGCACTGGCACCGTTTCGATGGAAAAGAGGTAACAGTAAAAAAAAGTATGTCCTGTTTTGAACCAATACAGGATGCAATTAGTCCTGTATTTTCGTGCACGACCCCCCCGTGCACCAATTTCTTGTGCCACCCACCCAGATTGCCATCACAATGAAGCCATTGTGTCTACCCTGATCACTAAAATGTAAAAGATCTGCCTAGGCCCCTGACTGCACGTTGCTGAAAAGGTTTTATTTAAGTGATGTTTACATTCACCAGGGTTGGCAGTAATCAAGCTTGGGTGTATCTAGTGTAACTGACACCAATAACCAATTACATTTGGTTAATTAATTATCTTTTCTTACAGGGTCAATTGGATGACTTTTCTCATTCAATAAAAGAGATGGTCATTTAAAAACTGTACTTTGTGTTTTATCTGGGTGTCTTTGTTTTTTATATTAAATTTAGTTTGAAGACCTGACTCAATTACAGTAAATGTGATATAAATGCAAAAATAGAAGAAACCAGGAAGGCACAATTACTTTTTCATGGCACTGTAAATAAGTAATGAATTGCTTCACATGAAGGACAAATAAACATTTACAATGCATCCCAACTTTGTGTCCAAAACCAACCCAAATCATTCATCACAAAATATATCTAAATGGAAAAATGATAAAGAACACAGATAAAGCAATAAATAAAGAAAACATAGCTAAAGTTTTACTCCTTTTTTAATCTTCTTCTCACATGGCATCAAGCTGATGTTTAATCAAAAACGTGCTATTCCTTTAAACGAATGACATGATATCGGTAAAACATGTCAGTGCTCCATAACAGGGAATAAAAAAGACAATGGATTTAGATTTCATCTGGGCTAATGTGTTTCTTACTGCTAGTTTAATAGTTCAGATTTTTTACTTAATCCCGTTGGCCAATTAGTATATTACAGTAAAATTGTTCTATTAGATACTAGTGACGTAAGCACACATCAAATCTAATTCTAAAGATGCTCTGATATCTAAAAAAAAAACAAAATGTGCCACTGCTGGTTATGAAGCCAATTCACAGTACTTCAATTGCTTAACACTGAAGCAGTGCGCTAGTCAGCTAGCCACAGTGTTTATCAGTCCTTGAACCTGTGCAGTGTTACCGCCTGTTTCAATGCATCCGTAACTGCTCCTGTACGAAGGGAGAAAAAAATCACTAAACTTAAAGATAAAAGACCTGTTGCACTTGCTTCCATGATTGTGAAAACCTTTGAGTGCTTGATCCTGACGCACCTGATGTCCATCACAGACCAGCATCTAGACCCTCTTCAGTTCACCTAAAAAGCCACCAGGTCATTAGAAGACACTGTCAATATGGGGCTTCATTACATCCTGCAGTACCAAGACTCATCCAGGTATCGACAATCCTGTTTGTGGACTTCGTTTCAGCTTGACATACAACACCAAAAGTTCTACATTCCAAACCAGCTAAACACTGCCCCACCTGTTTTTCAGGGTGTCATAGACATAACACAACCTCAAACACACTGAAGTGGGAAAAGCACATCATTTGTATAGCTAAGAAGGCCCGTCAAATATTGTACTTTCTTCGATATTTGAAAAAATGTCGTCACACAGTCAATCATGCTTCAGTTTTACAGAGCCACAATCAAGATCATCCCTGAGGTACTCCATCATCATCTGGTTTGGAACAACTTCAACCCACTCCAAAAGCAAAGTACAATGGATAGCTTCAAAAGAAAGTCATCCTCCATGCCTCAAAAATCCCTACAAATCACAAAGGAGTGTGCAGGAAAAATTATTGCTGACTCTACCCATCCTGGTCACCACTTGTTCAAAAACAATACCAGCTAGTCAGAACCCAAACCTCCAAACACCTGAACAGCTTCTTTCCATCTTCTCTCAAAGTGAATCTGCCAGTCAGACCGTCGCTAAATCATCATATTGTATTGTACAAATTATGCACACCAAGCAGCACTGAATACTATGCCCATCCTATCTGCATTCAAATTGTACCGTGTTGGTTACCCTGTTGTACTTTGCATTTTAGTTATTATAGCTTACTGTGCAATATGCCTATTAATGTGTGAATTTTGTATTCAAGACCAGACAAACTAAAATAAATACCTAGTACATTTTTGTACTTGGCACTGGCTAGGGGGGTCAGGCATCCCTTTGTGGTTCTAACAGAACATAAAAACCTTGAATACATTAAAACGGCAAAGATTCACGGAACTTTCCTATTCAATTCTCAGAATTGCAGTAGTCTAATGTCAAGCATGCGATTCTCATATAATATCCTACCTCTGACTCAAGGATGCTTTTGTTTTTCATAATTAGCAAGTCAATTTAACAGCATTCTAGAGTCTGCAGTGAAATGTATGTAGTTAATGACTCTGAAACTTCTCCTGCTTCAATGTTAATATTCGCATAAGCAAAAACATATGTACCCAAACCTTGTTTTGTCATCTGACAAAAGTGTAAACATGAGATTCACAGAAACATCCTAAAAAGCTGCAATGTACTTGAAACGTGCATTTAGAATCAGAGACTTCGTCAACTATTTCTATTTCTAACTATTTATATCTTGGTTTTAAAAATTAAAAAAAATAAAGAAATGTTGGGAATAGAAAAAGGCCAGTCTACAGTATTTTTCTACAGAATGAACTTTAATTTATTTTTATGTGATACCCTTGATTAACTTTAAAAACTGCTTTTTAATGATAACCTCAATGTTCTACTTTGATGTTCTTACCAATCCTCTTTCAGTAAAAACTCAGGTGAATATGCCTTTTTATATATGATATCCTTACCCTTTTACTATCCAGGTTTAATTTTTCAAGGACATTGGCTAGAGTGATTGTTTAATTATGCAATATGGAACATATTGATACACAATATTTCATCCATCCTTTGAAATATGTTTCTCATATACTGTAATGCATAATTCAGAGTGATATGACTATCTGTTTAGCGGTATGCTTTTTCATTCATGATTAAAAAAGAACAGTTTTTGTTATTCCTAATGCTCAGACATTCAGTGAAACTGCAATGCAGGAGGACATAATAAAAAACAAATTAACTTAATCTCAAAGTAACAGTGCAATAAACACACAGCTGGAACATTTCAGTGAGAATTTAAAAATGCTGTTTATTTGTACATTAAGTATTAAGGTAAATTTTCAATTGTCAGAGTAACATGTAACAAAGTCACATAATATGTAGTTATGCTTATTGAATAAAAAGGTGGAGGAGGAGCCTAATTTGTCCTCCCAAAGTTGCATTAAAATTTTCATTATTTTTTACTACATGCCAATGAGACAGATAAGAGTGAGTCCAATATCAAGCAGAAACTCATAGCTGTGTAATTAGTTAATGCGTATATTTGTCACCAAAGATTGTAAGTTCGAAGGAAAAGCTGTTATACTTCTGAGCATGATTCTCACATTGATGTTCTTCCATCTGTAAGTGGCTGTATAACATGTTGTTATCAATGGTTCATTAAAGTGATAAACATATAGATAATTTACACTGCAATACACATTTAGATATTAGCACCTTTGCTTCAGACAAAAATATTGCACTGTTAACATATGCTTGTATGTGTCACATCATTGCCTCTGGGACCCCTGATCCATTGCCACCCCAGTTAACTGATAGATAGTCAGCACTTTAAGTTCAGCACCCAGGATAGCAGCTACCTATCAAAAATTTCACCCTCAGCTGTAGACCGATGGCCAAGCACTTCAGACCAAACCATGCCCTTAATTCCACCTACCTGGAAGGCACAAATTGCCCCATCCAGTTCCATTTTCCCAGTAGATTAGGGCAGATGATAAAGACAGATCTTGCAGAAAGACAGTGACAAGTGCAAGACTCCTTCCTGAACCATGGCTGTAACAATTCCAAACCCAAATGGAGCACCTAACTGGTATCTGCCTTAATTAACCTGTTCACTGCTCACTGCCATCTCCCCATAGCCCTGTTTGATGTCTCTTTCTCTTACCCAGATGAAATGGAATGAGTAGAGATTTGCAATGACTATTGTATCTCACCCAGTCCTGCCTGTATGTTTTAGAGCTCAATGCCAAATTCAGAACACCTAAACCTGCCTCCTACTTCCCCACTTCCTCAGGGCTTGGTAACCGGCCCATTGCACAATACATAGTCACCTTGACCAAGATGGCAATGTGTCCACAGCAAGTAGTGCTGGGACAGACCTCCTTTCTGGAGGACCATCGGAGCACCTATGAACTCAACACTGACAATGTCCAGGCATATTTCCACACTTTTGAATTTCTAGCCAGCAGCAAAGGATGGATCCCTGGGAATTAAAGCCATATTCTGGCCTTCTTTCTCAAGGGAGAAATACCGATTGCTCATGAGTTGCCAGCTGACAATGCAATATCCCCTCCTGAAACAGGAAATCTTGTGCCAATTATGGGTATCCCCTGTAAAAATGGTGCAGGTGTTCCACAAGAGGAGGTAATCCCCCAGCCAGTCACACTAGATGCATTTGGCCATTCTCCTAAGGACTACACAGAACTAGTAGGAGGAGCCTTGCCCTATGCACCTCAAATGGCCATAAGGTAGATGACAATCACTGCCCCCTGAGAACTAGTGGGGGTTACCAAGTGAGTGGATTCCACATGTCACAAGACTGACAGATGGACACAGCTGGGAACCCCTGGAGGGGCAGAGTGGCAGGATACTCTATGCATGCCTATCATCAGGGCAGTATTGGACTCCATTAGCATGGTCACCGTGGTCCACACTAAAACTTCAGGACACCCCACAGAGAGGACATTATCTCTCAAGTGTATGCCACTTTACATTTAGGGGTACAACGGGAATCTGGAATCTAAAGATCACCTATTTGGCATTTCCCTTCCTACCTAATCACTCATGTAAATACTCATTCATTTAACCTGAAGCATTTGTGTGGTATTGTTGTATTCTCTATGTACCTAACTAACACCGGTATTATTCAGACACAACTTACAGTTCATTATTCTTCACTGAGAATCTATTTCATATTTTTCCAAGGCATCGTTAAACTCTGGAGCAGCTGACAGCTTTATTGGGAATGTCCTAGTGAATGAACCACAAATCCCACTGCAACCTATCAGTCCTCCCTTACAAACTTGAGCATTGCATGATAGCCATTTAAGGATGTTCCACAAAGAGATCCTAAAACTTATCATCTCATCACCCAGGGACCCTGTACTTTTAGGACATCCTTAGCTGTCTTTAAATAAACTTACTTTCTGGGCAATCAGGAGAACTAAGCTCCTGGAACCCTGTGTGTTTTATTGCCTGCAGGAGTCTCCCAGTTCGATTTACCACTGCAGGAAGCCCAGGGGACAAGACACCACCTCCAATCTCCCCACAATACCTGTGCTACCAGGGTGCCATCAGGTAGTGCAGCAGTGTCCTCTCTTCTCCCACACGGACCATTATATTGCGCCATTGATTTGTTTCCAGTAGCTCGTCTTCCTAAAGAAAGAATTTTCCCTTTGATTTACCTAAAACTAACTCTATGTTGTATGTCAGGTCCATAAAACTCAAATCTTCAGATTCGTACTTAGTCTGTACAACCTGATAAGAATCTGTAAATAAGATGAATGAATAACAGCATTGTGACTATTAGGGAACACTATGAATATCTAGTAATGCCTTATGGCTTAGCTAACATCTTCTTGGTTTTCCCATCTTCTGTGACATACTCAATTTTTTTTGTGATCATTGCTTTGACGATATTCTGATAATTATTCAAATACTGAGCATAAACACCAGTTTCACATGCATCAGTTGCTACATTGTCTCTAAGAACATCAGCTCCCGGCAAAAGCAGAGAAATTTTCCATCTGTAGAAAGTCTCTTTGCTTGGCTACCTTTTTCCCCCGTCAAGGTTGAATGGATGTGAAGAATTATCATGCTATCAGTTCCTGGCCGAACCATAAGACTGCAAAGGAACTACAGTGCTTTCTGGGTTTTGCAAGCTACCTTTGTTTCATTTGAAATTTCAGTTCCGTGGCTGTTCCTCTCATCACATTGACTGAAGGTAAACCTAAAATGCTGTGATGGTCAGATAAGGCCGATAATGCATTCCACCTATTCAGGTCTTCCTTTTATAATACTCCCCTCCATCAACCAACCATTTCAACTCAGTCCTTCATCATGGAGGCGAATGGCTTGAAGATAGAAGTGGGAGCTGTCCTATCCAAATTATACAGCACTTCAAGAGGTATGCTTATGCATGTATGTCTCACAAGCTTTTACCTGCAGAGCAAAAGTAAGATGTGGGCAAGAGAGAAGCTCTCATAATCAAGCTGGCCTTTGAGGAGTGAAGACACTCGCTAGAGGGGGGTCAGACATCCCCTTGTGGGTGTAACAGATCACAAGAACCTAGATTATATTAAAATGAAACTGAACTCTAGTCAGGGAAGATAGACCATGTTTTTTGCCCAGTTGAACTTTATAACATCCAATCCATGCTGTTTGAATCCTCTTTCATGTCTGTTTACCCATTTACCTAGATATCATCCAAATTATACAAATCTCACCCCAGTGTTGTACCGTTGTACCTTTTCAGCCGGAACTCCTAGATGCTTCACCAAGCCCAACAATGAGAACCTGTTTCTCCAAATACACCTACAAAGAAGACATATGTTCCAGGAGCATGCAATTCCTCTAATGGATACATCTCACACTCAGTTCTTGACACCCAGGTGACTGAATTAATCTGCTGTAAGTTCTGGCAGTCTTCTTTCAAGGTCTCTTTTGAGGTTATGTCCTTTCCTGTCCACTTTCTGCACAGTCTAAATTCCCTCAGTCATTGGCTGCAGGTCTCTTACAGCCTGTATCCATTCCATCATCTTGAATCCTGCAGATGAGGATGGCTTCCAGGTCCTGATGGGCACCCTGACATTTGAGCCAGTTTGAGAATTCCTAACTTCCGTCCGCCATTCATCATATACACAGATGACATGAAAATCAGCCTTGGTATGACGTTTGCCAAAGAGTTTTATGGGGATGAACACCAGGCACTGCACCTAAGATGGAATCTCATCCCAGCTGAAACCTATACACTTCACTGAAGAAGGACACCATTGCCATCAGTTGGGAAGTCTCTGAATTCCATTTTTATCTATGATGTAGACAGTTCATGTTAGTGACTAATCAAGCCTATGTGTGGTCTCCGCCTTTCCAGCAGAGCCCTCCCAGAATCCACTGCCTAATTCATTATGTGTGACTGTATATTTGTGTCACGAGACTGGTTTCTAACAAATCCCACTCCTATGGGACAGCCACTCAAGACACCTTTGTTGCTATTTTTCCTCTGTACTCGGGCCCAGAACATATGGCCCGTACATTGTTACATCTTCACAGATAATTATTGCTCTTCAATGGACAAGTTCTAAAGCAGCCCCATCTTTTTATAATGTATTAATTTGAAGTTTTAAATAGTATTCTAGTTGATGTCATTGTGGATATTTGGAACAATTGCCTGAAACATACAGCTAACATCTATGAAATACAATATTGTATTTTTACAGAAAACATTCTGGATGATGACAAACATTAAAATAAATGTTTCAAAATGTAATGTGGTTTATGCCTAAATCCAGGATCAAAGAAAACTTGAAATGTGTATTTCAAGACATACCCTGTTGACTCAACAGATCATTCCACAATTTCAGATTAAATTTTTTATTCTGTTCTGTTTATTGGCCATGTAATTTCACAAAAGGAATTTTTAAACCAAAATTTACCTGTACTCAATTTCTTTAAACTTCTAGCTATTACAAATTAAAATTGGGTTGTCAAATTCAGACCTTACATATTCAGTTAGAAAACTTTTTCTGAGAGTCCCATCATGTAAGTACGTATATAACTTGCGAGATATGGTGATCGGGTGAAACTTATGTTCAAAGTCCATAAAATATGTTGGGAAATTGTAGATCGAGATTAAATACCTGTAATTAAATATAATTTGAAGAACAGTGTACATATCGTTGACCGAATAATTTGGTACAGGGTGGATTTATTTTAAAAGAAAAACAACAAAATTTGCTGTCATTGTCACCCAGCCAGCCTAAAGTATAAAATGTATTTTGAACTATTAGACTCTGTTCAATTCTATTCCTGAATGCTATAAACTCTTGGAAAGAGTTACTCTACCAGTCTTCTTTTATAAAAAAAAAAAAGGGGAAAAAAAATCAGATCAGAAAAGTGTGTAATCAGCATTAGTGAATCGTCTGAAGAGCTTCAATTAGGCATCAATTCTTGCCACAGCACCCTGCCCCTTTTTTTAAATTCAGAGCTGCTTATGACAAGGATATATTAAGTATGCCTTGAATGCTTTCATATCTACATCCATATTTCATGTTTTTAAATTTATACCTTCTGAAAAAAAAAAGAAAATCTTAGTATAAATACCTTTATGCTATATTTGATAAGCTCTTGCAAAAATCAGATATTTTGCTGTGTTAAACACATACTTCTAATCTAAAACAAATTTTTTGTAAGTTTTAAACAGTAGTTAGGTAGCAGTTTTACTCCACTTCATTCAGAATTATCCTGACCGGACGTGAAATCAAGGACATTTGACCATGCCCACATCAAAGTGGAAGAATCTTCCCAGTCAGTACTTCTGAATAGCTGCCACCCTTCAAAAAGATTCAAATATTCAGATGTACCTATTTGAACATATAAATGTTATATTAAGCCATATGATATTTTTGCCACTTTAGATGGATGGATCTGCTACTTTTTTAGGATATGCCATAACATTTTTGGCTATACTGTACAAGAGTGGAGTTAGCCTTGTTGTCCCACCTTCAAGCTGAGGTCAGTTCCTCCTTGCACCTGTTATCACTTACTTAATCACCTGCCATCGCGCTCATTCTTTTGCCATTGAACCGTCTTCTGCCTCTGTAACCTCGCACCGACCCTCCAATATCTAGCTTTCCCCCATTGCCCTGCCCTCCTAAGCTCCCTGTGGTACCTGTTCCACCGTTCTTGTGTCTAATCTTGGTTCTCCCCTGGTTCCTTGTTCCATGCGAACCAGAGTGAAGCCTTTCCCGTTGCTGCCTAACGACGTCTCCTCGAGTCCTCTGACTGCGTGAGTGGATGCATCTCCCAGCGTCAGCGTGACAAGGTTGTACTTAAACAATAGCCCTTTGAGTGCTTGTCACCCTGTGTAATTCTGATATTTACCATCCCTGGCCTGTTACTTGGCAGATATTTTTGTCCAAACCATTAATTACATAACATGTAACATTGAAATACAGTTAAAGTAGATTCTAGTGAGTCGTTCCATAATTGAGCAGTTTTTCTCTTAAAAGGGTCACTTTTTTCTGGTAATCAAAGTAACTAACACGGTTCAGAGATATACAGCGCACATATGTACCAGTCAATTTCAAGCTAATCTGGAATACTTTGAATGTCACACTTAAATCCAAATTGAAGGCCTTTTTAGTCTTTAAAATGTCCTTTTTGTAAATATATGAGGTTGTAAAGTACAATTATTAGGAGAAGAAAAATGAATCGCAGACAAGACTAGAATTTCCCAGCAAATTATCAAGACAACTGCAGAAACTAAGTGCTTATATATAGAATGAGATTCACATTGAATGCAATTTGTTTACTTGAGTTTGCCATGGTAACGTGGAAAACAGTTGAAATTTCCATTAGGTATTTTCTTTATTAGCAGCAATTTTGGGTTTGAATCAGTTGCCATTACAGGGAAGGATCTGCTCTTCTTGCCTTGTGTGTGGTCTTCTCAATGTCTATGAGCTTCAAAAACTCCCACGTGCATAGCAGGAAAGACTAACTCTTTGTCAAACATTGAGCTAGAAATAGGCCAGTAGCAGAGGGACTTTTCTGCTTTTCTGCTCCCTTTGTGGAGTGTACAGAGTGTGGCATTCTGAACAGCGTACAGGGAGACACTAAGATGGGCAAGTAACATTTTTATGTTGGCCTGAGCATTAGCATGTTAGTTAATTCCCATAAACTGCAAAATTACAAAAGAAAGATTATCGGGATTATGCAAACAGTACCTAAACAACAGTGAAGCAGCATTTTAAAAGCATGCCTAATAATATATTTTCCCTCTCTAGGCAGAGACAGTTGCTAGAACATTGCTGTGGTGTTTGGCACTTAATTAGCAGGGATATTTAAATGTCTATACTGTTTGAGACAGCCTAACAGTACATTATATCAGATATGGATAATTATTTATTAAATGTCACCAGTTACCTAGTACCCAACAGAGAAAAAGACTGACTATTTGGCAGGAAACACACATAATTAGTGTATAATTGCATTCGGTACTGGTGATTTGACTCTGAAATCACTTATTTGAGTGTGGGAATAAGAGAATACACTGGGGAAAACAGGACAAAAAAGTAATCCAACATTTAAAAAAAAAAATGATGTAGTGTGCAGTATCCGGTGAACATTCCCTTGTTCTCTTAAATGCTTGTTATTGACATTAGAGAGCAGTGTTTAATACAGTACCTCATGCTTAGAGAGAGCAGTGTTTAATACAGTACCTCATGCTTAGAGAGAGCAGTGTTTAATACAGTACCTCATGCTTAGAGAGCAGTGTTTAAAACAGTACCTCATGCTTAGAGAGCAGTG
>JAACJT020000028.1:8218481-8246764 GCA_009936485.2 Gymnarchus niloticus | reverse complement strand
TCATGCTTAGAGAGCAGTGTTTAAAACAGTACCTCATGCTTAGAGAGCAGTGTTTAATACAGTACCTCATGCTTAGACAGCAGTGTTTCAAACAGTACCTCATGCTTAGAGAACAGTGTTTAAAACAGTACCTCATGCTTAGAGAGCAGTGTTTAATACAGTACCTCATGCTTAGAGAGCAGTGTTTAATACAGTACCTCATGCTTAGAGAACAGTGTTTAATACTTTACCTCTTGAGAGCAGTGTTTGATACAGAGCTTCCTGAGAGAACAGTGTTTCGTACAGTACTGCATGCAAGAGCAATGTTTAGTACAGTACCTCACGAGAGAACAATGTTTAATACAGTATGATGTAGGTCCGCATCTTTGAATTTAGTGGCCACCAACTGGTCATTTACTGAATACCAACTACCAGTAACACATGCCATTCTCCAGACATGCCTATACAAAATCTGGTCATACATTACAAAAAGACAAGAATAACAAACTACTGGACATCTAATAGTAGTAAGTGCTTTTCCTTTGTGCAGGTCTGTTCTGTAATTGACCTGTTTCATAATTTTTGGAATTTTATTTGCATCAATAACAATGCCGACACACAATTTTGTGTTTAATAACATTTACTCTGTTGTTTTATGCCAGAAAGATGCCAACTGCGAGGAATTAGAAAGGCCTATTAACCTGTAACTTATAAAAGCTTCCGATATAAGGTTCATCCTCCAGAATAGAATAACTTGGAAGTGCTAAATACAACAACTTTACCAAAATTCTGTATCTGCGCTAGCTTTTCTGCTTCAGTACGAGCATGCGTATTTGTTCTGACACAAGATTTAAATTCAGCCCCACAGAGGTGAAACCCCAATTAGCCTCTTGCTCCAGCTGCTCTTTCAATAATCCCCACTAATAATTAAGGAATTACTGGATCCTGGATTTCAAATGAATTGGACGACTGTGACTGTGAGAGTAAATTATATCTAAGCAGGCCTTTGAACGGTCTGCTTAATACTGTCCCACTGAAGCTGGTAGTGTATCAGTAGTGCATGGTAAATGTACCTATATAGGATATTATTATATTGGTATTAAAAAAAAAGACTGTAGCAAATGTTACTGGAAGTCCATCTTATTGTCAATACCCTGTGTGATTTAGGTGAAACACATGGAAAAAAGCCTTTGTGTTTCTGGATATCTATGTGCACCTACAGATATCAAGGTTTAAACTAAACTGTTTGCAATGGGAGAGCTTCCTGCTACATAAGTTTTAATCCAGATTTTTAAAGTATATTAAGATCTAACTGGGTGCTTGTGCTGTACAGTTGTGAATTTTCATTTAAATTTTGATAATGTCAAGATGAACGCACAAAAATAACCTTTACACAACCTGATACAGCGGGTGAGAATTCCATTTCAGTTCCATGAAAAAACGCTCAAGAATTATTTATTACTTCTTAGGATTTTGCTGTTTTCTTAGAGGCAGGAAATTTTCCACGGTTAAACTAACAATTCAGTTAAACTTCATACGGCACCTTTCATGCCATAGCTGCTTGAAATTACACAAGGACATAAGTCTAAATGATCTGCTCTTACCCATCCATTCATCTGGCAACTGCCTACTAGTACCGGGTTACAGGCCGGGAGGTTGTCACGGCAGCATAGGGCATAAGGCAGGTGTACGCTCTGGATGGGATGGCAGTCCATTGCAGTGAACATACACTTGTACACCATGGCAATTTAGAGATGCTAATTAGGCCAACTGCACATGGTTGGACTGCCGGAGGAACCCGGTGTGTCATCGGGAGAACACGCTACCAACCATGCCGCCTGCTGGCTTTTACACTGCTTGTTTATTGCTGTACAATCTTTTGAAACATTTCTCGTGTAGCTAAGTTTCTTTGGATAAGTGCAAGTAATAAATGTATAAAATGCTTTGGGCAGATTTTGGAGGAGGTACTGGGATTATTTGGATAGAACTGTAGGTTTTAGAAAATCACTTTTTTTCCAGCAAAAGTTCATCGTAAGTCAACAATGTTGTATTTTTCTACATATTAATATTATCTGCAATATTAAAACTAAAATGATATATCATCTTTTCATGTAATTTTTGAATCATCCAAGAGTTATCTGTAAATTATGAATGCTGCCAGTCACACAGATTGTGGAAAATTGCCTTGTGGTAAGTTAAGTAGCCATTATCATAGAGAAATGGTAAGATGCTACCACACAGCCGGATTTTCTGTTTCAGCCATAATGCTCACAGGTGCAGCCCATTCCTATTCCTGTTATAAGCTGATGTTTCTCCTGTTAAGTGTCACCATTAAAACGAAACATTTGTAAAGTGGAGTGAAAGAACAAGGAAGAATTTCAGTTTACTTATTGGAAACTATTGTCTTCCTAATCTATGCCTTTATCTGCATAGTCATTATTATTTTTAATCTAAGGATTTAAATGCTATACTTCTGTCTTTAAAAATGAATATAAATTAGATTCCGTGTACGGATTTTGGAAAGGATTATTGGAACAAAGTTGGGCACTCTCCAGGGAGCAAGCATTACAAGAACGTTAAATGCTTAATAAAGTCTTAAGACCAATCCTTGTTTTATTACCTCTATATGTGGTGGATTCTGTTAGATATGAGTCATGTCAGCACTGGTATATATGGCCTTGTACAATGAAATGTGGAAAATTGGTGTTATTCTCGGAAATAATTCTGAATTCATGCTAAATTCGATCTACAAGTATATGAAAAACACACTGGGATAAATATTCTTACATTATTGATTTGTTCACAAATTATTCTTTTTATGTGGACCAATTGAATTTGACACTTCTGGTCAAAAAAATATATATATATATGTATTGTTGGTGCTATAGACTTAACACGTTCTCCCTCTCCTCAACAAACTCTCAGAACACCAAAAGGCATTTAAAGTTTAAACAAGTCTTTCTGAAGGCCATTCTTAAAATTTAGAACTGCATTTTGGGAGCTCTGTTGACTGATGTTTCTCTACATATTTTAAGTAAAACCTTCAAAAAAGAGAATATTTCATAACTTGTTTAATTTTTAACATTAGTCAGAAAAGCAGGACCAATACAGCTATTATTAGTCCCATAGTATAACATTTGGAGATAAAGTTTTGTGTTTTTATAAATGTTAAAAAGTTGATGCTTTTTCATGGTGCTAAATCTCAATATCAAATGTTTTCTGATTTTATTACTTGAATTATAAAATACTTTGTTGTTATTTTTCTATTGCGAGACAATAACCTGTTTCATATAAATGATTGTATTAACAAGTTCCAGTATTACAACCTTACCTGATATTCTAAAGAAATCATCTTGGGGGAAATCCCACCTTCATGAAAGACTCAGGCATTCCATTTCAAAATTAAAAAGTACCAAAACGGGGCTTAACCTTGAATGCAGGTATGTATTGCAACTGAATATTGATTTTGAATTACCTTGCTGGTGGCTAAGATGCAAGGTGATTTAGAAGAGGAGGACATGCAGTTAAAAATGTAACCATCTTGGAAGCATTGTGCACTTATCTTAGGATTCAGGGGAAATAATGTGGAAAGGAATGCAGTATTACTAATGCTGGCTAAAACAAATATTAACTGAAAAACTGTCAAATGTGCAGAGTTGTACATTTCTGTGCAGAATAATATTAAATTATTGTATTTTTATAGTATTCACTAGAACATATGGCACCATGACAGACTTGCAGTAGAAGTTCACAAAATACCTTCTCTAGCAGTAAAATCTGAACTATCAGGATCAGCTGTACAATAACCTTGGTATTCCTGTTTATGTAAAGAGCTAATTAGTAATATGAAAAGTGAAAACACTGCTTAATTTTCTTTGCTTATGAGTAATAATTTTATATTCCATTTTCATCATTTTGATATTGATAGATAAACAATATTTGGAGTAGATTGCCTGGTGGATGCTGGATCAAATCATAGTGGAAATACAATGTAACTCTAATCTTGTCACGCCTGGGACCCAGCCAGCCATGACCAGCCGATTCTGTTCTTCATCCCTTGAATATCAAAGTCAATTGCATGTCATCTAGCTACCCTTTAAATTACTGCAGTCTCTGCTCACCTCGTTAATTAGTCAAGTTTTGCTTCATTAAATAAGAATAGTTTTTGAAAAACAGCACCTTTAGTAAATACTGTTGGTATGACTTTTTCTGTTCTTTAAAATATGAGAGTCAACTACTGTGCTGTGCAGGTCATTGTTTTGGACCCTGGATGTAAAAACAATAGTTCAGTCTAAATCAGCTTATTTTCTTTTTGCACACACATAGCAATTGCCCTAATAATACTCTTCAGGTACTCGACAATATACAACTTCACCATCCATTTGGACAGTCCATGGGTCCCTTTCAAGGGGACTTATCTTACAACAAGTAACATGTTGTGATTGCCAAGTGCTATCCTGGTAAAGGCAGCTTGGGGAACTCTACTTTATCCTTTTTCTAAATTAGAACATTTATGGATAAAATGTATAGCGCCCTGGCACGACACCTCCAGGGTTGTGGGTTCGAGTCCCTTATGTTCTCGCAGGTCTCCGTCGAGAAATTTGGTTTCCTCTCATAACCTAAAGACGTACAGTTTATGTGAATTGTCTCAATAATATGTTGTTAAATTGTACTTAATATGTCTTTGCGTGCCTTTCAATGACCTGGCATTCAGTGCCAGATTTTCCTTGCCTCATGCACAGTGTTTCCTGCGGTAGGCTCCAGTTTCATCAGAACTTAAGGCATTTTGGAAAATAAATGAAGCAATGGAATTAATGGATTATTAGGAAGAGATTGAAAACAGAAATACATATGAATAAAATTAATCTATCCATCCATTTTCTGTAACCACATCTCCAGAATGGTTGCAGTTGTAGTGAGCATACAGACTGTGCCAGGAGGAACAAAAGGCACAAGACGCCCTGGGAAGTATTTAAGTGTGTCGAAAGCTACACACACATACACACATAAACACCAGTTCACCTAAACTACTTTAGGGAGAGATGAAAGTAGCCAGGGGAAAGTTAGACAAACTTCATCCACACAAGAACACATATAAATACAATCGCTAATATTTTACAGTTAGAATATTCTAATTATGTGCATTTGTAAGACGTTACTGGCAAATGTCATCCAACATATTAACCAAGGGGAGCGAATACGGAAAAAAAAGACATATAGTTTACATGGACCGGGAGGAAGCAATTAAAGGAATTTTTGTTTTGCAATTTGTGAAGTAAGGAAATGTGGTTTTGATATTTTGTGAGTTTTGGCATGCTCGGTTCTATTTGATCTGATAATTTATGCTTGACGTGAAATCTAGTTCTTGTGATTCTCTTTGATCACGTACGCAAGGTCGTTGCCAACAGTTTGTTTGTCTGACAAATGGCACATTGACAAAATGGAAAAGGAAGCAGTTTTGTTCCCACAGACCCCCAGTTTTTAATACAAACGTGATGTTGTTCATGTGGTAGGGCCACGCGTCCACTGTCTTAAATGAAAAGATGAGGGAAATTAAGTCATACTGCTATGGAGTTAAATGGTAGATTTTGTGGAATTTAACAATACACGAGACTCTGCGGTTTTATTATTAATTTATTTTGTGATGAAACATAATGCTCCAAAGGGCAGTGTGTGGTTTATTTGTTTTAAATATAATTATGAGCTTTATGAAATTGTAACAAATTATAAGCCAATAGTGCATGATTCTTTGCGAGCATGCACATGTACTTTGTAATGGATAAATTCAATGAATGGATGAGTAAAAGATACTTTTGCTCAATTTCATAGCCTTTACAGATTTATGTCCTTTAATGAAAAAGTACTACATGAAATTTCGATTTTGTGTAACAACATTGCAGTGATCAGAGGGGGCCACGCCCCCCTGATTGCCCAATCCTCATTGCCTGAACCTATGGCCCTCCTTAACTGGGGCCTGCATTCCACCCAGGGTTTGTGGAGCCCCCATTGGGGCTGGTCAGCCATCAGCAGCTTCATTGCACAAAGAAGAAGGAGCAAGTCAGAAACGGGACGGAAGACAACTTTGGGCCCACACAGGACAACCCACTGAAGCAGGCTGGCCATTGGCATGGACAAGGGAGACCACTGCCTGTCAAGGGGAACGACCATCTCCCATCTACCATGCAGCACTGCTCAGTCCCACCCTGATGTCCACCTACCCTGTACGTGGTGTTTGTGCTGCTGTGATATTTAATAAACGCAACTCCCTCTGGGAGTTGTGCTGCAGGACTGCTGGTCTGTGTCCGTCCCATGATCATATATAAACATAACTTCCCATATGTAAGAGGCAAAATACACAAAAGCTGAAAAGTATCAAATCCTTAATGAACGCTACTTTTGGTTGTGGAATTGCTATGTTAATGTTATACATATTTATACATTTATTTACACATACATGCACATTCCTCTGAACATTACACAAAACAAATTAAAAATGTATTATTAATTTGCTAAGTCAGCATTAATGACTGCTCTCACACCCTCCAAGCCCGTGGATCTCAGTTGTAGCTGAAAATGAGAATATTTCTGTTGAGCAATTTTAGTTTTTAACTCCTGGTGCACAGAATTATTTGTGTTAAAAGTCTCGAGTCAGCATTTATGTATTACGCTTCTCCACAGCATGTCGCTTATAACATTCCAAACTGAAATATGCTGTGAAGAAGCAAGTCTACAGAATGTTGGCGACATAGGTATATTGAGTGTTACACCAACCCATCTGCTAGTCTTCAGGTTTGGAAGACAACACAAACATTTCAAAACTATTGCACTACAAGGAAATGTCTCCAAAGCTGATGACAATCTGGGGGAAATGAAGGCAAGGAACTGAAGTTAAAAAGAAACTTGATGATCAGGAGTTACTCAAGAGTGCAAGGAAGAGAACCCAGGAAAAAATATTAAATAAAAGGGACTACAGAACAAGGTGTGCAAAAAAAATAAAATAAAAAATTACAAACAGAATAATTACAGTATTTGTGTATTTGAGTCTATCTATGGAAGAAAAACAAAACAGAGTCATGTGACTACTGGGAAGTAGAATGCATCAGATTATTTGGGATCCTTGTTATTGACACCGAGACACAAGCTGGCATCAGACATGAATATAATACCATCATACAATACCATCATTTTTCTAAATATTTTTGTACATTTACAACTAAAATGTATTTATAGAGATGACTGACATGAGAGGATACTCTGAGGCATACAAGCAATGTTAACTGATGACTGGTATTAATGCTGACTCATAGTATAACTGGGGATGTTTAGGAATTGCTCATAGTACCATTTTTTCCATTTATAAGCAGGACTGAACTTGGTTTCCCTAAGTTAATATTAAATATTCAATTTTTATAAGTTACTTTTTTTTGCTGTAAGAAAGCAGTTGGACTCACATTGCACACAGGCGTTTTGGGAAGGTGGGTCAATCCAAGTCCCAGACAGGATTTGTGGGACTTTCTGTGACGACGGCCTGGACAGAAGTTTGCATTTTCCATAAAACTGGAATGAGCAGTCTGAATTCGTAGGGGAGCATGGGTACCATAATCTTGAAGGACAGTTCCAACACCTAGTGCCACACTGCCTTCATGCTGCGCTGACAGAACTCTGTTCCTGAATTAAGAAGTATGATTACACAGTTAAAGAACACCCACTGTGAATCAAATAGTTTCCTCGACAATTCACATAGTACTTTCTAGGCTTTCGGTTGATTCATCTTACAATAGTTGATCCCTGCAATGCATGGTTTCTGTTGCTTTTTCTAGTAATACAAGGAAATGTAATATTAATTTGTATTTCAATAATGAAATAATGCTTTGGATTATTTAGTAATGGATTAAGGTGGTTCTGCCTGATTGATTTGTTTCACTTTTCTTTCTACATGATCCTGCTCTGTTGCTTATTTCCTGCATTAGGCAGCATGTCAGAGATGAAAGAATATGTATTACATTTCAATATGTTTTGAGGATACAAACGGAAAAAATAAATAAATAAATAAAGATGTTATACAAGCCATATCTATAGCTGGGAAAGCCAAGAAATTTGTAATACATTTTAATTGCAGTGCTATAAGCTGAAGGTAGCATAGTCACTCAATGGGTAGTGCTGTTGCCTCGCACCTTCAGGAGTAGGGTTTGAATCTGACCTTTGTTTCTAGGACTTGTACAGGTTTCCCCCTGCAGTCCAAAGACATGCAGCTATGTTAATCAGCATATTTAAACTGCCCACAGTTTACGTGTGTGTTACATGTATGTGCACTTCAATGGTCTGGACTCCCCTCCAAGGTGTGGCCAATGCTAACTGGAATAAGCTGTTAGAAGATGGATAGTACAAACTGATAATACTACAAGGAGCTTTATCTTTTACACAGTATCAACGCATATAGTTGGGGGCATGGTGGCTCACTGGTTAGCACTGTCTCCTTGCCTAGCCAGGGTTGGTAGTTCAAGTCCTACCTCCTCTCTGTGTGGGTGGAATTCGCATGTTCTCCCCATGCTTTGTGGATTTCCTCTGGGTACTCCAGTTTCCTCCCAAAGACATGGGTTGTAGGCTACTGTAGTGTGTGACTCCCCCCCCCCCCATAACCTGGCATGCCATCCAGATCATTTGTTTCCTTGTGGGATAGGCTCCACCCCCCCCAATACAGAATAGCATAAATCAGATTGGAAAATAACTGACTGGATGGATCAATGCATAAACCCAGAAATCATGACATCCCAAAGCTTAGTGCAAGTAATGACACATTTTGTTAATTCAAGCTTTGAAAACTGACATGGATTAAACATGGTTGGAAAGGAATGCATTGGATTTGATTAGAAAACAACTTTGTCATATATGAGCACTATATATAAAAGGGATATTCTGTACAACAGGCCATCCATACATCCATGGCTTTTCCAGTATAGGGTCATGAGGTAAAGCACAGGGTATGAGGTAAATGAAAACCCCACACAATTTAATATCCTGATCAAGTGTACAGTGAAGTAGGTATTGAAGGAACAACAATTGTCCCGTAATACAGATATAATGATTTGTGCAACATTTTAAATCTTGTTAATGCATATGTACCTCATCTGGTCACCCAATAGGTATATAACAGCTACAAAACAAGGAATCCTGCAATATTAAACCCTTATTAACAACAGAAGAATATACAAGTAAATTATATTTCACTCTTAAGATTAATGCTTTTTGCAGCCAAGACAACTGTGGAGACCCTGCGATTTATGCATTGCTGTTAGCCGCTAATGTTAAATTATTAGTTTTAATTGCAAATAAGGTAGCATGAGCTTTTCTGGCTGAGTGTGAGGACATAGTGATTTAAGAAATTTTGATCCATTTGTTCTGGCTCGGTACAGCTGGTAAGGGAGTACTGAATATAAATGTTCAGAAAATCACTGCAGTCATTGGGTTTATGTTAGGTAAGGCTGTTCTCTTTAATGTTGTCTGTAGAAAAATCTTTACTTAAGATTGACATTGAACAAGCAGACATTGAATTACGCACGCTGCACATACGGAAATTTGTCAGTTACAGTCAGATTGGCTGATAAATAATGACTAGATCAGGATTAGTTCCAGTCATGCATTACACAGAACAAAACAGGAGTGATGTATCAGAATTTTTCTCTACTCATTATGATTATATTTAATTACTTTATAGCGTCAGCAGAATCATATTTGCTGTCCGAGTTGTGATTCCAGCACATCAAGAACAAACAAACAGTTTGGTTATTTAGGACATTTATTTATTTGTAACTTGCTTCACTTGACATTTTAATAATCTAAGTGCCATCACTAGCCAAGCACATGTATGGAGGAGTGTAGAATATGACATATATGTCCATGTATGAGTAGCTTGGGAAGATATTCTTAAAGAGTCACAGGATGTTGATTTCAATTTTATTTTCTGCTAGCTTTTTCATTTGGTATGATCCTTTATACAGTGTGTCTGTCAGGTCCCTCTCTCGCCCAGCCTCGTGAGAATGCCCTCCCTCCAGCTGCAGCTCATAAACATCACCGCATATAAACGCAAGCAGGCTGGGGAGGCATTGTGAAGTACCGTATCGTTGTAGAGAGATACCGAGCGCTACGTATTCCCTGATTATTCGCCTTGTTTCCGTTCAGATTCCCGTTCCCGTGACTCCTCGTGCTATCCTGACCTGTTCCCGCCTCCCACTCCATCCTGTTCTCCTCAGATACTTACTTGCCTGCTTCTCCTTCCCCAGGACTGATTCTATGGTTCACCGACCCTCGCTGCTGGCTTCAGACCCCGTTTTTGGCTTGACCCCTTTGGATTTCAATTCAGGCTTTTACGCCTTTGATAAAGAGCGTGTTCTGCATTTGGGTCCTTCCTGTCCCCCTTTGTCCTGGAACGCGACAGTATCATTCTTACCTGATTATGGGGATACATTATATACATGTATATGAAACACACTCACTTTTTTGAACTTAGAAACACATACTAGAATATTTCTCGAATCCAGGACTATATTGACAGACCTGACACTAGTCATAAGGCACAAGTAAATAGATCTTGGATATCCTTGGGCTACGTTTTAGATGTCCCCAGATTAAGCAAATCTGACAATAGAATGGGTATCAGCTAAAGTATGTCACACAGATAAAGTACACCTGTGAAGCATATTTAGGATCACCATTATTTTTATCTTTTGGGGAATCCGTTCCACTGCAATGGAAGAAAAACATTTTCCTAACATTAATATATTGTCCCTAATATTAGCTGGTAAAGACAAATTAGTTCTTTTTTTAATTTTAGCCCACCAAAAGCTGCCATCAGAAAATATTACTGTCCGAGCAGATCACAAATAGACTGCGAGGACTGTTGGGTTTGTACCTGGCATTAGTAGATTAGTTAGCAGTTAGAGGTTTTAAAGTTTCACCACATAGTTTTTGCATAGGAAACAAAACAAAATAAATACTAGATATTAGTAGATTATACAGTATATGAATACCACCGTTTAACTACCATTTTAGTGACCATTTGCAAGATGGATTCATGCTTGCACTGAAGAATCATGACATAAGATTTTTTTTGCAAGATTTTCAAACTCTTATGATGACAGAGCCACATTTAGCAAATGGGAACATCTTAAAACCACATATTTTGTGTCTTAACAGATTATATGTAAGTGACCTATGCCAATGGTCCTTCTCACCTATTTCCGAGGTTTTCAAAGCAAAACAACAGTGTTACAATAGCAGGAATTTGCAACGATTTCAGGTTGAAAATGCTACGTAAATGGCAAATGCATTCATCACTCCTTGAAACTTTCAGTTCTGACAGTACATTACTGAGTTTTTGCTTTTTTTTTTTTTTTAAATGCACCATAGAAGTCCTTTCTTCTTACCTTTTACGTAGTTGGTATTCATATACCATGCAAACCGCTGCAGATGCAAGAACATCTTTCCTTCAAGGAGAGAACAGAAGCCCATGCCTGTAGCAGGTTGATTAAATGCATGGGCCACAGGACAGCTTTACAATGCGGAATGAAGTTATGACTCAGTTCCATTCCAAGAGTGAGTTAATATACATTTTCAAAATAGGTACATTATGTAAATAAGGAACAACAAAACACTCTTTAAAAATAAATCAAGTTTGTACATAAAGGGGAAGATGGGCTTCTTATGAAAGTTGGCATTTTTGGGAAAGCCAACCAAAAGGAGGAAGTTTAATACTTAGAAATGGATCTTTAATCCGTTCAAATTCTTTAATACTTCTATATTTGTGAAGTTGATTCGGAGGCAGAGTAAATTAATTATTAGGGGCAAGTGTGGATGAACTTGGTATGAGATGTCCTTGTAACCCCGGGTGAGTCTTGAAGTGAAATAGAACCTTAAGTCTCTAAGGACTGTGGGAATTGAGCTACATGCACTCAGGATTGGTTCTAGAGGTGCTCAAACCGCTAAGCTCGGGCAGGGCAGCCAAAAAATGAAGCCTCCATATGGACACAGACTGGCTCCACATCATTAAATTTCTGCTGAGGCTAGAACTGAAATTTTAAGATATTGTAATCCCTGGAAGAATTACAGGGCTGTTTCAAAACCTTTCATCTTTAAGTCAAGACTGCACTTGTTTCTGTTATACATGCAAGATAAATTCATGAAACATGCCAAATTATATTAAACACTAAGACGGTTTTAAGCAAAGTGTGGCAAGAATATTACACACACACAGATCATGTCCTGTTCGAGTATTCTAAGATCCTAGTGTTGCATTTCAACTATATTATTCGGTTGCCTTTTATCATTTCGAATAAACAATGTATTAGTAGAAATGGATTTCAAGTCACTGGCAATTTTTATGTTAATCAATGACCACTAAAAAAAAAACATATTAATTGTGGACAATTAATTTAAACAATTTGTCATGAATACACGGTCTGGAGCCAGATGAGAGCCAGGTTCTTTATTCGTAGTAAGAGGACAGGCAGGGTCAAAACCAGAATTGCAGAAATTTCCAAAAGTCAAAGGGATATCCAATAACATAGTCAAGGTCACAGGCAACAGATGTCAAAAATCCAGAAATAGGAAGTCAGCACGACAGTCAAATTCAAGATGAGGGCAAGAACTATCAGCAATCATATAGCGGAAGACCTGCTCAGTAATGACAGAATCACACAATGCCTCACTGTGAGGCAAGCGACCTTCAGCTTATTTAAGGGTTGCTCAGTGGTACACGGCTGACGTCAATATTCCGGTGATGCTGAACGAGGGTAAGCTGGGCGTGGTTGGCTTGGTGTGGGCGTGGCAATTATTCTAGTCACTTTCACTTTTCAGATATCGATAGACTTGACAGTTTTACTCTGAATGGAATGTCAATACAGAAGTTTTTCTTGGTGAACCAAAAAAAAAATATATATAAAACTCGTATGAATAATTCTACGCCTGCAACAATACTACTTGTGTTAAACTCCTATGGACATTATTGAGATTATCTGAGAGAAGTTATAGTGCAAGTTCTCGTCTTTTCTAGATGGACTGAGAACACTGCTAAGAGTTCTACTGAGAACATTGCAAGGTGACGGAAAAGACTTGGAAATTGCCATCATGTGCTGAACTGTAATGTTGTATAACAGAAAATTAATATGAGTGTGGGGAGTTACTCATCTTATGGGGTTAATTTTGTGGGAGAACGTGTCACTATGTTCTTCAGTAGTTAGAAACAAATTATTATTTAGAAGAGACTACTGCCACCAGTTGCTGGTATAAAAGGTCAAACAAGACTCAGCAGAACAAGACGGCCATGTCAATAATGTGCATTTCATTTGGCATAGTTTATTTTCGCGATGCAGTTCATGATTCATTCATTTTATTCATTTTGCTTACCGACTTATGGCTGGCCAGCATCCTATCTGCATCTCCGAACCAGTGTATTAAAAAAAAAATAGCAAATTTGACTCCAAGCACAGGATAAAGAGCGGCTTCTGACTTTACTTGAGCCAAAACGCTTCGACTGGTTTGGTATTTGATTGGCACATACTTTCCTATAGAAGGTGCTGAAAAAGTCTGAGTTGGTTCATACAGCCAACCAGAAAGATGCACTGAGAACAAAACAATTCATAGCTGAAAATTTTAGGCACCGTCTTCAAATTATCCATCCATATGCATCCGTTTTCCAGTAACCCATTAACAGGAAAATACATTTTGAATGGTAACAATGAACACTTTAATGATTTATACCATTTTTCGTTTTTGTATATTTCCCTAATAATGAGTAACAGATCTTATCTGTGCAATGTTAATATTTCTTATAATGAGTACATCAAAAATTCTCTGGCTGCTGCTGTGACATTTATCTAGCTATCTTTAACAATAAAGTGGGAGCTGAGTTCTTGGTTAAAAGTCATCCTAGGTTCCTATCTTTAGCTATATTCAAGAGCTTTCAGAAAAGACTGAATAAACAATACTGCAGGTACAATTGAGATTCCTTTTTCAGAGCGGCTTGTGCTCACATTCATGCATCGGGTGAGCAGTTCAGCACACTGGGAGTGGTCTGGAACTGTGTTGCTGCTTCTCTGCATCGAGAGAGAGGCCGAGTGAAGTAATTTGGGCACCCATTAGGAGGGTCCCCTTGGAGGATTTTTCAGACACATACCACTCAATGGAGACAAGGGATTGCATCTCTCAGCTGGCCTAGTAGCCCTCTGGAATCCCACTGGAGGAGCTGCAATCCACTGCCAGGAAAAAGGAGGTCTGGAATGGCCTACTGAAAATGCTTGAAAATGCTTCCATACAGACCCTAAACAAAATAAGAGCCACAGTAAGTGGATGGATGAATAAAAATAAAAACTTCAAAAGTTTGGCGTGTCATTTTGCCTCTGTGGACATCTAAAAAAACTGCATTTTAGGAACATTGGAGTTGCTCATATTGAAAGCAATGTAAAATTACTGAATCAAAATGGACATTTATCACATAGCTTATATAGTTTTTTTATTTATGAAATGTGACATTGTATTGCTAACACTTTTAGACGTGAGGGACAGAAAATGCAGATTCTTAGTAACTAGGTTTTTAACTCAGATACCATAGCAAACAAAAGGCCTAAAAATGGAATTAAAGTAAGGGATTATGTGGCTTTGACTATGCACTTCCTTGATTTGAATCAGAATGTTCCATTACAAATCAGAGTCTTTATGGCCATTCACTTCACTACTCAGGGTGAGAGAACACAAGGGAAGATGCGGTTACTTCGGATTGAAATTCAGCTTATTTACATTATAAATGCCTGTGAAAATCACTTCATCTGCCAGTGCATTGTTCTGGAAAAAAAAAAAAAAATCTACTCTATGCTTGAAAAACATCTATATTGTTATATTTTATTTTGTGAACTGGGTAATTATACTCAGGCACAAATTAGCAGAAAATTGGTCAAGATTATATGAAAGGCATCTGAAATAAATCCAGTGATTAACTGATGGCTGTTGATGTTTGAGAAGTCAGTAAAAGCTATTGATCAGGAGGTCACCATCTAACACAACACATCTGGGACACATTTGGAGAAAAGGCCTCAGATGTCAGTAGCCAGATATCATAAGTCAAAACTTTCAAAATATTTACCACACTCAGTGTGGATAAGAAATTCATTATTCACCTAATAGAGATATCTTGTACCTTATCTGTCACACAACATTATATTATCTGTATTGTGGTTACTTCATTTACATCGAGTTGCTATTATTATGTTTCTTATAAAGATGTATGTAATCAAGTTACAATTTTCAGATCTCTTTACATAGCAAAGATAGTAGCAGAATTTCTCAATACATCATACAATTTTCTTTTTTTTTTAAATAAAAAAAGAGTGAATGCTGGTGAGGTCAATGCAAAATGTGCAAGTCGTGAACAGTATTTCAGCATTTTTTTATGTTCTCAAGTTCAAAGTCTATGTCACTCGTGTCAGTTATACGGTTTTCGCCCCACTGCCATTGGACCCCTGGGTACAGGCTGAAAATGTGTTCATCTTAACAACACAGTGTCACTCAATTGATTCTATTAGAAGGCCTTCAGGGTCATACATGCTGACACGGACTGGCGCTGTGGCATGAATCCCATTGCCTCTGCTTACTGATAGGATTCTCTGAGGATAGTCTCATCACAAAGCCTGCATGATATTAAACACAGAAGCTGGTTATATATGGGTAACGCTGATTTGCAGGCTGAAGCCTTGTGACTTTTAACTAACAGCCGGTTCCCAGATGGCACGATGCATTAATAATCTATCCATCCATCCATCCATCCATTTTCTGTAACCCCTTCTTCAGCACAGGGTCATGGAGAGCCTGGAGTCTATTCCAGGAAATAGAGAGCACAAAACAAGGTACCGCTTGGAAGGAATGCCAGCTCACTGCTGGCCAAATATATATAAAAACTTGTATTTAACTACTATGAAAAATGAGTACAAATTGCAAAGGAAAAATACCAATACACTGTTTAAGATTCTGTTGATACAGTTCAAAATTAATATAACCTCTAATCCAACATACCTTCATCATTTTTTTTAATCATGCATTTTCAAGTTTAGCAGAAGAAATGATATCATAAGATAGCACCCCAAGTGGTAGCTGCAGTACTGTAGCATCTCATTTGTTTGTTTTTCTTTGTTGATTTCACACACAGCGACACAATTCAGGATTGAGTCCCAACATGTTGGGAGCGTAATACCACGACTTTCCACCAGAAATTCTAAGTATTCCAGTGAAAACTCTACAAGAAAATCTCATGAGCCAACATCAATAATCTTCCTGCAATATGGAGATGTGGATTGCGGTCCCACTCTTTGTCTGGAACCCAGAAAAGAAGGAATATGTTTCTAATCTTAATTAAAGATATTGCAACAATGTGTCTTACCGAACACACGTTGTTTTCTTAAGTGGGAGAGTTGCATTATCAACTGTAAGCCTATCTAGTCTCCTGATAAACTTAGGTTTGTAATAATAGTCAGGTTGTACATCCACCCTATGCCACAAAATCTGACTCACCGTATTATGAAGGGGTGACTGAAACAGCCAGAACCTCCAGTTATTGTGACAGGAGACATCAACCATACCAGCCAGAGTGTTAAGTGTAAGCCACTGATACATATAAGCAAGAGAAAGGCCCCACTGGGAGAGGAAAACCCTGGATCTCTGCAACAGCACCATCAATGACCCATGGCAGGCAATCATTCATGGCCCACTAAGAAACTCCTATCATTCCTTTATCTATCTCATCCCCTCATACAGACAGAGGCTTAAAGCAGCAAAGCCTGAAGGAAAATCAGGAATAATATGGCCTATTGAAGCTGTAGAAGCTCTGAGGGACTGTATCGGTTCCGCTGCCTGGAACATTTTCATAACCGCTGCTGGGAATCGGGATGATTATGCTGATCCAGTCACCACTAACATCAGTTTTGTGAGGACACCCTAGATCCCAAAAAAATACTGGTACCATTTACAAGTACAACAACAACAACAAACCCGGGTTCGTGGCTGAGTTGGCAAAACTAGGCTTCACTATGCAAGATACCAATTGGAGCGTTGACTAGAGAATGTACGAGAAGGACCAAGAATGCGATCAACAAGGCAGTAAAGGATGCCAAATGCCAGTAGACAGACAAATTAGAGAGGGGATGCTTTTCCTCAAATGACTGCTACTCCATCTGGAGGGAATTTCTGACCATTTAATGTTAGGCCCACACCCACAAAAGCTGAAGCAGACCCCTTACTGCCAAACCAGTTCAGCTTTTCCTTTCAAAAATGAGACCCTGCTGTCTCTCCCATATTCCATCTAGCCTAGTCAAAATCATCTGTGATACTTTGTCGGCCGCCCCCTTCTTCTCTGCCACTTCTCCCTCGCCTGCCCCTTCATCATGACTGAACAACAGGTCAGCTGTATATTCAGGAAACAGCAGATTAGAAATGCCTAGTCACAATCACCCGTGATACTTTGTCTGCCTTCCCCTTTCTCCTCTGCCACTTCTCTCTTCCCTGCCCCTTCATCACCACTGGACAAGAGGTCAGCTGTATCTTCAGGAAACCGTAGATTAGGAATGCAGCTGGTCTTGATTGCATCTTACTCAGGCACGATCAGTCGATCGTCTCTCCCCCACATTTGCTGACCACTTCAACTGGTGCCTGAGTCAGTGCATGGTACCTGCGTGCTTCAAGACCTTTGTCATTGTTCCAGTGCCTGAACACAAATTCTTGCTTTCAGTTTCCTGATTGCGATTCCTGGTTTACAATTCTCATTTTGCCATTTTGTACCGTCACTTTTGTATATATCGCCTTGTGTGTAGTTGTTGTCCGGTGTGTCACGAGTGACCGCCATTTTTGTTTAATTTGCCTCTGTTTCTGGTTAGTCAGTGAATAAGTACCAAATATTTTTGTTCGCTTTTTGTTTTTTTGGTCAGGGATGACAGCAGCAAATTGTGTTTGCATATCTGCAAATAATAAACTCTTCATCGATTCACCAAAACTGATCACATCTACACAATACCAGAGGGAGTGAAACTGAACAGCATTAGTGAGACAAAAAAAATTGTAAGACTAGGACTGAATGATGCTGTTTAAGTGTTAGAGAAAGCTCCATGCAGCAGTTATGATGGAGTTCAGACAACTTCTTGCAATCTGTTCCAAACACGCACACACCAGGGGGACACGGTTTGTGAGTTCCCAGATAAGTCTTAAGTCAAGCCATCACTTGGAAGAAAATATGTGCTGGTTAAGGTATTAACCAAATATGAGAGCCAACAGCTGTTGAATATCTTTGTACGGCTGGTAATTGACGTCATCCTAAACCTGTCTTTTGTCTGACTATGTACAGTATTTTATTTCGTCTTTTGGTGGGAGAGACTTGACTTGTAACCCAAAAAGTCACAAATTTATGAAACACTTGGTGGAGCTGTGAGTTGCTTGTACTTTACCATAGATGCTTCAGAAAAATAGCTTGGTAGTGAATAAATAGGAAATATACCACACATAATAAATTATGTATGTATGCATGCATGTACATCAATTTCAGGGAGCAGCACTGTGACCTCACACCTGCAGGCTTCTAGATTCGAACCCTGTCCCCGTCTCTGTAAGCACGGAGCGAGCATGTACTCCCCATATTCATACGAGTTTAATCAGGGTACTCCAGTTTCCTACCCCCGTCCCAAAAACATGCAGCTAGGTGGATGGATTTAATTGCCCAAAGCGTGTGAGTTTTTCCTAAAAACAGGCCCAGGATCCCATCTAGGATGTCCCCTGCTGTTTTTCAGTCCCCCAGGACTCACCAGGATACTGCTTTGTATGACAAAACAGAAAACGGATGGGATGAATAATCAGTACTGATTCATTAATTAGCAATAAGTAGGCTGTATATGATTTGAATATGGTAATACGTATTTATTACCGTATGCATACGTAGAGTGCATGCTCTTTCTGTATGTACCTGGTCCACATATTCCTCAGGTGCCTAAACTGTTGTTTTTAACTCACCTAAAATGTGGATTATTGGTACTTTACAGTATGATACATTCAGGTTTTGTACATTTTTACCACGAATATTCCCTCAGTGCACAACTTAGTGATGCAGTCACTTAAAACCTTTGCGACCGACTGTGAGACATCCATCGGCGCTGCGATTCATTTCTGTCAGGGCAATATGGTTTTTGACAGCTTGGCCGGATTGGGAGCCATTGATGGCTGCTGTCTACTTTGTGTAAATGAGATTTTCTCAGCCACCATGTTGGACAGCAAGCTACTTATAAATTAATCGTTGTTTTCTAATATGATGGCAGCACGGTTACATTATGGTTAATTGTGTACATAAGGGTAACATTTTATTGAAAATATTTATGAATAAACTCAGTTTTTTACAGAGAGTTGGAAAGAAGAGGAATTCCCAGAACATTAATCCACTTTAATAGCAGGTCAGGCATATACTTATACCACGAGATTTACACAGCAGAGGTTTTTATTAATGTTTTATTGGAGCTTTCTGAAAGTATACTACCATCTGAGGTATAATTATATCTACCAATTTAAATTTCACCGTATTTACATCGCATTGGAGATATGACTGTAGAATTACCAGACCTCTCGACTAATGAGACTGAAATTTAATTTTCTTAAGTTATTGTGGGCAATCAAAACAGTTCCCATATCATCGTGTTAAAAGCAGATGAGCAATTCTTCCCATTTTTAATCCCGATCTTATTTATTGTTCATGCTCTTAGAGCAGAACTTGCCTGACGCTGAGAACGGTATTCTCTGACATTGCCACAGGAGGTATGATACTGCGGCAAGGAAGACTAATTTGGTAGCCTCCTCACCATTGGAGTCCACTGTGTGAAACTGGATCGGGTCAGCAGATAAAAGGTATTCTGTGTACCTCAATTCAGCGCGTGGGCTCATTGAAATGACTGGAGCCAGAGGAACCGGCTCACCTAGAACCCATGGAGCAGCAGGAGGGAATCTTGTATGAAAATGGATTGTCATTGTGATTATTCATTTGGTATGAAAAAGAAGGCATTATAAGAAAAAAGAAAAAAAAAAACTTTATGTAGGTCTGTCTACTTTTTTGCTGGCTTGCTATTGTAGCGCTGTTTTAATGTGGTGGAAATGGACAAAACACCAAAAGATTACATTGGTAGAGCAATCTCCAGTGAGCTTTAGTAAATAGCAACGGTAATGTCTATCTGAAGAGGATCAGGAATATCATTTTCTATTAAAACCTTTATTAGTTTACATATTTGCAAGTTGACTTAGCGCAGGGAAAAAAAATCCACTCAATTTACCTGGAATGCATCTGCATTTGAGCACTCGGGATTAATTATTAAGGGGGACTAACAGGCAATTGGGATAAATTGGTGATACTGAATTATTTGCTTTGTGGGTAGTACCTCCACCCCCTCCCCTTAAGTGAGAATCAATAGAGGATTGGTGGGAGAGATGACAGTGGTGACAAATAGAAAGACTGCTTACATGGACAGCAGTAATAGAGAAATGCAGCAGTTACAAGACTGACAGATGACAATAAATGCCGACTAGAGAGTGAGATAAGCAACACATTTACCGCGCGTTAATGGAAATGGCGCTTAACCTGCACTACACATCTGCACGGCGGAAGTTAGCCAGGACAAGTCATGAGAAGATCTGCATTTAGTTGCAGGTGTGGTGCCTCCTTAGGACTCCTCAGTTTTGGCAATTCCCCCCGCCCCAGCCATTCACTGCCCCTTCCGTGTTGTGGGTTTGCCAGCTTAACAGGTTCCAGTGCAGAGTTAACCAGAAATGCGGTTACAAAGAATAAATGGGGGGGGGGGGGAGTCTTTAATCAGCAAAATGAATTGCAGTTAAATGTTTCTTCAGTGTCTGCTAATGCATGCATAAATAATGCAAGTGCGTTTTACATTTGGGAATGTGTATGTGAAAGGTATGCAGTAAACTTTCCAAACGTTGTGTCAGTGTGGCAAGAGGCTGATGTAGGTACTCCATTTCTTTGTGTAATTAAAGTGCTCACAAGACATGTTCAAAAAACTAGCCACAAAATATGCATTTACTACTTCATGCTATAATGTAGCATGTTTTTTTTTTTATAGAATTAACATTTCATACTAAAGGACACAGTGTATATATTTCAGTATAATTTGACATAATCAATTGTATAAAGCATCCTATGTAGATGATTTGAGATTTACAGGCTTGAAGAAAACTGGCAAATTCATTGCTATCCAAATCTAGCAAAGTCCATTCTGTTGGACAATTTTTAAATCGGCAAAGCTGGGGGCAGAGCAGAAGTGCTGGCAGGATCAGTGCTCCTGGCCTGCTGTTCTGGGGCCTGCCGGGTCTGTACATGACCCAGGGCAAGTGCAGGGCAGCCTGACCCTGGGGGTCATCAGCAGTTCTGGATCAGACAGACAAACCAGCACTATGACCTGCTGGATTCCTCTTTTACCTGTTGACAGCTGCCTGAAAAAATTGCTGGATTGAAATAAAAGGGAAATCATCTGCAGTTTCAGGAAATAAAGTTGGTAAAGTTCACTTTTGTGGGTGTAAAATAAATGCATGCATTCAGACGTTACCACATGTAATCATCCCATGCATTTGTACAGCATGATTACATGTTAACACATATATATATTATTGACAAATAATCACTTTACTATCTTAATCAACACAAATGAGAAGTTTGACTAAAATTAATTTTAAAAAGTACATTAAACTTTCAAATTCAACCTAAAGCTCTCATTTACTACACAAAAATGATTTTTTCCTGAATAATTCTTAAAAGTTAGTTTCTGGAATTTCACAAGCAGCCGTTTTTGGATTTCAGGCAGAATAGGTATCCTCATGTCATCTCCATCATTGTCTCCTGATGAGGATCACGGTTATTCTCATGTCAAATCATTATTCATGTTCAAATGGAACAAAGAAAGCAACATAGCTTATTTCCAAATAATAAGCATGTAGTGGGTGACTATTCATCAAAGAGTTAATAACCTGGGGCATCCTTGTATTCAGGCGTGTATGCTTACATATTAGGAAAATATTTACAGACATGACATTGTACCAGGCATTCGTTTCTGATATAATCTCTCTCACTGTCCTTTAAAAGTAAAAAAAAAAAAAGGCTATTAACGATTAAGTAAAGTTGACCTATTCTCCCAAAGAGACTAAGTAAGCAGTGTTTTGTGACACTAGTATTCCAGCGATTTCCACAGCAGGCACGTTTGTGATTCTGGGCCTTCATTTCAGCAGTGCTGTTAATTTTTTCTGGACATATCTGATCCTTCATTCTACTTTTTCCTCTTCTTTCAGTGGACAGTATGAATGCTTAAATCATGTTTCAAGATATTCCCCACGTATTTGAAATATGTATCATAAATATCAATTAATGAATACTTAATGGTATTATGCTATTAGAAATTATTATTACTGTTATATTTCTCGAGGTTGCCTTATTGCATTTTAGAAATATAAATAATTTTACTTAGTCATTTCTTAAAGTTGTGGATTCCCTGCATCGCATTATATCTGCTGTCACAAGATGTCAGCTCGAAATAAAAGCACATTTTGTTTCTGTAGCCTCGAATAGCTTTTAATACTGTGACAGCAATTCTTATTAGAAGTTCAAGTACAGCATTTTTTGTGATGAACAATGTATCTCTGCCTGTGACCTAGATATTTCCAGAGACAGAGATATTGCAGTTCCACAAATCAGAGCTGGTGGGAAGAGTGATGACTAATGGTGAATTATTCATTATCATGGCTCATGTGAAAATGCTATGTCCGACTCAACCTGAACCCCTTGAGCTTCTTTTATTTATTTTTTTTGTGTAATTGGTGATGAACAAATCAATTTTTTTTTTTTTTTTTAAATACTTCTGGACAAGTCGTTTATTGAGATCTAGAAGATTATAGTTTCCTGACACTAAGATTCAAAATGGCTTAGGGATGGCTAATGCGAACTCTTAATCCCCTGTAGAGTCTGTTTAATTTTATATCTTGCTATAACCTTAAATATCACTGTAAAATATCTTTGTATTACTGTAGAAATGCTAAGAAATCCATTATATATAATTACTTAAATTATGTTCTGACGTGAAATTTGTACATCATTCAAAAAATTCTGGAACGGTCAATATTTCTTATTGCAACATCTTTTTTCTATTAAGAAATATTTCCAAAAATTATTAGAAAAAATTTCTTTAGACACATTTTTGGGAGAATTCTTACAATATGCATGTGTGTTTTTTAACTTTGTTTAAATTTTAACCCCTTTTCTAAAATTCACATAGGATTAATGTTGCCGATTTGTGTGAAATTGTGTGTTCATTAAATCACCTGAGGTCACACGGAAAGCAAAACTTTGTGGAAAAAATTCTGCCATGAAGTCATGGAATAGCTGACAGAACAGAAAACGGGTCAAAGTGCTTTTTAAAAAAATCTGTCTTGGAATTTGTGAAATTCAGTGCGATGTACAAAGTTTAAAAAAAAAAAAAAAAGAAGTTGCAAAAATCTGTAGGTCAGTGAAATAAAAGTTGAAAAGCATTAAGATATGGCAATTTAAAACTCAACCCAACGTATAGACCTGGTCATTCAACTCCTTAGCATGGCTCATTGTAGTGGTGGTGAATTATGGGAAACGGTTTCTTCAAAAATGACTGGAAAGTTGGCCAGGTAATAAATGAAAAAGAAACAATGTGGCACAGTCAAGACCTGAATGAATAAAGAGCTGCAAAACCTTGAAAGCTGCACTCTACTGATGACTGCCATACGACCTGAGGTTGTGAGCCTTGAAAAATGGTCACATGATGTAGACATATGTACCTCACTCCAAGATTAAACTGCTTTGAAAGGGTTTTCTATTAGCAGTTTACTTAATTTTGCTATTTAGGTTCTAAACGGAAAAAAAAAAAAATGTAGTGGTAATGTTTCATGTTTTTTTTTTTACTGTATATATATATGGGCATTCACATTTTGTTTGTTTGGCTGTATCATTTCTTAGTATTTATAAACAGATCACATTTCTTATCACTCAGGTGTTAATGAAAACAATCATAAATTGCACAAGCTTTAGTATGAATTAAAAAAAAAAAAACCTGACCATTTAATCTAAATTGGAATAGAGAAAGTCATTTTTCAGGTCGTCCCATGGATACAGTAACTATTTTGGCTGGGCCTTTTGAACTACAGTGACCCATACTCAAGGTCTTACTGGACTTTAACCACAAGAGTAAGATATTTAAAAGCATGATGCCCAGGAGACTAATCCCTAGTATAATGACTGAATGCATTCTAATCCTACGTATATACCAGCATGACCTGATGGGGTCATTCAACCTTTAAGTAGTTTGATGGGTTTCTCCCACATGCCGTTGGCTTTACCTTAGCAGATCATCTTCCCAGTTTGTTACAGGCTGATCTGTACAGAGATGCCAGATACACCAACTCCAGTAAAGTGTGTGTGGGGGGGGGGGGGGGGAGGCTCACTAAATTAGGTTAATCACAATGGATTGTCAAGGCAAGCATCCCCCAGGGACACATCTATTTCTCAACATATTCCATTCATTCCATCACTTGAGTACTAAAGTAGCAGTAAATTGGGCAGCAAAGACGTGCATTCACTGTCAAAAAGCAAAAACAGCCAAGGAAACTTTTATAATACGTTCTGCAGTATGTTTTGTGGATGATAACAGAACATGTATTAAGATCTGTCTGTTAAGTGTTGTAGTCTTAGAAACTGATAACATCTATAAAAAGTGCGAAGAGTATGGCTGCACAATAAAATAAATAAAACAAAAAACAAAACATATTGGTTGCTTACACCATCAAAAGGATGAGACTCAGTGCTGCTTCCTGGATGTGGAAACATCTACATTTGAGACTGAGATTTAATTGTGTAAATCTGTTTTTACACAGTTAGGTCTGCTGTAGGAAGTCCATTGACTACACTGAATATTCCTGTTTTCCATATATTTCATAAAACACAAGTCACACTCATGCTGTGTGTTAGAATCATACTGCTAAAGGAAAGCTTTCTTTCTCAATTAAATGTTTTACATTTTATTTTAAAATGCAATATATTTACATACTTTCCGTTTTAAATACTTTTGAAGGAGATCTCTGAACATGAGTGTGCAAGATAAACATTTTGAGCATCAATGATTCAAAACCAAATTTACCGTTTAGTAAACGTCACTTTTAAACTGCAGTCTTGACAGAACTGAATCTCCTGTTAAGTCCAGTTGAGATTACCATTAAAAAAAAAAAAAAGAATTCACATTAAATCAAAATCTTCACTCCCCTTTCAAAAAGATTAATGAGGAATAGAATGTACCACGGCCCTCACAAATAGTAGCACATATCTCAAAGGCGGGCAGTCATTTTTCCTGGGGGCCGCAAGAGAAACCCAGACTATTAATGAGGGCCAAACAAATAACTATTTCTGCTTGTACATATATATATATATATATCACAGCAGTCATATATCTATGGCACAAAATATGACCATTGGATATTTTGCCAACTTACTCAGTGGGAGGAATCAAGTGTCTGATGAGCTTAAACTAGTGCATTAAAGTCTGGTGTAATTCCTGATATTGCTATGCGTTAGGAGAGGTATTTAAAGTGAAAGAGAGTGTTTAATTATCTCATTTTGTTTAGTACCCAGCAGATTCTGAGCTTTTCACACTTGTGTGTTAACCAATCAGATGGCCTGGTGTATCATCAATGCGGTTGAAGGTGCAGATTCACTCTTTCGTCCCTGTCCACCAGCAGCGTGGTGGGGCACGGCTCAGGTAAACACAACAGAATTGTCGTTATGTAAGAATGAGATCATACATAGGCGTATGAATTGAGATTATGGTTCAAAAACAATTAAATGTGCAGCCCAGCTTGATGTGTAAAATGGTGGGGTTTGTCTTGGATCTCACATGGTCCAGTCAGAAACAGCAGGAGGGCCAGATCCAGCCCGCGGGCCATATAATGCCCTGGTCTGACATTTCTGGATTGTCTGCCTTAAAGTTGACTTGCTGTTGTATCAAGCCACTTGATTTTAGAGCAAAATCAGAGTGCTAAAAAGCACTTTAAGTTTTTCCTAAAGCTAGTTGGTTGTTTTGGTAAGTATGCCACAAAGAAGGGGTTTTGAAAAAAAGACCAAAAATGACTGACCAACACTAAAAACATTAGCCAAAAAGAAAGCCTAAGCTCAAGGACATAACCAACAAAATAAACTCAAAGCAAATGCCACTGATGTAAGGCAGCCTGCCACTTCTCTGAGCACATCTCAAATGTCCCCATCTCTGAAGCCACACAGCCTACCCTATTTAAAACCTAACAAGGCGGTCAGTCCAATCAGGAGCAGCTGGCCTTCATTAGCTGTAGCATCCGTATACATGGGGTTGGTGATCAGTCACCATGTAAACACAAGAGATCACTATCAAGCCCAGTCCTGTGCTGTTACGATACATCAGCCAGCTCACAAGTCATATGCTGCAAGAATTGAAATACACCTTTGAAGACAAGGACAAAAACTATTGTCACATACTGCTACAAATTTATGTAGACCCCATTACCTAAAATAACACATCACAAACATACTGAAGGGAACTGATATCATGGTTTAGTGCTGTGGACACCATTGATGAATTAGTTATTGAAGACTAACATGATATACTTTGGGTTTTAGTAGTATCAATCATGCTTCATCAAAATTGAAAAGTGTAAGTTTTTATTGGTGTGTTGGGTATTGATACACCTTAATAAAATATCGATGTAATAAATTATACCACAAAGCATGGTTTTGCCTACCTGGCTGCGTGACTTGCGGTGTGAAATGCATACATGTTTCTTGACATTTTTCAGCATTGTGTTTGTAATAATGATGAAAAAACGATGGTATATATGTGAAAATCCATGTATATATTTGTTTTTTAAAGGATTGTCATTGATAAGATGGCAAAAATAAAATAAAACAGAGAAAATGTTCATTGATGTAATGCCACGTGCACAATTCAAAAACAGAAGTTTATGACACTTTACACAGGGTTTCTCTAACAGCTAGTAATATCCATGACAGAGTTAAGAATTTCAGGAGCTAGTATTTCTCCAGTACCAGTCACAAATGTAGCTGTTGCTAAGTAATGTTTAGTGCCCAACAGAACATTCCTTGCGACATTAGTTACAGTAATAATCAAAAGAGGCTGGTCAGGGCATGTCACTGCCGTTTAATCATTAAAGTACTCAACTGCTTGAGTAAATAGCGGAAATGATAAATTCTTCTTAAATTCTAAAATTATTTTGGCTGAAAGTATCTGCAAAAAAAAAGAAAAAAGAAAAACAACAACTATTAGAAAAAACTGAATGAGAGGAAATAAATATTGTTGTACTGTAAAAGAAAAAAAAATAAAGTGAACTGAATATTTGATGACCCCAATAACACACGTGGCCAGCAACACAAGTGTTGCCTGATCATAACATCACTTAAAAATGTCCTCAAAAGATTTTTGTTACAGTTATTCACTGAATAACTTGAAAAAGAGTGTATTGTTGACTGGTTAGGGCTTAGATTGACAAGTGAACGTCATTCTATTTCCAAGTGCAGGAATGCCCTTAGGTAGTTCTTATATGAAGCTATATGTATGGTTATATTTTTTTCACTTTAGCTTTGCTCTTCAACAAGACCTCAACAAGCATTTGATCAGATTTTTGAAATGGTCCTGTCTGACTCTGGCTGTCAGATTTGGAAGGATATGTTTTAGCCAGTCAGACACAGACCTGTATACTGACTCGTACCAAAATACAATGTCACCTGTTAGACAGGCAGATGCTTCTTACTGTAACAAGGACAGCAGAATACTAAAAAAAATGACTTGTCTATGGCAATTCAGTCATTTGTGACCTGTCCAGCACTTTTTTATTAGATTCTATTTTGAGGTCCTGTAGTTTCACAAAGAACTGACTTTTCCTCTAAACTGCACTGTGCAAAGATATTATTATAGCATAATAAAACTGTATGAATGGTTCTCTTCTCAGCACCGTGTGCAATTAGAACACAGCCAATTATGATGGTGTGTCAGGTTCAGATTCTGGAAATTGCTCTTTTGTAACCATAGATTTGTTCTTCTGACCACATGTAAATTATCGCCTGGGGTAATACCTGCAAATTATCTACATTTGGCTTAAAGTTACAGTTTAATAAATTTGAAAGCGTGGAATCTATTGAATATTGTGCTAATGAGTCAATGCATTTCAAATCGAAAATG
>JAACJT020000028.1:8184403-8218381 GCA_009936485.2 Gymnarchus niloticus | reverse complement strand
TACAGTTTAATAAATTTGAAAGCGTGGAATCTATTGAATATTGTGCTAATGAGTCAATGCATTTCAAATCGAAAATGAAGAAACATGCTATTGGCAGGCAATTTAAAATAGTCTCTCTATAACATGTCTTTCTGCCTTTAAACTACTACAAATTATTACTCTTTATGCTAAAATGAACTGTATAAATGGAACTCAAATACTAGTTATATTTAGTCAGAATAGAAGGTGTTCTTGGAAAATCTATAAAATTTAATTTCCTAAACTCTGACCTTTCCGTCTCTTTTGCCTGATCAACAGCTGTGGTAACAGGCTACTATTGTTCATATTAGTTTAGCCAATCAGAATTGTAATTACAGATAATTCAATTTGTCTTGGGATTATTAAATATACAAATGTCAATTCTTACGTCATTTGGAATTCATCATCCAGTTTCTGAACAATGATGTCATCTCATACATAGGAACAGCAGCTGGACAAAGACCATCTTTACCAATATCCTTCCATTTCAGGATAAAAGTTTGGACATTATCGATGTTAAAATAGTGAAAAAGTTTGAAGAATTCTGAACTTTGAAATTGGGTGAAGTGCTTTGTCTGGAACCTGAGGATTTTTTTTTTTTTTTGAATCGGTTCAATGTACCTTGTTCAGTCTCACTTGAGCAAACCCAAAAATGTCTACATCTTTCAGTTGTCTGAGTTCTGACAGTTGAATTGTCCTATATTTTATTTTCATTACATGTATTACAATATACTTGGAGTCATCTGATGCCTTTTTAAAAATGTGCACATCTAAATGCATTCAAAAAGGGCCATATTCATAGTCAAAAAAGTGTGTAGTGTACTTAAGCTTATGCTCTCACCTCACTTAAGTGTGTACTTACGTGCCCTGAAGCATGGTACTTACCTTCGTTGAGGTTAAAATGGGGGCATGTCACATGTACATACCCTTTATATGCATTCTCCCCCAACTTAAGTCAATTTACCACCAAACTGCATTTAATCATCCTCAAAAAGTTAAGCTAAACCACGTGGCAAAACATGGTTTTGCACTTTTCCCTTCACGTAAAAGAAGTTGCATTAGATTTTTTTACACAATCTAAACTTTCATTTCACACACAACTTGTAGAAAAGTCTTGGATCTTATCAAACTATTGATTTAATTCACCATGATTATGTTTTTTTTTTTTTTTTGTGCGTTGAGTGACTTTTTTTAATCACTGATATGAATGGAATTGCTGCCATAAGTGTACCGGGGGTGGGCAGTATTTTTCGTTTGATCCCACGCAAAATATATTTGCGTATGTCAAAATATGATATGCATATTTAAGATTATTGACAAAAAGCATATACAGAATTTTATACATTAGGTATGACAAAATATGAGTTTGTTTTTAAATTCCTCACTGTGATGTGCATACTTTAACCTATTACTGCCAGCAGATAATCAGAATAATGAATTTTTGTTGGAAATAATTTTTCTACGCCCCCCAAAATTCATTTCTGGCAATGCTCATGTTTGCCACCCATCCCATATAATACGGGATTATTCCGTATTTAAAAGTAAAATACTGTCTCCCATTTTGAACTAATGTGCAATGTGATTTTTCCTGTATTTTTGTTCACAATGTTCCACATATGCATGCCAAGTCTCACGTTTCACCTGCAAGACTCATCTTTTCACCATTTGCTGCTATCTCACTGCTGTTATACGTAAATCTCATGGATTGTAACACGCAAAAACGAGAGAAAAAAATGTTTATGTCAGTGTCAACATTTTACTTTGAGCCAAAACTGCTGCGTGCATACCCATTTTATGTCATTGTTTGAGTCCGCACTGCATTCCTCGCAAGCCTGCCTTCATTCTGAAATTAGGAGCTGGGGGCGGTACACATCATCTTACAGAAGAATGTGCGTGGTGGCTAGACATGTGAAATGATGAGCGGTTCATGTGAGATCTGGGCCGCTGAATCTTTCTTTCTTCAGTTAAGTATCCATTTCACCAGGTATTACAAGACAAGGGTCCATTTAAGTAATCTGCAGAACTATATTTCTAGAGTTTAGAGTTATACAGTTGACCCAGGCTTTGAGGAACGTATAAGGAGCGTGGACTAAGATGGGATTTTTGCTTCACCTCATTAAACATCTTTCCAGCATAATACTAAGCTTTTGCTCAACATCTATACTATACATTGGGATCTTGTGCACAGTATCGTCACTCGTTGTCACCTGATTATAATGGCTTAATTTGTACTAGACATTGCAATGACAACTTGGATCTGGACATTCAAATAAGTTCTCATTTTAAATTACCCTAGACTGATGGGCATCGACTTCCTTACTGAGTAAGGTTGCCAACGAACTTTTCCATCTGCATGCCTGTTCTGCCTGCAGGGGACTTCTTTTGAGCTGTATTCCCCCTCGGCTTGCCCACAGGGGATTTTCAGTTCCTTCTTCGACTGAATTGCAGTATCAGTATCTACATCATATTGAAGTACTCTAACAAATGGTACAGATAAAGTATTCTGTTGATATAATATAAATGCTATTAAACAACTTAACATGTGACCGTGGTGAAGTAGCTTTTGCAATAAGATTCTCTGTAGGCTATGGAAACCAAAACAAAAATAAATCATAAACCAAAAAAAATTCCTGATGACCTGCGCCATTAAAAACAGTTATGTGTCGTGCACATTTTTATTTGATCTTTGGAAAGCTCTGGACAATATGTAAAAATAAAAAGGATTTTAAATGTTACAGTTTAGTAGAGAAAGTGTAATGTCTATCAGAAAAGGATATCAAGCTGAAAAAGATGTTTTCCTTTATTTATTTATTTGGTAATTCATTTGTATTTGCAATAGCTTTAGCATCGTGTGAAAGCTAGGTTTAATAAAATCTTGTTTCAAGTAGCCCAAAGTTACTAAGCTAATAATTTAGCAAAAGCTAAATTATAAAGGCTTATATACGTTGTTGCTTTTTAAGATATCTTTGAAATGGGAGAATATTGCACAGGGTCAAATCCATAAAGAGACGGCTGCTGTGGCACCCATGTTGTTCACTTTGCCTGCCAATCAAAACAAGCCTTGCTATTCCGAAGTCTGCGTTTTGCTAATATTTTGCCTCATTTTAGCAATATGCTGATGCTTCACCTAACCTCATCCTGAATGCATGTTATTTAAGGGTGAATATTTTCTCAGTCTCACTCCCTCTAACCTTAGCCCATCTTGTGCCCTCCAAATATATTGACAAGACCATACATTTAATCACCAATGAATTAAGTTAATTGAACTGTTGATTAGCTGACTAAATACTGTGTCATTCAGGCACTTGTAAAATGAGATATAACAAAGATGTAATGGAATTTATTATGTCACACATTGTGAAAGCCGTTTTGTCAGTGTGGAAAAAATTATATGTCATAAAAATATATTAATTGTTGATAAAATATTATAGTTTGATTATCATGAGTCATGTTCCCAAAATTAGTACTGATTTTGGTGACAAATATTTAATAAATAAAGTTATGTAAGCAATAAGTTTGCTTTTTCTATAAATAAACAAATTTCCATTTCCATAACAAGGCAAATTTGCCATAGGATGGCATAAACTTTTTGTTTAGATGTCTCCCTTTGTGCTGACCATTATGGTAAGAAAATTCATGAAATTCACATTAATTTTATGGGCTAGTCCAATTTGAAACCACGTCTGCTGGGTAGAGTGGAAAAACAACAGTTTAAAGCATTGGGATAGCAGGAATTCTTTTCATCATTTGTCCAAACCGGTGACAAAAAAGATCCTTGTCCACAAAGCCATTGCTTTGGAAAATCCAATATTCTCCCAAAATGGTGGAACTGGAGTGAATGAATCACATAAAGTTGAAAATGGATCTGCAATGACAATTACGGGGCACACTAAAAACACTGCCAGGACTTAATACAACTCCGCGTCTGAGGAGGGTGACAAAACTAAATATCACAGAGAGTGTCTGCCTCAGTGTTATCTGAGCCTTTTTTATGTACAGTATGTGAATTTACTGCCTGAGCAAAAAATGACCAGCACATAAGGCATTGATTAACATTGCATATATGGTGTAGGATGATGAGTGAATTATGACTGGTAAATACTGTGATGGGGACAGAACTGTTTCCTAAATAGAACTCAAAATGTTGTAGGGCCAGCAGAAGGGTGAGGACTTCTTTTTCAATGATGCTCTAATGATAATTTTTAACAAATTTCTTAGAGAAATAACAGATTTGGTGGTCAAGTCCATGACTGTCTTGCTGAAGAATGACTGTCTCAGTGCTGATACCACTGGGATCTATTTCTAATTGAAAGGGTCTACTAAAATTAGGTGTGGTTAATACAAGCTAGTCAACAAAGCTGAACTGAGTCAAAGGCAGTCTGGTGCTAGAGTGACCAGGTAAGCAACATGCCCAGCCATAGTAGCTGGGTTTGCAGCAAAAGAACATTAGTATAGTTTTACAAGATCACTTAACTTAAGATCCCACTTTGTTTGGGAAATTGGGAACAAGATGGCTTGGAATTTTGCATCTAGAGTTTTTACTATACTACAGTCAATTAACTTACTAAAGTAAGTAATGGTACCGTTTTCAAACTCACTTATTTCTAGAGTTAAAACTAATGAAGCACCCTGTAACTGAGAATAAACAATCACGTCATCAAGGTGAGCTTCATGATTCCCAATATTACCCAACACTGTACTCGTCGGTCTCTAAAAGGTGGCTGGAGCAGTCTGCAAACCAAAAGGCATAGCTGTATTTTGTAGGAATTTGTCTGGTGTTGCAAAAGCAGAAATTTCTGAAGCATGAGAAGTAATCTGCTAATACCCCTTTACAAGGTCAAGTTAGGTAACAGATGTCTGTGAACCAGCGTGATCAACCCAATCATCTAGCCTGGGAAGAGGGAAGATGTTTAGTTTTAGTATGGCACATACTTTTCTGTACCTCAGTACAGAACTAATAGGTGCTGTTGGGCATATAGACAAGCACACAGGTGAAACACTAAGGGTTGTACCTGGGGGCATCAAGACTGTATTATAGCAAGTAATCTGTTTCTTACCTTAGTAGAGACCACATAGGTGGATTAACCCAATGGGGTGCTGCTTTAATGGCACATGGTGGTTAGCATCAATATCATGCCTTAGGACAGGGGTCCCTGATGGGGATTTTTTTATATTAGGGACCTAATATTAAATTAATGCTGTGATGGGTTAGTGGGTGAGTTTAACAGAGAGTGACTGAAGAGCTTCCAATTTTGGAAAACAAGCACAACATAAATAATTTCTCTCTATGTGAAGGTCATTAGTTTCCAAGACATACTGACAGAAAGAGATCCCAGCTAGGTCAGCAGGTAGTGGATCTGTAGTGGATAAGGGAACAAAATCACCAGAAGAGAAAACCCGGTATGATTTCAACATTGCCACATTGCAAACACGAGTTTTCTGCCTACGGTCAGGGGTTTTTGCAACGTAATCAGTGGAACTTGCTCTCTGATGTTACGAGGTCATCAGAGGGTGTTAAAATGGCTGGCCTAATCATTTGTCCTCTCCCACATGTTCAGCAGCTCCACCAGGAGGAACAGAACCATTACAGTCTCTCAGGAATGAATCTGAAAAATCAATGTCCGCAAATTTACATGCATGCGTACGGATCAAAACACAGGAGGGGAACACAGAAGAGACGTCTCATGCTAAGCTATCACCCAAATTAATGTCAGGTTCTGACACCACCTCTGGGAGCTGAACCATTTTCCCTCCAGCAATGTCATTATCTAGGATAAATGTAACACCTGTGATGAACAGCACCCCTCACATTGCCTAAGAAATCGTCAGTTTTTAAATATACATTGTGTAGTGGTAAACAAACTACTCCAAATTCAATACCTTGCACTAACACATCATTACTGTAGTAAGATACACTGGAGAAAGACACGTTTCTAAGACAAATAACTTGGTTGCACTCGTATCGCACAGAATAGTCACAGGATGCTTTACATCATTTATAAACAAAGAAACAAGTCCTGAAACTACAAATAGCTGGAAACTGGGCACAGTAATTTCAGGTGACAAAGAATTAGCATACAAATTCACATTCCTAACAGAATGGACTTTTTAATTAAGGCTAGCAGCCAAGCATGTTTACATTTCAGGGCAGGACAAACTGCTATAACATGGCCCTGTACATGGCCATAAAAACACTCCCAAATTTAAGCTTTTGAACTTGACAGAATATTTTCTGTATCGAGAAGTTGGAGTAAAAATATTTCATTGGGTAAAACAAAAAAAATCATCATCGCCAAGTGTGGCTGCTTCTGAAAAATTAGCTACCTTCTGCTCATTACCGTAAACAACACAATCAGACACACAGTTTTTAAACTGATCTAACAATATCAGCTCCTCATACTTATCAAAATCTGAAATGCTGCTGTTGGCACATCATTCATCAAACAGAACAGACTGATCCCAAGCAAATTGTACATGGAATTGGTTGGCTGATTTTCCTAACTTTGTTAAGGTTTGCCAGTTAGGTTCCAGAACCATCTCATACGCCCTTAAAACTGTAGCCTTAACCACTTAATAATCTAAACTTTATTCTACGGTGAGTGCTGAACAAACTTTCTGAGATTTCACCACGAACTAATGCTGTAGTAAAAGATACCAAAGGTTTCGGGTCAGTTCAAAGTTGAAATATGGGAAAATACGTATACACTTAATTTTTTCAAAACACAGACACTAAACCAATATGACAGGTAACGTCAAAACTATTGTTCCATTCATTAGGAGAAGCCGAAGAAACAATAGGAACCCAAGGCTGAGGCACAAGTGGAGTGACCAGTCTTTGAACACCACCACAGACAGAAAGATCTCCGTAGTCTGGGAGCAAGGTGTACCAACCAGAGATCTGTCCTTATGTGGGAGAGGCACAGACTTCTCTGGTTTCATGCTCATTCATTTCAAGGTATTCTCTCTTTTGGCCTCAACTTCCAAAACCTGCATGTGAAGAAGCTGTGCGTAGTACTCCTGCCTCTTAATTTTCAATTCCAGCTCCTTGAGTCAAATTAGCAAAAGAGTTGCCTCTGAGGATAACTGGGAAACACCAGGAACCTTGCATGACCCTTAGTCAGACTCATCACCAGCCTCTGTCACCTCAGGAATCCACATTGGGTGTAGATAAATGCTCAGAAAACTTTCAGGCTCAGTTAGAAACCCTTGCATAGCTTTATTACTAACCATGACCTCTTTGATAGTCCTATTTGTGTGGCTGAGCGAGGAACCGAGGAATCCAAGAAATCAGCGATATCTAATAAATTTTTTTGCAACAATGATGAAATAGCTCCCAAGTTAGACAAAGCGTGAACTCCACTAAGCCAAAGTGGACCATTTCAAAATCCAACACACACACACACACACACACACACACACACACACACACACACACACACACACACACAAGAAACCACCAGACAAACAACAAACGAGAAGGATGAGTCCCCAACAGGACTGTATTTTCAATCCCTGCATCTTCGTACAAAGGTTAATTTCTCTATTCACAGAGCAAATATCACAAAATACCACACTCAAAAGCCAATCTACTATCCCTAAGCAGCAATAACTAACAGTATACTGCCAGACAAAAATAAGTTGTTGAATTGAAACAGATCAATCAACACAATATTTGATACCACATTTACAGGCATCTTATATGGAACTCAGCAGTATCCTGGAGATCACCTTTATGCCACATTGGGGATTGTTTAAGTTCAACAGAATGCCATTTGGGTTAAAAAATGTCACTACATTCTTCCCGACATTAATTGTTGATTGATAGTTGTTCTTCAACATGTAAAAGGTACATGTTATTTCATGTACCGTATATCAATTTCAACAGTGAAAAGGAGCATCTGCATGACTCGTCAGTTATTCTGCCTGCATAAGTGATGTAGGTGTGATGCTAAACCTAAAGAAATTTAACATCTTGCAGACTTAAAGAATCTTGTTGCCCTTAAATCTATGCAAGGCAAAATTTCTCAATAAGTCCCAATTTTCAGTAGCAGTGGTAGGAGAACTGTCCATCTCTACATTTAACTCAGTCGCAAGATCATTTAAAGCGGTAGAAAAATGCTTGCTCCACAGGTGAAATGTCTGTTCATGGTTGGAGCATGCCATTCCATCCACTTTATGATGGGTGCAATCCTACAGCTACTTGATGAGCCTTGTGTTTTTTTGACAGCACAGTACGTGGACTATCAAGCCTTCATCTGTTTCATCTGCTATCCAGCTGCAATAATTCTCCTTATTCTGATTTGCCAGTGCCCAGAAAATGCCCTGCAGCCTTTCATGTTTTTCCTTGTTGCTGTTTAGATGTGTTTGCTTGTTCACCTTCAGCACATCCATAGCCTCGTCAGACAGCCAGGGCTTTCGGCAAGGTCTCTTACAGCCTATAGAGTCCTTTGCTGCTTGTCAGATTGCGCTACTTATTGTATGCTAGGTTTTATCGACATTGTTGAGCAATTTATACAGCTCTGTTCCTGAGCACTACATGGTTTTCATATTTACCAGCAGAGTCCTCCCACAGGACCTGGATGTTGAGCTTTGGTTGCAGCTTTTTTCAGTGGGCTGGACTGAGTCTGGCTGTCATATCAGTGACGGGCAAGCAATGGGCAATGTAAGCGGGTGCCTCTACTTCGTCGTATACCTGGTAGGGTATGATGATACTGAGCTAGCACGTTAAAATGTAGTTAAGCTCCTTCTCTGTCCTGCCATTGTTGGATATCCAGGTATACTGATGAATGTCAGGCTACCATGTGCCTGTTGCCATGGGACCTTCAGAGGAGCACAATGAAAGTAAAAGGAGCAAATTGTCATTCGTTGTTTCAAATCAATAATGTCTGATTACATTTTTGTAGTCTGCTGTCTACGGTCTGGGGTTGGCATTTAGGTCAAGTAGTTTGACATGGGGTGGAGCAGACTGAATAGACTGAATGGTGGCTGCAAGCCAGCCATGTCTTTGTTACTCATCTCCTGAATTTTGAACTCAGCAGTTTCTCAAGCTGGCTTTAAATCACCTCAAGATCCCTGACCTCATTGTGAGGTATTGATTACTTGCACTGTGCTGAGGGTTTGTTTCCTACATTCTGATCTCTGCGTATGACCCTTGATTTCTTCACCGGATTCTTGTTTCTGCACTTTCTAGATTTTGAGTGTTCTGCCTGTTCTTTTGTCTTTTAGATTTTGGGCTGTTCTTGAACTATTTTTCACATTTGCGATTTGGATTTGGATGCCCCTCTGTAAATCTCTGTGCTATCGACCGTTTGCTTGTTTGTTGACTACGATATCTGCCCAACTCCTCGGTATTAAAATTATTTGATTCCTTAATTGGTGGAGGCACAGGGGCTCAATGGTTAGCGCTAGGCTCGTTTGCGATAAAGCAGGCGTCCGTAAAACCTTTTGACGCCTGGCTCTGTGCAATGTATGCTGGTTAGTAAGTTATCCAGCTTTAGTCTAACATGCTCGGATGTCACATTGATGTGCACCTAGGTAAACCGGTGAGAGCAAAGCAAAAGCAGTTTTAGGAGCCAGGTGCTGCAGTTGCTCTCTACTGACTGCTTGTGCTGTCCACCCCCGGGCATACCTCATAGCTCAGTGTTCACTAGCTAGAAAGTCTATCAACTCCTGTGACGTATTTATTTTCATTTGTTTGTACTGCATTTTTTTAAAAAATTCAGCACTTTCATCATCGTCATTGCTCATAAAACCCATCTCCATGTTATAGTAAGGGAATTTCTGTTGCATTGACCTCATCAGACAGAAAGAAGGTGAATGATATCTTCCATTGTTTCTAAGTTGCAGTTCACGTTAAGCAAAAACTGTTTGACTTGACCATCAACTTTTGAATCCTCCCATGACTGCTGCTGTTGTCTACTCTTGTTGACTTTCCAGTCAAGGCAACAAGCATTTCAAACAAGCCTATACCTCCAGGGCTGGGGGTTCAAATCCCACTTTTGGCTCTGTGCATGTGGAGTTTACATGTTCTCCCTGTACTTCACGGGTTTCCTCCGACAGTCCAAAGACATGCGTCGTAAGCTAAAAGCCATGCATGCGTGACCCCATCCAGGGTGTCCCATGCCAGGTGCCCAAGGCTGGGATAGGCTCCAGGGCAATCTGCAACCTTGACTACGATAAAGTGGTTTGGAAAATGCGTGGATTCTGTAACTGGACTCTCCTGTGATCTGAATCATTATAACTAGGAGGGGAATTAGCTAATATTTAGTTTTAGATCAGGATGCCCAGTTTACCTCCAGTGTGTGCTAGAAATGGGGAGTTGTGGAAAATACTACAGCATGCCACCCTCAAACTAACTTCACAGAGAGCATCGTTTGAATCCAAAAAATGATGATAGCATCAAACGTGGGAGGACACCATTGCCATTGGATTAGACCATCAGACTTGGACACCTTTCAGCTCGTCGAGAGGCAAAAGCTACAGTGTGCATGCGTCAGTTAAAATATGAAGTGGAAATGCATTAGCTGAAAACTGTCTAACTTTCGTATCGTGGTCTGCAAGCGTCAACATAGGACATAAGGTAGGGACCGTACATGCTAGACAGGATGCCAGTCCAATGCACGGCATATACACATTACAGGAAATTTCAAGATGTCAATTAATTTAACTATGTGTATTTTTTCGATTATGGGAGTAAATCAGAAGACATGGAGGAAATTTGTACAACAAAAGGAGGAACATGTGACCTCCATGCACATAGAATGGAGGCCGGATTCACATCCTGAATTCTCAAGGTGTGAGGCAACAGTGCTACACACTGAGCCACTATGCCGCCGACTCTTATGCAAAATGTATGACCAAATGCCATATCGAAGGATTTTTCCACATACACATCTCTCGGTCTAGCTTTAAGTGTGCCTAAATAAAGTAGTTGTTGGCTTTTTAGTGTAGTAATGTGAATGAAAGGCCTTTGATGTATTACTTGAATGTTTTCTACAGATGGCTTGTCTCTAGGTTGCAGCATGAATGTTTAATGTCGTGAAAGCTATAGATCCATTTTGGAATATATTCAAGATGGGAGGACAGACAGCATTAGCACAAAAACCAAGATGAACATGCAGTAAATATTTTGGACAGCATCTGCATCCGGAGATGTAATGTACAAAGCAAAAATGAAACAAAAGATATAGTATTTTAAAGAATATCTCATTTGTTGTTTTATGATGCATGCAGTTGTAGGTAATATGCATGACATGTTGAGTCTAACTTGGAAGGCATAGATTATATCTGAGGAGGGACAGTAAGGTGCCAGGGGTTTCGGCTACTGATTAAATTTCACTGTCCCTCATTTCTTGAACAAAGTACAAATTGCTGTGTTCGGTTTTCTTTCAATCCCACTAACCCAAAACACAACCTAGACACTAATCCCATTTGGTGACTTTTTGTTTTCACCTTGGCTCCTTTCTTTTTCATGTCTTGGTGGGACATTGAGATATTCCCCAGTCAGACCCTGTTACCAAATGAAACCACTGTAAACCTTGGCTTTTTTCTGTCTGCAGAGTGACATTAAAGCATGAGGATGATCAGTGTTGCCATGCATTTATATGTTGCACGTGTCTGTCTGTTGGTCCGTCCACCCATCCATCCATCTAGCCATCCATCTTCTAACCCTTTATCCAGTATAGGAGGTCTTGGATCCTAACACAGGCAGCAAAGGCACAAGGTAGGAGATGGGATCCCAGTCATTTGCAGGACACGCAAAATCACACAGTATGGGAAATTTAGAGACACGATTTACCGCGGGCTAACTGTATTTTTTTGTATTACCGGAGGAAATTTGCACGTGGAACAACATTATGAAGCTGTTCACACCCAGTTTAACCTACCCAACTGATGAGATAGAAAGCTGGAGTCATTACAATGCAATGTGCAAAGCTCTTTACATTAACGCTAATGTGTACTACTCCTGACCAGAAATTATAGTAACACCACTACCTAGCAATTTCCAACAACAAAGGAAGAGTCAAAAGGTAATTTATTCACTGGGTCAGGGGACAAATGGGCAAGAGTAGAGGGGGAGGGGAGAGGATAGGATGGGTCTATGAGCAGAAGGTACGTCAGAGCCTGCTCTTGGGCCATTTCTCACTCAGTGGGGGAGAAGATGGGTCCAACAGGTATGCCAGACTGAGCGTGTGGGTCCAGTCTCTTCGGAGGCAGCTTGACAGTTCCCTCCGGGGGGATAAACAGTACAGACCCGATGGAGTCTTGGATCACAGATTCCCGTGGGGCCAGCCGCTTTACTGACTTAGTATGGAACATAAGTAAAACACTGATCATCTCAAAATAATAATTTTACACCACATGAATACCACTGTTTTTAACTGTGCAGTTACTTGGGCAGTCACACAATCATAAGCAGCTACGGTTTTTTTAGGACTGGATTCAGTGAAGGTAGGAATTTATATTCTGCTCAAAGAGAGTTTGAAAAAGATGCGGCAAATGATTGCACTCAGATGACAGTACATCATCAGTAAGTGACCTACAAACCCTGGAATATCTGAATAGATGGTGGCTGCGATCAAAGAAAAAGCAAGCATTCATGTGGAAATGCTTTATATTCCATTTGAAAGACAAAATTTTGCTCATCCATTAAGTATTTTCAGTTGTTTCTGTTATGTCTTCACTAAGTAATGGAGTTGTAAAAATTGAGAAAAAAAAAAAAAAAACAAGCAAATTTTCTAATAGACCCAATTACAACTTAAGTTTAAATATGCTTTTAAGGGCATTACATATTGCAAAAACCACTGCAGGTACTAAACATGTGTATATTGACAAAAAATATGTATCTTTGGATATTTTGTTTAATATTTTAAAGAAAAAAGAACTACTCCTTAACAGAGTTATGTATTCATTTCATTATATGGGATCCAATTAATCTACTCAAAATGAGTTAAGCTTTTAAAATGAGAAATAAAGCCTTAATGTTACTATAAATATGTGGTAAGCATTTTGTTAAAGCAGCACGGCAACTCAGGTCATGGCACATATTGTGCGATATTCTGTGTTTCCTCCCAAACAGCTGACCTTTACCTGTTCCTATATTTAAAGTACGCCACAAGATTCTTTGGATTTATTGCTTTAAGACACCAAATGCAAAAAATAACACAACTGCTTCACTTTCTCTTCTCATTTCAGTGTCCTATTTAACAGTTGTTTTGCATCTTTTTTTTCAAAACACATTATCATATTTTATTTAAATAAAACCACCTCATTATAGAACTCCATGAACTTCTATGTAGACAATTTTCTCTGCTTTGTAAAGGTTCGTGGACTTTGTATACATTGCTATATGCTCACTGGCCACTTTATTTGGAACACCTGCACACCATTTTTTTGTGTAAATGTATAATCAGCTAATCATGTGGGAGCAGCTCCATGCATAGAACCATGCAGACACTGGTCAAGACCTACAGTTAATGGTCAGATCAAACATCTCTATGGGGAAAAAATGTGTTCTGTGTAATTTTCTGTGGCATGGATTTTTGTTCGAGGTTTGAGGATTTCAGCTACTGCCAATCTCCTGAGATTTTCATGTGCAACAGTATCTTGAGTTTACACCACACAATGCGAAAAGCATTAAGTTGGTTGCAGTTCTATTGGCAGAATCACTTTGTTGATGAGAGAAGTCAGAGGAGAATGGATAGACTGGTTCAAGCTGACAGGAAGGCTAGAGTCTCTCAAATTGCCACTGCTTGCAAGCAGCGGTGAACTGGAAAGCACCATTGAATGCACAAGACATCAAACTTTGAGGTGAATGGGCTACAACAACAGACGACCATATAGGCTCCCACTGTTGACAGCTATGAACAGCAATGTAGATTGATTGAAAATGAAGCTAGTAGCCATAGGCTTACTGAAACTGGACGGCTAAAGATTGGAAAATGTGCCACCTGGTCTGAGAAATCTCGATGTCTGATGCAACATGCAGATGGTATGCCCAGAATTTGGAATAAACAGCATGGATCCATGGACCCAACCTACCTTGTGACAAAAAAATCAGACTGGTGGTAGTGTAATGATGTGAGGAATGATTTCTTGACACACAGTGGGTGCTCTAATATGAATCAAGGATCTTTTAAATGCCATAGTCTATCTGAATGTTGTTGTTGACCAGGTGCATCCTTTTATGCTTAGAATTTATCTATCTAACGGCTACTATCAGCAAGATAATGCACCTTGTCACAGAAAAACAAGTCATGCCAAACTTGTTCCTTGAACATGACAATGACTTTATTGTACTTGAATGGTGGAACAGAAGATTTGCAACATAAATGGCACAGCCCATAAATCTGCTGCAATACTAGAATCTCTAAGAAATGTTACCAGTAACTTGTTGAGTCCATTCCATGAAAAATTCAGTACGTTCTGAGAGCAAAGATGGCTCCTACCCAGATTTAGAATAGTATTAAAAATAATGTGGCTGGTAAATGTATTGTAGCGGCACATGCCGACGCCATGTTGACTGTGGGATTGTGGGTAATGTTTGATGTATGTCCAACCATGTGTTTGTGTATGGGGGCTAGCAAGGCTAACCCTAAGGTTTGTGTTGTAATGTTGAGTTGGTGTTTCATAGGCTGCTTTGGTTGGTTGCCTTGAGTAAAAGCACTTTGTGTCAAAATCAAGATGTCTCCGTGTCCTGCATCTATATTTTTGTTTATATTATTTTTGCTGTATGTAGATGTACTGTGTATTTAGAAATGTTTAATTATAATTTAACTTTACTTTTAAATTGCTTAACAAATCTTATAATTAAATGTGAATTCTGATTGGAGAAATTTGGGGAAATTCAGGGAATCAACTTTCAGTTTTCTCAAACCAGAATTCAGGTTTAACAATAGGATTTGCTAAACCCGCTTTCTGGAACAGGCCCCTGGACTCACATTTTGATATTTACCCATACATTTATGTTAGTACTTAAATATGTTTTTAAAGTGTATCTTTGAAAACTTGAATTAAGAAACATCTAAATTTACACAACATTTCTGTTACTGTATATTTACTTACTTGCCCTTTGATAGTGCTTGACATTTCTTAAATGTTCTCTTGATGAAACCTGATTTAAAAACTAGATACTACCTCCTTTATGTTTCCAAATCAGCTGTTCTGATCTTCAGAAGCTCTTTCAGACCAAGACAGATTATTCCTTATGTTTATTGGAATGTAATAATTTTCAGTATTCCTTCTTATGTTACACCAGACTCTCAAGTCTCGCCATCATGTGCCCTTTTAGATACTCCTGAGATTTTTATGTTTCATAAACCAGAGATAGAATATTTAATCCCTGTAGGCAACAGAAATGCATGCCGTTATGGCCAAACATCTAAGCCTTGTCACAAAAATAAACTGTTTCTCTTCCTCAGTATTTACATGTGGATAAAAACATTAAAATTGACCAAGTGAAATGCTTATGGTTTTGCTTCAGATAGTTTAAGTTTGACTCAGTGACCTTGATTTTTTTTTTTTTTTTCCAGAAAAACTAATCTCTCTGGTATGCTGTAGACATACAAATTAGAAGTTTTTTAGTTATGAAACAGTGTAAACAATAATGCAAATAGTGAAGTTTACTGGTGAAAACAAAAATGTATTGTGGGAATTATATTATGTCACACTGAAAGAAATTCATTTTAATCTGATGGTACTATAATAAGGGCTTTTGCAAAATGGAATGAAATTCTTGTCCAAAAACGCCGAACTTTCAGCATCTTAATCAGTCTCAGCCCCGTCACCAACGGCTAACAGTCCTGCTAGGAAGTTTGTCATCAAAGTGAGAGGGCCATCTGGGTGGTGGCATTCCTCTCTGCTTTCTCTCAGCACGGGTGATCTCACCACAAGGCCTGGGTGGCTGCCAGCTCTTCTTGGGGGAGAGACAGGAATGAGCAGCGGAGTGGACTCAGTCAAAATTTATGCGCTAGAATTGAAGGAGCCTGTTCAACTGTAAAAGAAAAAAAGGTGATAACATGAATTTATAAATATCTTGGGAGATGGAGTGTCACCACAGATGGTCACCAGTCTCTCCTAGTGTTCAAGACTGTACTTCATAATTTATGAACATCAAACAAACGTAGTCTTTGGGGATGTGTTCCTGCAGTAATTACTTAATATTAAATGACAATCTACCTGATTGCACATATTTGGCAAATGGAAGATGAAATCACTTTGTAAGCCTGGAAATATTGTCAGAGTTTCATTACCCAAGTTACCTGGTTAAAATAATTTATGGGACAGAAGGTCATGAAAACAGTCTAATGCCAGGTTCTCATGTGACTAAATGGTCAACAAATGCAACAGAGTCATTAGAGACTGTCTTACATTGGGGCGGCATCAGGCCATTTTCTGTGGGGGAATCTGCTCTCGTTTTGGCTTGTTCATTATAAAAGACTGAGCCAATCAGAGTTCAAGTACGTGCTGCATGCCATCATCGAGAGACGTGCCTGTAAAATCATTCCCAGAAAAAAATGACTAATGCATATTAATAAAAAAGTCAACCAATGCCACTACAGCTGAGACTCAACGGTACACTGAGACAAGAAAATGAAGTCTGTGCAATACAGTTCTTTAATAATTTGATTTCCTTTGCAATTTAAACTCCATACAAAATCAAGATCGGCATACTTCAAAACATCATTGCATATAGTTAGCATAAACATATACAGAAATATGAAAAATCAATGCTGTGTGCAACAATTACATAACATATTGGCAGAATGGGATGGATTTGAGGTATTAAAAGAAAAAAAGTATAATTTCGATATCTGTTGTATTGGCATTCTAAGAGAGACATTGACTAATTAGCCACACTATATGCAAGGTCATATGTGGCTTCAAAAAGTTCAAAAACTCAAAAAATGTCATGTGTTGGTTAATACTAAAAGCTCATGTGCATATACTGTATGTTTCAATCAATTTCAAATCAGCAATGATGAACTGAAACTACCCTTCCACACAGGGTCATGTTAAGCCTGGAAGCTATCCCAGGAAACACCATGCATGAGGTAGAAGACAACCTGGACGAGCTGCCATTCCACCACAGGGTATATACTCATATACACAAGCACACAAAATGTTCAGTTTACAGACACCTTTGGCTCCAAACCAGAAGGCTGAATTATATTTCAAGTCAAGTCAAGTAGCTCTTTATTGCCATTCCAACCACATACAATTAGTACAGTACATAGTGAAATGAAACAACGTTCCTCCAGGACCGGGGTGCTGCACAGAGCACAGGACTACAACAGACTACACATAGCAACATAAAGTACAAACATGTGCGAACAGTGCAAGGCAAGACTGGTACAGACGATGACAGTGATATTTTAGAGACACTATGTGTTTCATTAATTCATAAAGGCAAATTCTTAGTGATTTTAAAGTTCATGCAATGATTCTACATAGAAATTAAAAATATAATTTGAAATCAGACTATGGATAGGAATTGTTAGGTTCCACAGAATGTGCTGTTTGCCCACACAGCTATTTATATAGGTAAAGTATTTTTACCTCTGCCAAAAGTTCCTCCTACAAATTCATGGCCATGAACCAAAAGTCCCCGTTCCTTCGTTATTTATTACAGTCACAGACACGTATATTAATAGCTGCAAATTTTGAAGAATAAGACCTCTGAAAATGCTTGGGTGTTGCTTGCAGTTGAGAGGGGGGGTGGTTGTTTAAAAATGTTTGATATATAAGCTCATGTCAGATTTTTTGTCTGATTTTTTTTTTTTTCAGAAGTTACCATGAAAATATTTTCTTTTTTACAGGATTTTTTTTTTTACATTGTTCACTTTTTTCTCCCTATTTTTTTTTTGTTGTTGTTGTTGATTCTACCAGTATATGAACAATTTGAAATCCTTTTTTCTTTTACATAAATATGATATGAAATATATAAAACAGACCACAAAATTTATGAAAACGACACGTATTGTTAATTTTTTAAAGCAATGTATGCCTGCAATAACATTTAAAAGGCCTCTAATGTTTAATGGATGCATTTAAGTGGGAAAAATAAGAAATAGACGGAGAAAATATAAAGTATTGCAACTTTTTTTTTTCTGTGAAGTTCATCAAAGGGCCGTTTTCATGCTATCTATAAATGGGGGAAAAAAAAGTATCAAATGCTGTCCAACAAAACATTCATTTTTGTTTTGCTTGAAAAATGAGTTTTAATAATTTGTCAAATGAGAATAGAGTGTATATCAGCTATTGCAATCTCAGAAATGACCAACAGCACTCAAATTCAAAGTATGAGTTTGCTGAAGGCACCTTACGCTCTGCATTTAAGTTAAAGTACAGGGAAACTGTGCAAAGACTCTACCCAAAGCTTTAATTACCATTTTATTTCAGCATAATGGAAATCATCTGGCTTACATAAGAACAGAAAAAAAAAAAAAAAACCACACATAAAAGAAGAAAAGACTTTTATTTATTTAATTTCTTTTCTTACAAGAAATCCATATGTGACATATTTTTGATTCAGGCTGACAATAAAAAAGAAAAGTTCCCAGATGTTTCATATGGAAAATGTGGCTCAGACATAAAAGTACACTTACATTATATTTAAATCTGCTGTCATACTGTACACTTAAATGCATTTTAACAGTATAAATAAACATACAGTAGGAGTCACCCAAAAAGCAAGATTGGTGTTTTCTGATACACCTTAATAAACATAATATTTCATTGTTAAAACAATTATTTTTTGTTACAGTAGCTCTTTTATTTTTATTCATGATAGTTTCACAAGTAGACATATATCTGTGTTAAGCAGTTTTTTTTTTTCTTAAAAAAAAAGATCTTACTGGCTGATTTAAGCATATATGATTAAAGTCTACATTTTTACATATTTAATCTACATTTTTGAATAGATGACAAATATATTATGTATCAAAAATAAGAAAATGGAATATAAATCTAAAGTATACATTTCATAATTAGCCAAATTATGTATCCGTGTGTGTGTGTTTTTGCATGTATGCATGTGTGTATCAATAGAGTATCATATATATCACAGTTTATTAAGAAATCAATGTTGGGTGTGTTAGTGACGTACAGTATATGCCTCAGTGATGCATGAAAGATTCTCTACCAGTTTCCTTCTTCTCTGGAGAATTCTGAAATAAATTTAAAACAGATAATGGCTGCTTGTATTATAACCACACAATCAGGAAGTTGTTCAAGTCTTGTTTGACAGCAAATCTAATAGTTCAGAGTCAGTTTTCACTGAAGCAATACCAGGGTTAGATCAGAACATTTAACAGATGTTTCTTTGTTGCTAACATCAGCACGATTTAAAACAATGTTTTGTTAATTAGAATAGATGTGCAGTACCTTTAACACTAAAAATAAAGCAAAAGGAAGTAGTGAAAAGATTTGCCAACTTGTAAATATGTGTATTCCGTTACTGTTCATATCATCATGCTTATAAATGTGTTAGACCATTTTTCATTCACATACACAAGTAAATTTGCAGAGATTGACACTGTTTACTTCCTTCCAGCTTTAGATTAATCATTAAACACACATGCAAAATTTTTTGGCAAATTAATGAGTAATTTACATTTATATTTCTTGCTTTGTTGTTGCTATGGAGTCTAAATTCAAAGAAGACAGACTATATTTGACCCCTTAGAACACAGTGGAACAAATTTCACCATTTAAGCATGTTTTATAATGAAATTTGAATACCAACCAGCACTAATTACAGATAGTGATGAAAGACTTTTTTCTAACTGACTGTTCTGTAACCTTTTTGTGTATACTCCTATAAGAACGAGTCTTTTTTTAAAACTTGAAAAAGTTATTTTTGTTGTAATAATAAGTACTTTTTAAAACAGAATATATGGGTTAATAGTTAAGTATTCTGGAAGATAGAGCTGAAAGTCTGAAAAAGAACCTCGGGAGTAAGAGAAAGTGAGTTGAAGCAGGGATTTTAACACATGCAGTAACATCTCCTCAGTTAAGTGTTTGATTCATTTTCAAACTAGTTTGGGTTTTCTTGCTGTAGTCATATTCTTGAATTAGCCTGTAGAATATTATCTGTATAATTTTTGATAATCTGTTGTGTGTAGGTTGTTCCATTTACTTTCCAAGAACATTAACATTTATTTTGATTTGCAAATCAGAAAAGTGTGAGATAAAGATAACATATAAGACCTGGATAAATTTAAAATATAATAAGATTTCCACAAAGTCTTCACTGAGTCCTTACTGTTTTATTTCCTGAACCTAGAGTGGCCACCACTCACCATCTGAAATTGGGGTAGATCTGAGATCACCATAGCATTCATTGTTGTAAATTAAAAAAAATAAATAAAAATCTAAATATCGCACAGAATTTAAGATACTAGCATCAGCAAAACAAAAAGATGAGTAGATCTTACCATATTTAACTTGTTACATGAATTTGGATCTGACCATCTAAATGGTAAAATTAAAGTTACTTTAATAAGGCACTAACAGCTTGAAGTCATAGTTTATAATCTCATCAGAACATGCAGGTTTTTTTTGCTCAATTATAATTATTAGACATTTAAAGGAATGTGATCCAAAAGAAATACTGCCCCACATAGAATCTGCAAAAACAAAAATATAAAATGAATATTATTTCATTAACCTGCCCCACTAATAAGTACCGTAGAGTTTTATTTTACTTATTTTTTTTATTGTTCATAAAGCTCCATATTTTGAGAACCATTCCAGTTTTCATTTAGCTAGAATCTATTTATAGGCACTGTTCTTCTCTTGGTTTAGCTGGTGAAGCATTCATGTCATCAGCAAGGTCATCCATCATTTAGCATCCTATAAATTCACTCTCTAGTAGCTTTGTCATGATTTCTCAGTTATTTTACTCATATTTACTAAATTAACACTGCTTATAAACCAGCATCTTTTTTTTTTTTAACCAGGCTGTCATGTAAGCAATGACCTGTGTGTAGTAGTTTTTCCAGAATTGACCAATCAGCAAGCAGTTTATAATACCCATCATGCATTTAAATGAAAACACTTCGCTGTAAAGTCATGTGATGTCATCATGATGTTTTAGAAATTGTGTTTGGTTAAAATGATGACTCATTTCCTGTGGCATTGAAGTATGAACACGCAAATCATAAAAGTGGATGAAATAAAATAAAGGTAACAAAGTATAAAGATTCAAACAAAAGATGCTGTGGGGCTGCATGCAGCATACCGGTTAGCAACAACGACAGGAGATTGCACAGCGAACAAATCAGCCAAAGCCAATTTGTCATCTTTAATAGAATCAATAGATGGTTTAGGGCCTGATTTAAAGTGAACGAAATAAAATTAAGACTCTAATGCTCTAGTATTTCTAATCATACAGACTTCCATGGCTGTTAGAGAGATTACACCATTGGTATCCAAGGAACTGTTTTGCAAGAAACGTACTGACATTTACTAGAGGTTAAGACGGCTGTTCCTCTTGTAACAAAGAAAAAATACTTAAATTGTTTCTTAGTCAATTTGGAAAATGTTTATTCTATCTTAGGAAAATATTGAAATGTTACTTGTTTAATTATGGTATAACTTGAGTTATCAACAAAATAAATTTGCATGTAACTATCGACGATTAGAAGGGATATTGTGTTTTTTACATTTATTACTTAATTTTATGGTACATTGTGGTTATCGGGGGACTCAGCATCTGTCAGAACATCTGACTGGGGTCTCATTCTATGAAATCTGAAAAAGGCAACTTTGTACCATTACAAATTTGTGTTGTTCCTTATGTATTTAAATTTGTTTGGTCTATGTAACACCAAACATGCAGGAAATTATGTTCAGCATTTTGTATTGACTTTCACCCATGAAAAAAAGTATCCATTGGCTGAAGTCATTTCTATGAATTTCTGTTTCATTTATTACTTGCTCAACAAAGAAAGTGCGGCAGTGTCTGTGTGGTCAACTTTATTCTAATTCAAATCTAATTTTAATCTAAGATAAGCCATAAAAATTTATTCTATACAAGTTTCTTTGTTTTCAAAGTAACTATGCATCCCAATTGCCAATTCAAATCTGCTTTCCCAGCATCTCAGCATGTACCTGTATTTAGAAAAATTATTACTTTGTTTTATGGTCGCTAATTTCCCATGCCAAGGTCAAGGGAAATAAAGAGTGAATTAAAATCTAATTATTGGAGTTTTAGAAACAGCATGAACCCACATAAAAATAAACAAATCCCTCAATGGTGTTCTGTTTCATGAAGTTTCATATGAAGACGCTTGGTAATTTAGCCAGAGTTTTGATCCCATGACTGGTATAACTTTTACTTGAAAATGACTTGATAGCTAAAGTATTATGTGATCGCAGTGCTGTTTTTAAGTTTAAAACAAGAAGGCTATTATATCCCCATTTACTGTTGCATTGATTTGCAGCATATAATGTGAATACTTGTATATCCATAGCTCATTCCTTTAATAAAATCCTAATAATTAAAATTATAAAATAACCTAAATACTGTATGTACGTATATGTACCGAAAGACCAAAATTACTGATACATGTGAATGGATGCTTTAAACAGCCTCAAAATAACATATTATGCAAAATAATGTTTTCATTTAAATCTTTAGTTTTAACTGATGTTCAAGAAAGATAATGTTTACTGATTACAAATATTTCTGTCAATTTCCCATCTACTAATAAAACACATTATGCCTGATGAAAAATCTGGTAAGATCTTGATTCTCGGAAAAATGCATAGTCTTCATCGGCTTGAGTATGTATTTCTTGAATCAAATTTCAAATGCAATTATTGTAGTATAACATCGGAATTTTCCAAATCTTTAGCCGATTCAAAATGTATTAACCCTTTAAAACTATAAAAAAAAAAAAAAAAAAAAAAAAAAAAAGAGCCAAACAGTAAAAATTTGGAAAACTGATAACCGGTTATCCATGGGTAGCCAAATGGTTGGACATGAAGAGCCACAAAATGGTGAGGTCATGAAAGATGCAAATCAAGGGGGAGAGGGCATTATGGGTAAAATGCATAAACTCAGGGGGCTGCTCTGGACTGGCGGGGGGGTGATAGTGGTTATTCCTGTCGAAAAGATCGTGCAGTCTGACTTCTGGTCCTGTCCACAAAACAAAATGCGAAAGCCGCTCATGAGCCTCTTGTTGGCTACCCCTGAAAGTACATTGAGGTGGCACAAAACAGAGCATTGGCTTATGCTTTAGTTTATAAAATTCACATATTGAGGGTTTCTTCTGCAGTTCCCTTCAATCATGACATAAAATTTCAAACAATATTTTACCAGCTACCTGGTAAGTGGTCATGGCAAATTCAGGGTATTCTATGAGTGGTTCCTTGTATCTCACGGTCTTACCATTGGCTCACAGATCTAGATAATTATTATCAAAAACCTTAAACTCAGTGATGTTTATGTTCAATGACAGTGAAACCTTTTACTACTTCACTCAATTCATTACTGATTATACTTAAGAAATGACTCTACAAATTACTCTGTTTACAAGGGAGTTAAGCATGTCTTCTACTTCTTTAACATATGACAGTTAACCAGTAAACAGAGCATCCTATAAGTTAAAATTTTTCAGTTTCCTCTCCTCCATTTCCATTATTTTCTTGTGTTTGTTTTTTTTTTATTTTAATTGATGTTTGAGTTCCCAACTCTTCCCAGTGGTAACAACAAATTGATTCACTTCAAACTCCCTATGATGGCTCTGTGTACCTTTTGCAGAAAAATGTTCTAAAACGGGTATAGAAACACAGTGCAAGAGTCACGAGTGCAGACGCTATGGGGTTTTCTGTTTTGGTCACCGTTCTATAGCATCTCGCCAACATGCAGGAGGGATGACAGCAGGCCATGCTTAACCTTGAAAATCAACAGCCAGAAACCTTCCGGGTCCCTGCTGTAACCCAGGGTAAGGATCATGGTGCCCTACGGGAGTTACTCAGCATTCACAACAGTCCCCTACCTGCCCGTTTGCGTACCTCCAGGTCCAAAAAGTGAAAGGCATTTCTGGACATGATTCAGCAGACAACTGCTGCCTGCCAGTGGCCGTGTACCAAGTTGGATGTCCAGCCGCTTCCACTCCTGTCCGGGGAAGCCCAGGTAGCAGCACGCAGGCTGTGTTCCCAGGCACAGATGGAGCATGACTTTCTAAGGGGGTGATTCTGATTAGTTTGGGCCAATTGGTGGAGAGGGTACAGAGGAGACTTTGAGTGAATTTTAACACTGATATTTCTTATTCCTTTGCCAGACAACTTCTGGTTTTCAGTGGACTGTGGAGGTAACCCTTCTCTCAGAGAACATTTTACCTCAGATGGCACTGGAGCAGTTCGCATTTATCTTTTGAATACCACCTCAGAATGGCTGCAGAGTCACCTCCCATACCTCCTCATGGTGACATTTCGTAACTAACTGGTGGGAAACAGCTTTACCATCTGTCTTAACACAGGAAGAAGTCTCAAGCCTAAACCTTTCCTGTTATCCTCGTCTGTTCCCCTGGTTGTTAGTCCATGTAATGCCATTTAGCTTTTCTTTGTCTCTCAGGTCTGATAGCTCCAAAAAATATCTTTCACTTTAAATCTTCTTTGACCCTGACCTCAACAGATTGAAAGATCAGTCCTCAAGATGCCTTAGGTTCAACAAGGCAGGAGTGCCAGCAGGAGGGTGCTCTGAGGTGTTTCTGGAAGGTTGTGGATGCCTCTATTTTCTGGATCGATATAATTTTTCAATGGGTAATGGGTGTCTGAAGACACGCCACATATTGGAGTTATAGGCTTATTGAACTGATCATAGAAATGCTCTCAATTTATCATGTTTACCTCTTATAATTATGGAATCTCTGTTTTCGACCTCTTTGGATACATTAAGTGAGCAGCTGAGGTCAGAACATCAAACATATGCAGTCTTGTTCAAGCCTCTTTTGGTGTCCAGCTTACCTCGAATGTTTTTTGCATGCCTTTACTGCTGTTCAGACCTCATACAACACGTATGCACCCTACCCAAATTCATGATTACATCCTAGCCATACCGTCTGCTCGGACACAAAAAAAATAGCTGCTTGGCAGTATTTAAATAAAACGCTCAAAACGGGGTTAATATATGAGTCTCACATCAACTAGAGAGGTCCCATCATGCTGTTCATTTCTCTGTTAACAACAGAAAAATAAACGAGGTGTCTAAATTCAATGCATGTCCGATTCCTCATATTGATGAGCTGCCGGATAGATTAGGGGTGGCTTGCTTTTATTCAACACTGGATTTGAGCAAGGGCTATTGGCGGATTCCCTTATCGCCAAAGTCCAGGGAAAAGTTGGCATCCTTCGCTCTGTTCAAATTGCACAAATTTAATGGGGTCCCAACCACATTCCAGCAGTTGATGGACAGAATTCTCTGACTTTGCTTATGCCAAAGCCCATCTCGATGATAGCATTCAGTAATGATTAGCCTCTGTATCTGCAACATTTGCGGGTTGGCGTGCAATCGTTGAGGTGAGATGAACTCACTGCAAAGCCAGAAATGTGTGCTGTTGGGCAGATAGAGGTTTGCTATCTGAAGTTTCTCTTAGGTTTGTCTTCAAATAGACAACTGTGGTCCACCCTCAGTCTAAGTCTGGTAGTCAAGATGAGATCATTTGTGGCACTGGCTAAAAATTACTAGAAACTTGTTCCATTTTGTTTATCCTTATGGAGCCTTCCCAAAGATATCAACTAGAAGGAAATCCCAGGTCTGCAGTAGTGGGTCAAGTTCTTGACTATAAAGTCAACATTTTCCAGAGTGCCGATACTGAAGCGTCTTGACTTTTGTCTTCCTTTTATCATATAGATACTTCAGACATATAGTTGGTGGACCTATTTTCCCAGCAGGTTGAAGGGGAGATGTGACCTGTATTGTATGTTAGTTGGAAATAGAGTACAAACCATTGCAGAAGACAAATTAGCCATCAATTTGTCCTCTATCCCTTTGTCATTGCATCTTACTTTATTGGTTCACTCTCTTTTTGGACCATAACCCTCACCAAATTTCCACTGTGTAATGGATGTCAATGTGGTGATCGCCAGATGGTGTCTAGCTTTTCACTAGACTGGTCCTCAGGCCGAGAGCAGTTATGGTCTTCATGGCTTCCTTTCCAGGAAGGGGGGAATTGGTAATGGGCCGGTTTTTCTGCTGGCCCGTGTTTGACAGTGAAGTGTAAAATGGGAAGTACGCCTGTGCTTCATGAAGACCTGAGTAACAACAGAAACATCCTGTTTCTGATCTCAAACTCTGTGAAATGGAGAGCCCTACAACTTGACTGATATATTTACTCTGTTTTGCTAACATTCCGTATTTATGAATATGTTTGGTTGCATATGTCTTGTGTGTATTATTCAAAATATTATTGGTTTCTACATTATATTTACATTAAAAATGCTTCTTCTTGGAACTGTTTATGGGGATATTCCATGTTTTAATATCCCATATGTTAATATACGTACATTTCAAAATAAAAATTGTTAAAACATAGTTCATAAAAACATATGCCATATCATAGTGTATCATGCACGTTGTCGTTTGTTTTGAATCTCGGGACAATTTTTTTTTTTACTAAACCACCATACAACTCATAGGCAGCTGACAAATCTGCATTTGCAACCTCCTGTACTTTCCTAGCAATTAGAATTTGAGTAAAATGGTTTTCTCCAAGTATTTTTAAATTTGAATTACCTGTGGATGTACTTCAATGCATGTATTACAATAGTATGGTAAAACATTTTTTCACATTGTGTTATTTTCGATTTGAAAGGCACTAAGAAAGTAAGCAAAACTCCATTTTCACGTTTAATGCTTAAGATGGCAAATACAATGACCCGACTTGATAAGAATTGTTTGTACAACGAGAAAGGCTGTTCTGCCTGCTCACATCCCCTAAGGCCACCAGCTGTGGAAGAAGGTCTCCTGCTAGACTGAGACACATTTGCACTAGCGAGGATGTGCAGGTGTTGTTTTTGGGCCTAATGAGGTAATCATCAGCGGTCGTCAGAATTATTCTGCTCAATCGGAGAGAAGTCAGCGGCTCCCTGTGCTTGGGGGCCCGTGCCCAGCCGGAGTGGCGCGCCGCTGTACACCTGCCGAAATGGGCACCGTACTGCACCTGCAGCTGGCTGGGTCTCTGGCAGCCGGCAACCCCGCGGATACAGCTTCCGTGCGCTCCGTCTCGTTCAGCGGTGCCGTGTCGATGCTGCGTCTTTTTCAGCTGTGCAGATTATTATTATTATTACAGATTCTTTTTTTCTTCCTCCTTCTACTGATATTAAAAACGAAAGTGCAGCTGGGTCCAAGCCGAATAATGAGGTCAGTCTCATTTTAATAAGTTGTGGGATAAGGAGGAGTGCCATTACCAGGTAGTGTGGAGAATGATCAGGAACAAAGCAGTTGGTTTTGGCCTGCAATACAAACTGTAATTAAACTTAAAGCAGACCAAAGAGAAGAGGAGTGGGGGGGTTGGACTCCAAGTCATCTGGCATTTCCTGGATTTAGATAACTTCGTGAGAATGCCCTACTCCCTGTCTTGTCTATTGATTGCACCAATGGATTATATGCAGAGAAAATGGGCATTAAAAATAGCTTATGTAAATGTAAACATTAACCGCAGCAGTAATGGACACTAGTTAGACTGTTCAAGGTTGTTCGTGTAAGTCGTATTTTAGCTGTCATCTATGAACAAATGCATATGCACTCCACATAGGTATGACATTATAAGAAGAACATCAGCAATATTACTAAGATGTAGAAAAAGCAAAATTACAATGATTTCATGCTAATGTTTGCAAATGTCATTAATCATTTTCATGATTAAATATTAAGGATTACTTTTAGATTAACTTATTTATTCAGGTTTTTGGAAGGTTTTCACTGGATTTGTTTCAATAATTCCTGTCACAAGAAGAGTTTTATTTACAAGCTAATTGCAAGATGTTTGCAGCAGGCCAGTTTTCTGTAATTGTTTACAAGGGATTGTGGCAAACTAGTGGAGCAGTGTGTTTGTATAAATTGAAAAAAAAATTCAGAAGACATGTCAGGCAGCCAAGCTAAAAGCAATACTGAGCACAGCAAAAGATCGTGGGAATTGTCCAGGTAGATGCATGGAAAGTCAGCTTCCAGAGTATATCCTGCTCTTTGGGAACAACCTTGGTTTTAATTCCTCATCATTCCTAGTTTCATCATTCAAGCTTGAAGAAATAATAAGGATAAAAATAATTCTACAATCATCTACGACCATCTATATAAAGAAAAAATAACTCTACAAATTCAAAACAAAATCTATATTTAAAAATCAGAATTCTCTTTTAATTAAAGTCAGTGTATAGCAAACGGAAAACAATGCAGCTAGGAATGACTCAAAACTGAACATGCTCAGGAAAATGAAAGCTTCAAGAAATGTACACAGTTGTAATCAATTGAAATAAACCAAAAACATGTAAAATATGGAACTAAAATACAACCAGAATTTTCTTCCCGAGGATCTGCCGGAAAAAGTAGAATTGCATGCTTTTCTTCAACTATAATCCTGCTGCAAATGCTGCCTGGTCAGCCCAAATATTTGAATTCAGGCATTCAGATGCAAATGTTAACACAATTCAATGCAGTGTGTTTTTTGGGTGCTTATCTTTCAATATCACCACTTCTTCAGTGGTTTTCCAGCTAAATATAATTCAGCAAGTTTGAGGTGAATCAGAGACATGAAGGAAGTGAAAAAGATCCATGGTTGACATGAGAGGCAAGGTACTGATATATTTTGTACGTATTTTTAATTTCCATGAATTTTTTGGTGAAACAAAATGTGACACTCGAGCAGCATTATTAGTCTCCCCTTTTAAGTTAGTTAATTGGAGGGATGCTTTTTAAACTGCAAAAAAGCAAAATAAGTCTGTCTTCAAAGAAATACTTCAATTCTGATTATTATTTTGTTGTTGTTGGTGCAATCATTTAGTTGAGTCTGATGCTTTGTAACGTCATAGATTTTTGCACGGCAGGCCTGCCTGTCAATAACTACCTCTCTGATCTCATCCTCGTTAATATGCATTATTTCTGTATTATCATCATCATCATCATCATCCATGGTGGTTCTGGCTGATTTGGTGCCCTGGCAAAACTGACCATAAGTAACCAGAAATTTTCCCTAACTAGGGAGAGGGAGAGAAATTTGTGCATGCCAGGGGGGTGGGATGGGTGGGTAGTAACACCCAAAAAATTCAGTGCTGCCCCCGATCAATGCAGCCTGTTTCAATGGGAATCATTTGAGACCTGTAGAAACAAAGGTTATAAACACTGAGACAACTTGACTGAATTCCTCTGTAATCATGAAATATAACTGCAAATGCCAACAAAAACAATAACATAAAAATTAAAAAGTAAACCTCATTGAAATTTTGAAAGAACTACTCCAATCTTTCTGGTTCTGACTGATACAATCCTTCCCTTATTCATAAGGCTGAAATCGATATTAACACAAGCATAATGCACGCTTTTAAAATTCACAGTATTGAACTCAAATGGAATGTTGGTAGTTATGACAAAACAAAAATGAAACAATTACTATCAAGTAACCCTTTAGGTGCTGTAATGTGACACCCAGAAAGAAAACATCAACCTCCTGGAATACTCACCTGCTATCAATACGTCCACTTCTCTCCTTCTAAACCCTGTGCTATCATACACTGTACCTCCCAGGCCATTCCATCAACTTTTCAGTCATTAAGTGCTGTTCTTGCCATGACCCGTATGTGTTTCGTCAGCCATTGGATGGGTGCAAGCTGATTTCTCTTCATTGTCCTTGCTCCTGCTCTTTCCACAACATTAGAAATGGAGACTTTGGGGATTTTGTAGGTGGGTCTCTCATCTGCAGGAGTCAGTTTGTATTTGCTGAAATCGAGCTCACTTCAACTCTAACGTCAGATCTGGTTGAAGGACACAGTCACCCATAAGTCATAACTGTTTGGAGCATCGCTTTGCATAACACCCGCTCACAGTCAAATGACTGCTGGCATCTTCTCAAGGCAAGCCATCCTCCTTGCTTCCCATTCAGGCATACACTGATCAAATATTCAAGAGGTCTTATTACAGACAGGTGGCACTTATCTCCCAAAATACACTCCCAATGAAATCAACCTTTTGGTCATCAATTAGCTCTTGTACCTACAAATTATCTTATACCTGGGGATGCCAATCAAGAGAAGTCATTCCTTCCACATCCCAAGAATAGTCTCCAGAGGACACCCAGAAGTTCTCAATCAAACCATACAATGGGATTTTTAGGGTGGAGATGGAGCTGCGATTTCCTTCAGCCAGTGTCCTGGATTATTTTTCATCTCCCTTCAAGCTGTGAAAAGTCATCCGAAAACTCACTCACAGTTTTACATTACAATGGTGCCATCTAGTAGTTCCTCCAAGAAGCCAAAGGTCAATACCCCATAGAGAACATAAATACAGTATAAGGTTACTTGAATAATAAAGGGAGTAGAGATATCATTCTACAGTCATACTTTCTGTAAGGCACCCTCTGGATACACTGTCATATCCCTGTGCCATCTCCATCATTATTAATTAGTAATCAGTGCCTGAAGGTGGTATCATGCTAGGCTTGTTTACTCCTCTGGCCTCTGAAACCAAAACAGTAGTAAGCATTTGTTTCAACTAATCTGTCCAGTTCTGTGGTGCATTAAAACACTGGTGAGCAGGCAGAAAGAGAAGAGAAACATCTGGAGAAAAATCATACAATTAGGGTTTAAAAGATATTAAAATGTTTTGTTTGCATCTTAACCTTGCTTTATGTTTCTAATGAGTATTGTGCAACAAACAAAATAGTGTTATATGCATAACTGTATTTAAGTAAAATATGTATGATGAAATAAAAGAATTGCATTACATTAAGAGATTAGAATCAGATTTGATTCAAACATGTGCTCTCTTTATTCATACCTGGCAAAGAATTAGTGGTCAATTTTGAAAACGCTCATTATTTCGGCATCACTGGAATCTTTAAAAATCATTTTAAGAGTGGTTTGTGTGTGTGTGTGTGTGTGTGTGTGTGTGTGTGTGTAGCTGCAATGTACAAAGCAAACACAAATATACTTCCTCACATGTCACAAATTTTATATAAAAAAGCTAAATGCTTGTTTTGAGAAATTAGCAGTATTTTTAATGAACCTTTTGATTCATCAGTTTTTCAGTGTAACGATGAAACAAAACGTGATGACATTTACAAGCAGTCTTTTACTGAAGAAACCCTTTCTTATATCAGACATATGGTGACCTTTACCATTATATTCTGTGATTAAAGTAATAACATTTAACTGGAACAAAAGTGGATTAACAGCCCACTGGTATATTATTATAATAAGTACTCTTATTATTACTATTATCACCAGTAAGACTATTGAGATGTTTAAATAATTAACATTTTATTAAAGAAATTCAGTGCTTAATTTTATTAGGATTTTCATTATTAAGCTTCATAAATTTGTCCTTGTTTATGTTCTACAACAAAATTCTGTACAGAGGTTTAAGTAGAGTGAAACACTATTCACATCAAGAACAGTCCTGAATGCAAAATGGCATGTGATGGATTTCATAGAAAAAAAATCTCAGCATGAAATAAATGTGTCACATGGTGATTGGAGGGTTCCCTTGTTTGAACAAACCTTCAAAAGAGATTTTTTTTTTTTTTTTTTTTTAGAAATTTGCAACCTGAAAAATCCATATGGCAGGCAGGACCGAGTAAAGCACTGCAAGGAATGGAATTCATTAAATTCTGAGTCTTGCCAGTGAGTGAACATGTATCTAAACTATTTGACATGTCTCAGGATTTTTGTATAAAAATGCTACACCAGCGCTTTGACACCAGCTATTGTCAGAACAATGGAGAAGCAACATTCTTTAAAGGGTCTTTCACTACTACAGAACTAATAGTCCTTAGAGCATTTGCAAATTTTTACATAACACTGAAGACCATTATGGTTCAACTGTTTTTCCAGCAAAACTTTCTTTGTCTAACAGTAATGAGCTAAATGCTCATAAACTAACCACCTGAAAATGAAATACACTCTTGTACTTCCTGCTCGATATTCTGTATATTACACTGTATATGTAGGCTTAACAAAACATACCATTTATATATGAATTCATCTAAAGCACATCATGCGTACTGATTTGTAGAAAATGCAGCACTTTATGTCAAACAAAAGGGAACTTTGTTTTCTAAGCTGATGTTGTACGACGATGAAACAGATTCAGTACAGTGAACATATGCGAGAGTTAAACTTTTTAAAAATATATTTGTGCACGTGTGCATGCTATCTGGATTATGTTTTGAATCTTTGTGTGGGCTGGAAAAGCCAGGTGGTTCAGGATGACATGAAAAATTAGAGAAACTCAGAAGGCTTAACTTGCACTCCAAGTGTCTCTCCAACTGAAAAAAGTTCTTTTACCTGAAAAAAGACCATCTGCCAGTGGGCTCCTGCAGATAAACTGTAGCTGAAAAAAAGTGCTGATGCTTTAAAGTTATCACTTTAACCAAGTGCTGTCTATAAATAATTTTTATCATTCTGATACATGGACATTTCTGAAATAAATTTGTTGCTGCAAACTCTTCATTATAATCAAAAGAGTAACTGAATGAATACAATGATCTGACATAACACATTTCCCTTTCATCATTTCTGATGCATAACCACAGGTAATTCCTGGCATGACCATGCACAATAATTTGTATTATACTGATGGAAGGAAACCAAGGCAGAATTATTTCAATTTATGAGAAAATTTAAACATTTTTCATATATGATTGAAGGTCATTCTTTTTCTCTAACTGTCTTTTTGGGATAGCCAGATTGTTTTGTGAATATTATTGATTAGTTTTTTTTGTTATCAAACTGATCAGCTTTATTTGGAAGAACCGGGTTTCTAGGTAGCTAGTTAGGTTTGTTATTTATAATCCTGGTTGTAAATCATTGGTTTAATAATGGTACAGGCAATAGGTGGCTAAGTGAGTAGCACACACAACCAGCCACTGCTCAGTTCTGTGTTTGCGTGGAGCTTGGATGTTCTACTTGTGTTGTGTAGCTTTCCTCAGGGTACTCCGGTTTCCTCCTGCAGTTCAAAGACATGTAGTTAGGCTAACTGGCCTCCCTAAATTTCCCATAGAGTATGCATGTGTATAATGGACTGGTGCATTGTCTAGCTTCTACCCCTGCCTCGTGCTCTGTACGGTGTTTGGTAGACTCCTTGTAACCTGAACCAGGATACGTGGTTGAAAGTTGGATAGATAGATGGATCCTGGACTATCGTGGATGCTATTATGATGCGATAAACTAAAAACAATAAATGGGACACATTTAAAATTGTGTCATTCCTTTAAATACACGTGCTTAATCCATTAACGGCACTGTAATTCAACAGCAAACTCAATGCGGTAACTCAGAGTCACAAACACAAGTGTTATAACACCATGCATCCATAACCACTTATCCAAAGCAGGGTCAAGATAAGCCCGAAGCCTCTTCCAGAAATTGCAAGGCAGAGACCAAAAGAGCTCTCCTTACGGAATGTAAGCTCAGATACTCAGCAAAGAGAAAAAGAAAACTGAGGGGGGTCCAAGGTCAACTGGCCACCCAACCACCTTGGGCATGCTACTGTTAAACAGAACAGGGAAAGATATAAAACTATTGTATATTCAAAGGATAACCTGCGGTCAGTTCTTCATGCTGCTCCTCTCAAGATCTACTCTGTCCCATATACACTACAAGTCAAACGTTTTTGCACACACTAAGATTTTCTAAATTTTCAATGCTACTCACATAATTTTCCCAAAAAATTCTACACACTCAATAGTGTATATGTAAATGTTGTAATTTGTCTTTGCAAACCACAAAGTTCAACTCCAG